>VYXC01000141.1:88827-106234 GCA_013397175.1 Platysteira castanea
GCAGCGCTGCAAGGCGTGGGGGGCTGATAGGAGCAAAATCCTTTTCTCCTTTTGCCCTGTGGATTTATGTGTGGAGGGGAGGTGTTGAGTACGTTCGTGCTAAGAAAAGTTCTTGTAAGTCCTGTGAACTGGTTGTGAGGAGGCAGCACCGTCCTGGCAGCAGAGGCGCTTTGAGGTCTCCTTTAGTTATACACCAGGGAAAGGTTCTTCCCCCAGAGGGTGCTGGGCACTGCCCGGGCTCCCCAGGGAATGGGCACGGCCCCGAGGCTGCCAGAGCTCCAGGAGCCTTTGGACACCGCTCCCAGGGATGCCCGGGGTGGGGTTGTTGGGGTGTCTGGGCAGGGACAGGACATGAACTGGGTGATCCTTGTGGGTCCCTTTCAACTCGGAGTATTCTGTGGTTTCCTAAACACACTTGTGGCACTGGAGGGGTGATCAAAACAAGCAGAGACCCCGTGGTTTTGCCACGCGTGCCTTGGCTGTGCAGGGCGAGAAGATGGGCTAGCCTGAGACCTTCTGGTGCAGCTCGTGGGTGTGTTGTGGCTCTTGAAATAAATTGAAACAAAGAAAACCAACCCTAGAAATGAAAGCAAGCTTCCCACGGTGGAGCTTCTCTGCTGCAAAATAGGAGCTGTGTGGAAACCAGCTAGGATGGATACAAGAGTGGGAATCACCAAGGCAAGCAAAGTGAGCTGAGGAAAACATTGCTTTGGTCTTTTTCTGTTTTATATCTTAGCACTGATGCCAGGTCCAGCATTAAAATCTTGTTTTAGATTGTCAAACAAACAGAAGGCAACCAAAAGAACTGATCTTTAAAGAGCTGAGGTGAAAGTAAGAATTGAGATGAACAGAAAAATCAATGTTATCAGCAACCCAGAAAACAATTCTCACATACGTGTGTTTAGTAAGGCAAGCAGTCTGAATCCTGTAGCAGCATAAATCACTATCTACAGAAAAAGAGGAGGGGAAAAAAGGGCAGGGAAGCAGCCTCCAAGGATTTAAGTAATGTACATGTGCTTTAAATAACTGTCTGAAATTAGTAATACTACATGACTTCTAAGAGAAAAAAGGTGCACAATAATGTAGTGACTTGATTATTTATTTAGTTTTTAAATCTAAATGTTGAGCTAAAACAAAATTTCCACCCTGGGCTGTTACTGCTCTGGTACAGCTGTGAGTTGCTGCTCTTTGTGTGGGTGTTGCCAGCATAAATCCCATCCCTTGGGTGCATCCCATTGGTTCTAAAACTTTTCAAGGTGACCTTGTTAGGACTATTCCTTTGCTCCTGCAGCACTCGCGTACCAAAAAAACACTTGCCAAACCATGGTTGATAAATGTCTGAACCTTTGTTTCTCCTGCTGTGGTAGGACACCCTTCCCTGCCACTCTCACGTGGGCTGGCTGCAGGTAAAGTGGTGGGAAGGAGGGAAAGCCTGGGGTGGTTTCAGGAGAGCTGATCCCAGACTGCTGTCAGGGTGGGGAGGCCCTGGCACAGCTTGCCCAGAGAATCAGTCTCTGGCCACCACATCCCTGGAAGTGTCCAAGGCCAGGCTGGACGGGGCTTGGAACAACCTGGGATAGTGGAAGGTGTCCCTGCCCATGGCAGGGGGTGGCACTGGATGAGCTTTAATGTCCCTTCCAACCCAAACCACTCTATGATTTTATATTTTATATTCCCAGTGATTCAACTTATTTGTGCCACCATGGAGGAAAACTGCTCTTTTCTTTGTACTTGGAAATGAAGCAGTGGAAGGAGCAGGAAGTGTGTGTGGTTTGTAGCCCTGTCACTGCTCAGGCAGCAGCAGAGTGTTAAATAGAAATGTGTATGTGTATACTCAGGTTTTTCCCTCTCAGGCCTTGCCAAGGACAGACTTGCCCAGGTGGATGTTTGCACACCTGGGTGTCAGGTGACCCCAGCATAGCTGCATGTTCTGCAAATAATCCATTCCTGGCTGACTGCTTCCAGAACACAGTTGCCTTGGATTCAATCTCTATTAAACAATGTTTTATTTTTGTGAAGACCCGCGGTGACTCCAGTAACTTCATCATCCTTTGAAAGTGTTGCAGCTATTGCTGATCATCCAAACATTGTATTCACAAATCAGCCCTGCTCACCAGTAGTTGTTTTTTGTGACCAGGGTGTTGAATGTGAATGAACACTGAATGTTCACAGCAATATTTGTTTCTCTATTACCACTTCTTAATGTTTGTTGTTGTTGGGGTTTTGTTTATGCACAGCTGTTTGTGCCAAAATCAGAGTTTCCTTATCACAGTAGACTTTTGCTTCTTCCCTCCAAGGGTTCATCGATGTGTTTTACATCAGTTCTTCAGCCAGAGAGATGGCAAGTGTTGAAAGCCAACATGAAAGAGGGGGAATTATTAGAAGGATCAAAGGAATTTTTACTTCCTGACCCCAGAGTTTCTGCTGTTTTTTGAGGAATGCTGCTATCACAGTGTGCATTGTGGAATTGCCCTGTGTTCTGTGAGCTAAACTTGGCGCCTGCTTGGGGCACAGCCAGTCTGTTGCTCACTCTGGGGTTAAGAATGGGTGCTGCCAAAAATGTGCATTGGCAGACGTGTTTTCATATACTTTATGGCACAGCTGTGTCTCTCCTGGGGGTTTCTGTCAGCAGCTGTCGTGGTAAGACATTCGTGTCTCCACACTTTAGACTGACGTAGCAGAAGTGACAGAAATCTGTAGCAAAGATCAGATCTGTGGACATCTGCCCCAGAGTGGGCTGGGAGCTGCTTTTCAGGAATACATTTTAGCTGCTGTTAGCCCATTACTTTTTGAGCCAGATCCTTTATGCCAGCTCCCTTTAAAATCCTGAGAAATTTTTCTGTGTTTGGAAAGCATATTGGCTCTCATAGCAAGCTTGCCTTTCTAAAGCCTGCTATGAGGTAATTTAGTCTTTAAACACAAAAGTTTTTAGGTCTCCAAGGGACAAAGCTGTCACATTATCTATGTCCTGGCAATCATTATGTGTAGTTCCTCCCAAAAGCCACTGGTCTGTTCATTTCTGTGACTTTTGCCACATATTCTTAAGGCCATTCCCCATAGGCCTCAGCAATGCCTCTGCTCTTTTGGGTGACCAATGCTTCTTGAAACTGTTATTGTATATTGTGGACAAATGAGGGGTATAAACATAAATCACTTAATTTTAGTTCCTTCCTGTTCTTTCAAAATAAATCAACCAAATAAAGCATATTAATTATTAGTTACATAACAGTACCAGCATACTAACTGTAGGATTTTAACTGTATAGAAATTAACTGTACAGCAGCATTCAAATACCAGGGCTTTGTCTACAAAAGGTGTGCTCATTCTGAACATTGTTAGGTGGTGGATAAGAATTCGGTTTGAATACAGAAATTCACAGTGCAGTTAAAAGTTAGGCCCTTTCACAGCGAAATACCAATAATCCACATGTGGGGCTGTTTGATTGCTTTAGAAACAAGAGTTGCTGGTCCCAAGAAAACCAGGGAGAAAGCTAAAGTCAGTAATTAAAGTTGACAGGCCTGTAAAACCCATTCTATGTCTAGTTTACATTTACTTTTATCATATTTTTAAATGAAAATATTAATTCTATTGAACTATACACTCCCTACTCTGAATATTGCAAAACTGCAAAAAACTTGCGAAATCATCTATAGAAATAAATGCTATCAGCAGGGCTTATTTGCTGTAAACACCAAACTTGACTAAAAATAATGTTTTTGCATACTTTGTTGAATAACCTTGTGTTGGTAAACTCCCAGAAAGAAAACTGTTTGATATTAAAAGAAAAGTAATTAAAGGGTATTTTCTTTTAGGACGTAGGAGAGGGGGAGGTTGTATCTTCTCAAAAGCTTTCAAACACTGAGTATAAATTATATTTCCTAATCATTTACTGAATAAAAACACTGGGTAAAGTTATATGTTACTGTCTGCATACAAATCTGTTTGCATGTTCTGTATTTGTTGCCAACAGCTGAGAAGACACATGCCAGCATACCTGGCTCCTTGGAGGGTTTCTCCCTGTGTTTTTAGATCCTCCAAATCAGAACTCAAGCCAAATCTAGCCAGTGATGGACTTGTCTGTGCTCCACTTCAGATGTTCACCGAAGAGGAGGCCATGCTGAAAGACATGGGTAGCTATTATCTCATAGTTAAAATTTGGAAGTGTTTTAACTAGAAGGGATATTGTAGCTTAAAATGTTGTTTTCGTTATTTATTTCTAGTTGAATGTTGAGAGTGTTGGGGGGGGTTGTGCTTTACACCTTGTTTTGCTTGCGCTGCTTGTCTGGGAGAGTCAGAACACATGCATAACCTGTCAGAAGCACCACATTCCTGTTACGTTGATCCCAAGGAGACTGTTGGAATACTTACACGTTTTCTTTCTTCTCTTCATTACAGTGACCAAATTTGCTCAGGAACGAGTTGCACCTTTCGTGCAAAAAATGGATGAGAATGCGAAAATGGAAGACTCCATCGTACAGGGACTGTTCGAACAAGGGGTCTGCACACTTTTACCTAATCTTTTATTTGGAAAGTAACATCATTTTATGAATCTCTAACTGTGCCCTGTTCAGATTTTTAGATGAGAAGATTGAGGGATATAATTCAAATGAACTAATATATCATTAAAAATGTTGGAGTCATCAACCACAAGACAACTTTCTTTACAGCATTATCACTCTCCATCTTTTACTGTGATTTTTTTTTTTCTGTCTCCCCATACCACATACTTCACCTTATCTTTTAGTTCCTTGTCTTCCCTCTTTCACTTTTTTTTTTAGTTGGTTAAGCATAATTGGATGCTGGAAAGGCCATGACTCCAAGTGTTGATGGAAAAGAGTATCAGGAGTCCTCTGTGCCTTACTGGGCAGCCATGAGGACTTACATTGCCAATATCCTGGTATTCATTCCTAGATTCAATTTTAGCCTTTCCTGCTATCAGGACCAACAAATTTATATATTTGCACCTTTTCCATTTCAGCTGATGAGTATTGAGCTTGGGGAAGAATATGGAGGAACTGGAGCTTCATTTTTTTCAATCATATTGGCAGTAGAAGAATTAGCCAAAGTTGATCCAGCCGTGGCTCTTGTGTGTGAACTCCAAAACACTCTAACAAATAAGTTGCTTACCACCTATGGAACAGAAGAACAAAAGAGAACTTACCTGCCCAGGGTGTCTAAAGATACAGTGAGTCAAAGTCTTACTTTACTTAACTATTAAAATTATATTATGGCTTAGTAATGGTAGTGGGATTTTTTTTTCAGTGACTAATGTGTGTCTGCAGCTCTGGAAAATATGTGTGAACTTTGAAACACTGGTTAGAGCAGAGATCTGTGGTGATATAGATACATCCTGTCATCAGTAGCTGAGAGGTAAAAGTGGAAAGGCACTTATTAGTTTCATTAAAATTTAATTTACTGTGGAAAAGAACTGTAAAGCAGTTGACTTTGAGAGATGTGTAATTACACAGTGTTTCTATTCTTAATCTCCTTAGCTGAAACTCAGTTACTTTACTGCAGTAGGTTAAAATGTTTGAATTTAAGAGACTTGTGCTGGCTTATAAGTATTTTCCTTGTAAGATTTATTTATATTTGTGAAAAGTAAATTGGCTTTTTCCCTTCCCTCGCCAGTTAGGGAGTTTCTGTCTTTCGGAGGCTGGCTCTGGCAGTGATGCTTTTTCCTTGAAGACTCGAGCTGAAAAAAAAGGAGACTACTACATTATCAATGGCTCCAAGATGTGGATTAGCTTAGCAGAAGATGCAGGAGTTTTCTTTGTCATGGCAAATACAGACCCATCCTTAGTAAGTTGCTACAGCATTGTTGCATTTCAGTGACAGCTGCTGCTATATGAAACTGTGGATTTTATGTTAATAATCTGATGCTAGAGGTTAATCCTCTGAGCACCTTTTCCTAGCTGACTGCAAACCTTGGAAAACATTTCCCAAAAAAGAGAACTTGGTGAGCAATTTAATAAATTCCTCCAACCAGGGAAAATCAAGATGTCAGGATCATGGTTGCTTAGATGAAGAGCATAGCACTGGTGGTGTTCTGAGTAACAGGACTCACAGTCTTAAGTTTTTCCAACCTTTCTGACTTAGCTGACAAGTTGCTGTTACTAAAAGGTAAAATGGAAAACTAAAAAGTATCCTATAGCAAAGTATGTCCAATAAAAAATTACATAGCTGAATATGCAAGTGTCAGGTTTGTCCCCAGTGTGGATGTAGGTAGCAGATTTTGAGTGATATTAATATGAAAAAACATGAAAAAGTGTTTTATTACTTTTAACTCCCCCCAGGGATACAGAGGAATTACTTGCTTCATAGTGGATCGCGACACAGAGGGGCTTCATGTGGGGAAAAAGGAGGACAAGCTGGGAATCAGAGCATCTTCCACCTGCCCAGTAACGTTTGACAACGTGAAGGTATTGTAAGTTCAGCTGGTGAGACGTAATTTGTGTACACCAGGAACCTGACTACACATAAGGAATGAATATTAACTAAATTCCCTGTTTTTTTCCCTTAGGCACACTGATTGTTGGGCATATTTTAACATTTTCCTCCCACAGAACTCTAGAGGGGGGTTAGATTTCTTAAATTTTGATGCATTTTTTTTCTCATTCATCCGTTCATAATCACATGAATCTGGGCATCTTCTAATCAGATATCCTAGGAATCAAATGTCTGGTTTATGCTTTATGCTTTCCCTTACGAGGAACAATTAATAAAACAAGTGCACGGATTCATAAGTGAAATTCTTAGTAGTTGCAAAGCAGAATAGAACAGGAGTAATTTGGTTTTGTTTTTTAGGTTCCTGAGACCAATATCCTGGGACAAGTTGGACAAGGATATAAGTATGCCATTGGAATGCTCAATACTGGCAGGATAGGGATTGCTGCACAGGTGGGTCCTTGGGGTTATTACTGAGCACAGCCGGGCTATAACTTGAGTTTGGACTGAAATGTATGGAATATTTAAAGCTGTTTAGAAAATACTTTATTAAAAGCTCAGTTGCCACTAGATGTCACTGTTCCTGTAGTAAAGTTACAGTGACGGTGGGAACAGCTGCCACTGGGAAAATTCTCCTGTAGTGACATAACCAATAGACTCAGAAAACATTAAATGGCAATTAGCTTGTCTTTGGTCATTAACTTACTGCTACTGAATTATGTCAACATTCCTGTCTTCCACTATGAACATTTATTTTATAAAGAAAACTAACTTTGGAAACTATAACACTGAAATGTATTATATTAATGCTTCCAACTGGGATTGTGTGGGGCTGCCAATGTGACCTAGTGCTAACGGGTGTTTTCCCAACAAATTATTTTTAAAAGTCAACTTATTTTTGAAATAAATGTGATTTTCTCTAGCATAACTGTTCCAGTTCATTGTTGTGTTTGACAATTGCACTGTATGGCATCTTAGGGGAAAATACTTACTGACCTTGGAGTTATTTTGAAATGTTGTATTTTGCTCTAAAGCCAATTTGGATCTCAGTTTGCTGCTGATCTCAATGGGAATCAGGTTCAGCCCTAGAATAAAATGTCTTGTGATAAGTTTTTATTCTTTTAAATTACTTTTGAAGTAATCATCCTCGTGAAACTGAGATTTTCCACAAAGCAATACACTATGCTGATAATTGGGCTGTCTTTTCCATCATTTCTAATGATTACCTGTGATTAAACTTTGTCTGATATGGCATTTAAAAAGGGCTGTGGGCCCCATTGTTCCCAGAGACATAAATAATACAGAGGCTCTGGCAGTAAAATACATGGTCTGGATTTTACTCTTAATTACTCCAAGTTACACCTTAATTAAAAGTTAAGGTCAGGTAGTTGTTATATCTTAGTTACTGCTTTCTTGGCACCTTCAAATTAAGAGAAATGGACTTGACAAGAACAGCAGCTCTAAAGCCCTGTGGTATTGAGTTTAGTTTTGCAGTAGTAATAGTTTTAAAAGATAATGAAGATCTTATAAAATGTAATTGTGGCTTGGAAAACAGTTTCAGGTGGTTTTAGTGCAAGGCAGCTGCATTTATTGTTGCAAGTGCTGAAGTTGATGTACTTGGCTCTATTCTATGAGTTTATATTAAGAGATAACAAATCTGCTAATGAGGCTGATTAGCAGCAGACTGCAATTTTTTTTTATTGTTTTCCTATGTATCTTTTTTTTCCTGTTGTACATCATTAAAGGTAGTTTTTCTAAGCTGCTTGATGTGACAGCTGCCTACTTTTGTCTTTGTGGAAAGACAAAATTGGTCTAAATTCTTCTACAATTGTTCTGCAGAGCTGGAAGATAGTGGAAGAAATGTTCTCGCTCCTTCCACTCCACTAATTTTCTAACTTCTGAAATAAATTGCTAATTCTGGCAGTCTGGTGTCCTCTAGAAAATGAGAAATTATTTTGATTATGAAAATAGTTTTGATTAATCATTCAGATTACTTTTCCTTTAATAGGGTAATGTAGATCTATGGATCTTCAGTTTACAGTCATTTTCTCATGCAATTACAAATTTTCTTAGAAACACTTAATATTTTTGCAATTACAGTTGACCCATAAGTTTTGTTCAAAAAATTAGTGGTGGTGTTTTCACAAATACTTGCCTATGGTAAGAAATGGGCATGTAATAGGTTTGTTCCTCCAACTTTTCTTTGTTATAACTCCCCTCAGTTTGTCTGATAACTGTGAAATTCTGGCCCCTAGGATTCTGTGTAGAAGTTTTAGCAATATCTAGGTAGGAAGAAAACAACTTTTCTCCTGAATATCAACCTGCCTGACCAGAAGAAGATCAACTATTATCATCTCCATTAGGAGCATTCAATTAATCAATTGTTTCTGACCATATCCTTATTTTTCCTTACAGATGTTGGGACTGGCCCAGGGCTGCTTTGACCGTACAGTTCCCTACACAAAGGAGAGAGTCCAGTTTGGGAAAAGTGTGTTTGATTTCCAGGTACTTGTTAATGGACACCACAGGGGATGTTTCCTCCAAGAAAGGAGTAGTGGCCACAATAAACAGTAAAATGAGTATTATAATTTGCATAATTTGTGCTCCACCTCGTGTCATGTCTGTCCTCCTCCATATTTGAGAAAATTTTTCAAAAAAAAAAATTCTGGATGAACATTCATCTGCCGTGTAAAATTCCTCAGTTCAGTGCTGTGTGCCTTCGCAAGTGCCACGCAAATAGCGTAAAACAAAAATATTATTGACATATTCCTTTTGCTTGACAACTTACTGACATTCTTGGAAAATAAAACACATGGAACTCCCTTCTCTTCTGATTTTAATATCATGCTATACTGAATGTGCTCCAGTTTTTATACCCTTCCCTGAGGTGTAGAGGAAGGGCTTTTTCTGCAGACACTAGAAATGATAAAAAGATGAGAAAAACTGATTGAATTATTAGATTTCCTGTGTTGTACAAAGACGTTTAGTTTTCATTATAATATCTGTTTCTTACAACGAAAGAGATTCTTTGTTGCAAAAATGATGTATAGTTTAATAAGGAAGATACATAATTGTAATTACTCTAGTAATTTTCTTGTTCAAAGAAACCTAGTGCTCAGCTGAAGAAAAGGAACATTAGCACTACTCATAATTTATGCAAATTTTAGGAAGCACTCATAGATACCTAGGAAATGATTGGAACTATGTCTTTTGAATGGGAAATGGAATTTATAATTGCCAAATCATTTTGGTATTTTGACCTGCCTATATATTTCTGCAAATCTGAGGGAACAGTGTTAATGCTCTAATAAGATGAAAGATTTCATTGTGTTTTAGACTACTAAATGTTCATTTTCAATCATCATAATATTTGGGTGTTCTTAAATAAACCCATTCTTCTGTAATACCATTCAGATGTGAGCTCCATCACCTCTTTCCTTTCCCTTGAATCCATTCCTCAGTCGTGTCCTCTGTACCTTTAAGCTGCTCCTAAATTTTGTCTCGTGCCTCTGGGACATGGGAAGGAGTTGTCACCTTGCTAGTTCTCCACTTTATTCAAGAAATACTTGTTTACAAGTCTTCCTTGGTTAAACTCATTAGGGAACCAGACCCGTTATTGTCTCAGTGAACAGCTGCAGAATGAAAATGCAGCTCTGACTTCCTCATGTCTTTGTAATCCCAAGGAGGTTGTTAGGATTGGGATTAAATTTTCCTTTATATTCATGGGTGCAAATAAGTAACCTTCCTGCCCATCCAGTCAGGCAAAAAGAACCCCAGTGCTCCTGAATCCAGGAAAAGGGAAGAGGAAAATAGGAGGGCATAGGTGATTTCCCAACCTCACTGTCAATAAACACAGAAGGAACACGGAATTACTTCCCACCTGGATTGCGTATTTTGTTTTAGAGTGCAGGTACATTTTGTGGTGAACAGAATGGTTGTTGCTGGGAGCTCCAGCGGGGCTGTGGCTGTGTGTGAGTGCTGTGGTGCCGTTGCAGGGGATGCAGCACCAGATTGCCCAGGTGGCCACGCAGCTGGAGGCGGCCAGGCTGCTGACCTACAACGCGGCGCGGCTGGCGGAGGCGGGCAGGCCGGCCATCAAGGAGGCCAGCATGGCCAAGTACTTCACTGCCGAGGTACCTGCAGCTCCCTCGCTCCAGGGCTTCATCCCACTGCTGTTACAGCTCCTTCTGGTACCCAGCGTACATAACTCATAATTCATCTTTGCTGTGAAATCTCTGGATGTACTTTTATCTTGGCTGCCACATCCCTGGAGGTGTCCAAGGCCAAGTCAGATGAGTCTCTGAGCAGCGTGGTCTAGTGGAAAGTGTCCCTGCCAGTGGCAGGGGGGTTGGAATGAGATGAGGTTTAAGATGCCCTCCAACCCAAACCATTCTGTGTTTCTCAGTCCGTGCACAGAATCTAAAATAAGTCACCAAAAAATAAGCTGCTCATGCCCCTAAATAAAATCTTTTAAAGCAACCAACAACACGAAAAGAGGAAAGTGAATGAATACTTTCACTTATCTAGGAACATTTAATTTTCTCAGAAATCTTGTTGCGGCATGAGAAATGACACTGTAAAGAGTTCATTTGTGACCATTGCAGCTCTGCTGGTCACATCTATGAGTCTTAAAAATATTCAAAACTGGATCACTTCTGCCCCTTTGCAAGTGCTGTCTTGCATACCACTGCTGGTCTTTTGCACAGTGCAGCATATAAACTATTGATGTTACAATTAGTGAGTTCCTGATGTCCTCTGATTTAGAAAAATGTCATTTTTATTCTAAAATGGCTTACTGAAGATGACCAAAATACCCATCCTTCCTGCCTCCTCTTCAAGTTACTGCTTTATTCCCTGTTTTGTTATTAATTACCTACAAAGTATAAGTTTTACCACCACTGTCACGAAATTGACTCCTGTAACTCTGAAACTCCTGTAACTCTGGTACTCTCTTCATAGGTTGCAACGCTGACAACCAGTAAATGTATTGAGTGGATGGGAGGTGTTGGGTTCACCAAGAATTACCCAATAGAAAAATACTACCGTGACTGCAAGATAGGTGAGAGAGAGTTTCTTACCAAGTATCTCTTGTAGCTTTAGTGCTATTAAACTTTGAGGATAAAGGACTGGCTTTTTTCGGGGGGATATTTTTTCCTTGAGACTATGTCAACACTAATTCAAAGGCTCAGATATAAAACTTCAGGTATAAGTGTATGTGTATATGCAAGGCTAGTTAAAATATTTAATTAGATACTAATAAAATACAGACACAAACATTGTGTCCCATTCTATTAAGAATATTTCAGTTAAAAAAAAAATTGAAAATGCCTCCTTTGGCCTTAAGGTCTAAATCTATGTGGAGTTTTATTTTCAAGGCTTCCTTGTTTATCAGGATAATCCTTGGACCCAACAGTTTGACATTTTTAACAATATTACCCTTTGGCTTTTATTATAATAGCATTTGGAACTTCTTCATTTTTGTTGGCTATTGAAGAACTGCTTTTCAGGAAAATGTCTTTGCATTATGTGGTGCCAGCCAGAAAAGTGCTGTAATTGTTACAGGGTATAAAATATGAATATTTATAATACTATGTAAATAATTATAGTTCTTGCACAGGAAAGCTTAATTTCATAATTGTAAAGGTTCTAACTGGATTTTTAGGCTGATATTTTGGTCTCTCTTCATAAATTCACTGTGGGTTTATAGCCTACTAATTTATTTTCTTCTGATTTCAGGTACAATATATGAAGGAACTTCAAATATCCAGTTGAGCACAATTGCAAAATTCTTAGCACAGGAGTACTGAAACCATAAGGACATTCTTGACTGTTATATGAGAGTTATTTCCCTGAACACTGATTGTGAATTACCCATTTATTTGTTATTACAGAAGGCATTGGTGACATCATAAACAAGAATACATCATCACAGTGAAATCATAGGGAAAGCCATGAATTTCCCATTTCAAGAGAGTGAGTAATCCATGTGAAATGGTGAATTCCACATTCAAATCCAAACTTCTTTCTGCGTGAGAGACTTCCAAAATGGATTTAGCTCCCTTAGGTCATGCCAACAGTTCATCTCCACTTGGAGATTTCAAAGTGAGAAGAAAGGAATCCAAATCCCTGGCATGCCTGGTGGGAAGGGCTCTGTTAATCCACCTGGGAGGAAGGACTCTCCACGTGCAGCAGAGCTGCTGTGTGAAGTGGAGCTGCTGTAGGGATGTGCTGCCTGCATTAGCATAGGGTGCAAAGAGAGGGAAATGGTGGTTTCCTCTCTCCCAGGTGGAGTGATGTCCGTGGAGCTGCTGTAATTGGAGTCATTTTTACAGCAGCTCTTAGTGTGTTCTTAAGGATATCTTTGTAATTAAGCCCTTCCAGCCCCAATTTGTACTCCTGAAAGGTGGATAATATCCACCTCCCTTTCCAGCCTTCTCAGCTGTTAAGGGTTTTAATCTAAGAGCCTATTTATAGTTCTCCTTTCATAAAAGGTTGAGTTGAAATCTTTCTGAAATGGGGTTAAAAAAGCTCTAGTAGTTGTGCAAAAGGACAGATACAAGCTGGGTAATGGGAGTGCTGTGGTACTACCTCACAGTGGCCTTTCCACATTCAATGCATTTTACAAACTTTAAAGGGAGGCACTGTTAATTTGCAGCCTAGAATTCCTTTCTCCTGGAAGTTAGTGGTTCTCTAGCACAGTTTTTCCCTTCTTGAGAGAGAAAAAGGGCAGGGGGTTGGGAAGTATTTGCTTTTTTTATTTGTCTCTGTTTACTCTAAAATTAGACATTTTATTTACAGCAGAAACCTCTTCAGTGCTGGAGAGCTAATTAACTAATAATCAAGAGACAGGAAGCTTAATATATGAAAAATCATCCTAATTGCTGTAATTGGCAATCTGTTTCAAGTGTTTTGGGGAGGGAAGGATTGGTTTTCTGGTTTTGGCTGACTTGGAAGAATCTCATTTTTAAAGCCTGCTTTTCACTGATGATTCACTCTGAGTGGAGCTTAGACTGTTACAGGCTGAGACTCCCAGAGGATTTCCTAGGAAAACCAGGGCAAGTGACACTTAACAAGTGGGATTTGTAAAACACGCAGTGCCTTAGACAAAGGAACAAGCGAGGATGAAAAGCACTATTAAAAAGTTTTCTGACTTCAAAGGGAAACAACTACTTTAGTGAATTAATCCCCCTATATACAGGCTTTGCCTGTTAATGGGCAATGAATTATTGTGGTGATTATCCTTATGCCAATTAAAAAGCCCCTCCCGTATCAGTTTGATCAAGAGCTTTGAAGTTTTCAAAAATAAAAAGGTAGGAAGGTAGACTTGATGGTTTCTGAAGTTCTCTTCTAGGAATATTATTATTAATCATTGTCATTATTAATACATTTCAGATTTATTTGTAGGCTTTCTTTCAGCTGAATTGAAACAGCTGGGGAAATCTAGATTAGAATTAAGACTACGGACACCACAACATTTAACTACAGTTACTCTGCTTAACACAGTCTGTCCGTGAATCTGAAATGATCATATCCACACTCCCAAATGCCTGAGTTAATGTTGATTAATGTGCTGAATTGTGCCAAGGTGAGGCAGCCCTTGGCTGCTGAGGTTTAACCTGCTTTGCTCACATGAGTGTCTGCAGAAAATAGGGTTTGGTTCGTAGTTTTTGCTGTGATCTCCTGGTTTGAGACACTCTTAGCTTGGCATCTGCAGTTTTGTGTGGCATGAGGACTGGCAGTACTTAACTGATTCAATACAGTGCCAGATACAAACCCTTTGTGGAAAGAAAGCAGAGCTCTTTGAAGGACTGTTAAGGGCTGGATATCCAGGATTATGTAAAAGGACTCTCTCTTTGTGTAGAACTGTGTCAGGTATCCATTTGAAAAAATAACCAGGAAAAAATGAGATTAATATGATTCCTCACAGTCTGATCTTGGATGCCTGAGTCCAGGAAACAACCTGAACATCCCCATCAGCTATTCAACAGTAGCTGATGAGCTTTTTTTCTCACTAAAGCAAGGTCAAGCCTTTAACTAATGTTACAGCTGTAAATATTTTTATGTGTTTGTTATGTATGCTGTATTTTGTACACAGTTTTGAAAGAAATGTATGTATTGTACTTGTATACAAAATTCCGTGGGGGAATATGTGCATAAATCAATTACAACCCCTGAGTATCTTTCCTTGTTGGTTTAAAAGGACAGGTGCCTGTGTGGAGAGCATTGGCTACTCTGGTCACTGGTTCTGGGGAGAGTTAACTGAGAGAGTCACAGAATGTTTGGGTTGGAAGGGACCTTAAAGCCCATCAGTGCCACCCCCTGCCCTGGGCGGGGACACCTTCCACCATCCCAGGGTGCTCCAAGCTCTGTCCAACCTGGGATTATTTCCTCCCCTCAAGCCTGATTCTGTTGCTGCTCTGAACTCAGTTGCTGGGTTAGGAATGAGGAGCGCTGTGCTCTTGTCCAGGAGCTGTTGAGAGCTGCCTGTGCTCCCCAGCTCTTGTTCTGGTTTGGGACAGGCATTTTTGGGTGGTTGTAAATGGCAATTACACATTTGGCACTGTGGGCACAGGCTGCAGAGCTGGTGTGGGCAATGCTGGGAGGCTTTCTGTGCTTTTAAGCTGCTTTAAATACTCAATGTGTATTTTATTAGTGACTTTTCCCTTTTTATACCTTTAGTCCATCCAGTCTGTTGTCCTGGAACAGCAACTTCAGTATCAAATGTTGCATGTGAACTTCCCTAGTTAGAAGAAAAGCCCTGTATTGAGAATGTATTAAAAAGTGTCTGTATTTTATTTTTTACTTGATACAATGCTAATCTTGTGTGTGAGGTCATGGTTCTCTAATAGTTGTCATTTCAAATTGTACAAGATGTTGCAGGTTTTGTACCAGGAGAGAACGACTGTGTCATCTGTCAGCTTTCTCTGGTTTTGTTCTGGTTGGTGATCAAGGCAGATTTCCACAGAAGGGTTTAATCACTACTTGGGAAGTACTCAAATACAACATTTTATATCATGTTTTCTATGCTGTTGTTCTTTCTTTCATATTTTCTTTTCCCCATGTAAAGACTGAGTTAGAAAAGGCTTTCATGAACTACAGAGTAGTTGTTCTTTGGGAGCCTTTTGCTATGTAAAGACTTTTCTAATTAACATGTTATTGCACTTCCACTTGAAAGTCTTTTGGTGAGAGACACATTTCAAGTTCTTCTACCAAGCTAAGCTCGACTGGAAGCCCAGTCTGCTTTGAAAGCAGCTGTCTGACTTTCCTGAGCTGGTATTGGATACACAAAAGCTGAAGAAATGCTTTTCCTCAGCCCCAGAATGTATTCAGGATAACTAGAAATAACCAGTGTGTTCCCTAATAGCTTGTTTAATGTTCAAAGGAACATGCAGTGTACACTGTAACGTTTTTTTCTGGTGAAATATTTAGAAATATAAATCAAAATCATGTGCAGTCTCACTAGACAGTAATAGCATTTTTATATATTTTGTCTTTCAAGATCGTTTGGATTTACATCTTTCTGAAACTATTCTCTCTCTGTCTCAGTAGCTGTAGAGCTGCTAACACTGGAGGACTTGGACAAACTAAAAAAAAGTCAAGTTCTTAGTGACTCTTTTTAGTGAGGCTGAAGAGGGGCTGTTTGCTGCCTTCAGCCAGGAGCACTCAGCCAAGTCCCGAGCCATGCCCCACCCCTCAGGGAGCAGAGCCATTTTCTGATCATCCTTTTCATCCCGTTAAGTTTGCCGCAAGTGTCTTGGATGTTTTCGGCCTGAATTGTTTTCAAGGACATGCTGTAAGATTCTTCTATTCACTAATTTGCATCATAAATATGCAAATTAAATGCAAATTTGTCAGTATAACCAGAGCAGGTTTAATTTGATACTGTGTTGTTGAGGTTTTCTGCCTTTGTTTAGATGGTACCCAAAGACATGATAATTACATATTGGACATTAGCTTCAGATACTTTCTGGTTTTCTGTAGAAGAAATTTGCTAAACTGATACAAAAATAATCCAGGAACAATTGAAAAGTGAAAGTTAAGACTGTGGAAGCATAGTTAAACGTTGAAAAGCTCCATAGAACTTGTTTGGTCAATGGAGCTGCTGAAGATAGAGTTGGTACAGAGCAAACATGTTGTGGGGCCAAAGCTGGTGCTGTTTTAGGAAGAAACCATCAGCCATTCTGTTCCTGAGGTGGAGGAGGTTGGCACCAGCTGTTCCCATCAGAACTGGGCAAAGCGCTTTTTCAGCTTAAGTGCTTTTTGAACTTTGAAAATGGTTTGTGCCCCCCTGCGATGCACTAAAAGATGGTTAAATGGTACAGAGGCTCTATTTCTGTCCATAGTCTTGTTTTCCTCATGTTCAGAGAAAAGTTCCTTGTGTTCCACTGTACATTTGTACCAAACGTACACTGTTATGCTCCCTTCCTAAATTCCTTATTATTTAGGTCTTCCCAATGTCTGTCCAACCAGGCTTTAGAAGGAAAATAATTTTCTGGGTTTAATTGCAGCAGTGCCTACATTTGATTGCTAGGGAAAGCTATTTTGACTGTTGCTCAAATAATACAAGCTGGATTCAGCAGGATATTTGCCATAAAATACATTTGGCTGCCATGCAGGATTCACAGTTTCCAAGGACCAAAGGAAGGTGCAGCAATAGATCTTCCTTCCATTTCATGCTGGAAGTATTTTAGCTCTGCTGTACTTTGACTTCAGTGATCCAATTTGCAGAGATAAACAATTCTCTGGCAGTAATGCAGCTTGCCATTATTTAATAATTATTTAAAATGTGCCTTGTTACCCTTGTGTAAGAATCTGGGCTGCAGGGGAGTGGTGGTTGTGCTCTGATTCTTCAGGGGCTGATAGAGCAGTGGGTTAAAGCCCCCGATGGTCTGGTGTCTCAGACTGTTCTAATTTAATAGCAAACCTTCTCTATCCTGCTGCTTCTATTTAGAAGTGTCCAAAA
>VYXC01000141.1:106258-113758 GCA_013397175.1 Platysteira castanea
CAACTGTAAAAGCCTTCTGGCACTAAATTACATCTATTCCTTGACTGAAACATATCTGCTCTATGCTAACCTCATTATCCAGGAATGATTTCTAGAAGAGGAAGTGAAGAATAATTAAATCATTCCTAACTGAAGGAAATGCTTCGCAGAACTATGCAAATTCCAATTTGGCCAAGATGCTGTGGTTTCAGATTCTATTTCTGGGAAGGGCAGAGGGAGAAGCAGTTATTTTTGGACTCATGGGCAGCTGGGTTCTGGCTGCAGTTTTCTCTCTTACCTTGAGCTGAGAGTGAGCTGGGACATCCGTGCCGAGGAGGGAGCACAGTACCTGCCACCACCCTCCTCAGTACCTGTCCTGCTGCGAGTGCTGCTAAATTAAACTCGTCCCCCTTGCTGCAGGTGTCACCTGCTGTGGTTGGTGCTGGCTGAGACCCCGAATTGGGGGATTTTCCTGCCAAATTGTGCCTCAGCCCTGACCTGAAGCAGCGACTTCGTCAGCAGTGGTGCCCTGCCCTTGCTGTCCACAAAGCTATGAGGGCACAGACACCTCCCCCTCTTAGGGGATACAGTGCCTGGAATAAAATCAGGGTGGTATTTTGGAGGTTAGAAATGAGCTTGCTGTGGGTGTGCTCAGCAGGAGTGCCTGGGGGAGCCCACAGGCTGGGCACGGCCCTCCTGGGGCTCTGCGCTCACATCTTTAGATTTCCACATTTTTCCATCTGCAAATCTCGCTCTTACAAGGTTTAAGGCAAAAAGAGGGTAAAAAAACCCCTCACAACAGCTCTTTTTAGGCGGGAATATTTGAAAATATATTAGTGATGTGTAATTGAATTATTAATTGGGAAAAATATAATTAGAGTGCTGAAAGAACAGCTTTTCAGTGCTCCACAACTTTGGTCTTTCAAGGAATCAGACTGCTGAAATGAGTTATACATTCAAGAAATCTACTTAGAATTAAGAACATATGTCCTACTTTTCCAGTTTTTCCTTTAGAAGTTGCACATTATAATAATGGAGTGTAAAGAGTAAACTTCAGTGATTTGCAAAAGGCACCAGCCTTGTGCCTTTTCCAAACTGGTTGATTTATGTGCTGTTTGCTGTTTTTGAGAACACAAAACAATTAATTCATGTGTGAAAAGAACAGTGAATTAATCCTAGAGAGCCCTGGAGCCTTTAAAGACCTGAATCATATGTTGAGCTCGTTTAAAACTTGCATAAGAAATTAATGTAGAATAAAGCCCTTTAATTTGAAAAGTGCATCTATAGTAGGTGTCCCTAGGATATCTTCTGCATCATTATTCAGAAAGGTTAAGGAGGACTTTATTTTTTCCTTTCTTTCTTTCTTTCTTTTTTTTTTCCCTTATATTCAGTATGTATTTTCCAGTTTGCAGCTCAACGTGGTGCATTTCAACTTATAAAGAGGCAGAGATTTTAAAAAGAAACGGGGAGCTTTTTATTCACCTTCCACTTAATTTCCTTGCTGCCTTGCCAGTCCCAGCTTAATGAATGTAATTGCTACCTTTGATGAAAATACTATTATCAAGATCACACATTACATTGGAAAACAGTTTTTCTTTAAACACAGCTACTGCAGTCTCTAATTATGCATGTAACAAGTGGCTCCTGAACAAAAGAGCATGTTGTCTACAATTGCTAGGAATTGGAGCAAGGCAAATTTGAACAAAGAACAGATTAGATTTGCTCCATGCTCCACAAAGCCCATTCCCCTGATTAATTTCCTGCAAAAACTAAAACAATTCTCTCTTAAAAGAAACTAACCCTCATCCCCAGAATGATCCATATGCCATTTGTGTCAATCTATATGATGATAATGGCTACAGATTTAAATTATTAACTATTAGGTGTAGTAAAATAGGAAAGCTCTTTTATAAACTTACCTTTTCATATGTAAATAAGTAGTACAAGGACTTAAGGAACAAAAACCTGACTTTTCTGTGGAAACCAGGAGCAAGAAAGCACCCAGTAACTGAAAGTCTGAATTGTGCATGTATAATCCAATTATTTTGTCAGTTTAGTCTGTGCTCCCTGTTCTGCACAGGCACTGCAGCAGGAGAACCAGGTCTCCCAATGTCCTGTTGGGTTTTCCAAGGATGACATATCTGAGGGCTGATTTCTGTGTTTCCATTTGAGAAGAGTTCTTCTGAAAAGGCTTTCGTTTAATTCTTAAAATGAATCATTTTGTCAACAGGGTTTATGGAGCCAAAATCAGAATTGGAGACACATTTTGCTGTTATTCCGTGGAAAAGCGGGTAAAATTTTGAATTAGTACTTGACCCCTGATAAAATCCTGCAGTATGGATTGAATTGTTTTTTGGTATTTCTAATACAAGGAATTGGTCACAGTGGTTTAGAACATCGTGTTATTTTTCATTCCTGCTTGTATTGATCCAGGATCCCTAGCTGTGGTACAGGATGCATTTAACCACAGCCAGGTGGGTAAAAGCCAAAAACAAAAAGAGAATTCTGCTCCAAAGTGTTTACAAGCTGGGTTAGGATTGGGTGTGGACTAATACAAACCAGGGTCTAGATTATTTTTTCAGGAAAATTGGTGAGCTTCTCTCCTAGAAGGAAATAGTAGCAGGCATGGTGGTTTTGGTGCCAGCAGTGGCAGAAGTGAGGTGGCAGAGGTATGTGTAATAGCAGCCTGCTTTTCTCTGCACAAGAGCTGCCAGGGTCTTTGTGTCCCCAAAATGTCACTGCAGAGATTGCAGGGACAGCCCTGCCCCTGTCACACCTGTCATTTATCCCTCTCAGTCCCAAAAGGTGCTTTGTTCACAGGTTATCACAGCTCTTCCCAGTTCACATTACTTGTAGTCATACAAAATCCTTAAAATCTACCCTGCAGATAAGAAAAAAAAAACCAAAACCAAAACCCCTCATAATTTTCAATGTGGATAGAATTAATCAAGATGTAATTATGACACCAAATGAAATTACTTGGGACATAAAATCCCTCTTCACCATCTTTAAGAGACTGAAGAAAGGAAAATGTAAGTCCTTTCTGTAGAAATTAAAATTCTGTTTCCAGACAGTTTTTCTCGAGTGTTCCAGATACTGTGGGGCTCCTGATGATGCGACACCACAGAGCCTGCATTGGTGGAAAAGAAACATGAGAAGAGCTCTGTGTTTTTAAGGCTTCTGACTGCAAATATCTGTGACAAAAAGGAGCAGGCCTATAATTACTACCTAGGGAAACTGGAGAACAAAACCAATATATTCACAAAATCCAGAATTACTTTGTGGTTTAGCTCCTTGTCTCCCCTTGAACAAGTTGAAAGTAATCTCATGAGTTTGGGGGATTTGTTCCTGGCTTCTCTGAGAAAGTCAGGCTGTGAGTTTCTCTCCTTTTAGAGAGTAATCCATTGTTCCCTGCAGTGGGTGTTCATCTCTTGTTTTAATGTAGAATTTACTGCAGCACACTCTAAAAAAGCTGGCTGGGGACATGTGGCACTTGGAATATTTATCCCTTCCTCACACTGTCCCCACTTAGGTCTCACATCAGCCAAATGCAGAAGTTTAGCACAGTTTGTAGCATAACCCACAAGTCCATAGGTGTTCTTCTAGGTGTGATGTGGCACCTCATAATGCATTTTTTTAGCACAGCCATTGTCTGGAATAAACATTAATTCACAAATCCCCCCCATGGCCCCTGGTGCAGGGGTTGTGTGGGGACACAGCAGAGATTTCTCTGGGGGTGTGATGCACCTGATTGCTGTGGAGCATTGCTTATTTTGCATAGGTAGATCAACCAGAAACTAAAAACTCCAGCCCTGAAGCCTGCACATGATGCTACAGTGAATGGGAAGGAACCAGCCCCACTCCCTGGGCCAGCTCTGGTGTCTGTAGGGAGTCCCCCTCTGTCAGAGGGAAGTGCTGCTCCCTTTGCATGGTAACAGGACCCTTGTGGTGATCACAAATTGGACCTAATTATTATTATTATTAGCGGTGGTGGGGCAGGGTGGGAATAGTAAATAGTGGACCAAAGAGGATGATAGAGAACTGAAAAGGAGAAGGCTTTAGTGAGGTTTTACCCACCTCAATCTCCTTCCTTTCTCCATCCAGTTATTCATGCAGAGGAGGGGGCAGATCTGGCGTCTGTATTTAAACAGTCCCAGTGCAAATAATCTCTTTGCTTTTAAATAATCCCAGTGGAGGTGCAAGAGGGAAGGAGTCAGTGCAGAGCCACAGGGAGCTCTTTCCTCAGCTGTGCTGGAGCTGAGCACGGGCCAGCTCAGTGCACCTCAGCTGGCACACGGGGCCATTTGTCTCACGCTCTTCTCCATCCAGATGTATGATCCAGGGAGAAGGAAAAAGGAGTTGAGGTTTAAACTCTTATCACTAAAGTGAGTCTCCCTCTACATTAAAAAACTATCCAGACATTGTAACAGGAATGGGTTCAGTTCTTATGTCATAAATTTGTGTGTGTAGAAAAAAGACTTATTGGCGAATTTAGCAGTATTTTTCGTTGAACTGGCAGTTGCTAACCATTACACCAGTATTTATTTGATTCTTAAAGAGCACAAAAGCATGGACTACAAATAAAGAAGATGGAGTAATAGCTTTTGACTGGACCACTAGCTTTAAACTTGAAATGAAGTGTCCAGTTTTGAGTTACTGTGTCCAAATGCCATTTGTACAGTTTGAAAAGTGGGGGCATTTTTCCAGCTTGTCACTGTTAGCTGTAGTTCATTCCAGTGAATGATATCACTGAAGGAGCAGTTGTTCTGCTATAAGTACTTCACTCATGACTGGAATGTATTAAATGTATTAATCTGTGCCTGAGAGTGTAATTTAGAGAAGCCCTACATTTGACACATTCTTGTACATCCTTATTTTATTGCCTTATCCTGCAGGTAACAATGTCTCAAAAGCAAAGGGACGGGATGAAGTTAAAATTACATGTCACCAAATATTATATGCACTTTTTGCCGCTCATTTCGCTGTCAGAATTACGGATTTTCAACAACATTAGTTTAAATATGTTTATGACTTGATTTACACCTCCGATGTCAAAATAAAATGCCAGGCAGGAACCCAAGGTTTCTAATGAGCTGGGAGGTGAGATGAAGCCATGAGGGGAACGTCCCCAGCCTCAGAGCTCCATCTTTCATGACAAAACTCTGTCGCAGGCGGCACCTGGGCCAAGCAAAGATAAAACGCGAGGGTTGAGTTATCCTGGAGAGTATTTGTCAAACCTGCTTTAAGCCAGCGGAATAAAAATGTATTTTTGTGGCAAGGTTAGGCTTTATGTCAACTAAGTGAACCCGTAAAGCATTTATAGCCACCTCGTGACTATTGCCTGTCATAAATTTGAAGCGCTCTTAATCCATAGGTGCGTAATTTCGAGGCACTCGAGGCGCTCTCACCACCCTCCCTGTAATTATCTCCCATATTGCTGTGGGAAATTAGGGATGGGCATGATTAGTGCCAGCAAACAGCGTTTTCTGAGCGGCGCTGGGAGCTGTGCACCTGTGAAGAGAAGCACATGGCTCGCTGCCCAAACCAGGTACGGTGTTGGGGCCCTGGCTGCTGCAGGTGCCTCTGTTGTGATGATCAGCCCTGGGTCTGAGGAAATTAAAGCAGTTTGAGTGGTCGGATTGAAAGTACAGCCCTGGAGACCGTGCTGCAAACCAACCCACCTCCCCTTCCATCGCGGGGTGTGGAGAGCATTTAACCACCAGTGCACCCCTAATTTATGCTCAGCCAGAATTTCCCCGGAAGAGCTGAACCCCTCAGCCTCCAAACACCCTGGGCTGCTCCCTTGCGTTGACACCCACCTGATCCCTTGCACACATTCCAAAATAACCATCCCAGGCTGCCCCCAGCTTTTCCTACGGGGCGGGAAAGCCTCGGCCGCGATTCCTCAATGCGGGGAGGTGCCCCCGCTCCACCTGCAGGCATCGTCAGCTGGCGGTGATGGGGATGATGGAGGAGATGGGACCAGTGCCTGAACTCCGACCTTATCGATCCGGCCACCCCCGCCCAGCTGAGTGGCTGCGGCCCAGTCAGCTGAAAAGGAATTTAAAGGGCGCCCGTCCTCCCCGCGCGGCCCTCCCGTCATTAATAACGTTTTCATCCATGACAGTGATAAACACGCGGTACTTGAGGAGAGTTTATTAAGGTCAGTCCATAAATAAAAATTAAAATTTAAAAAAATGGGTTTACACAGATGAACAGATGGATGAATAAAGTGATTGGTAAAACAATAAATATGAAAATAGACAGATGGATGAAGTATCTGGCGGGGATTCTCTAAAAGCCCAATGCCTCAAACGCTGGCAGTGTTATACCAGACCCTCCTCTCCTCTCTGATAAAAAACAGATTTAATGAAGCTGCTGCAGAACTTATACATTTCAGGGATCTATGGCCTGACTAATATTTTGTCATTTAATGCCTATTCTCCAGCCTGATAAAAAGGATTGCAGCCATTTCTCTATGTCAGGTATATAACTGAGTGCTACTAAAATTTAAATGTCTCATCTGTCCTTGGATCTAAATACAGATGGCCTTAAACCTTCTAGTTTTTCTTAATGCAGGATGGTATACAATACCCTGCCTGACTTCTTTTATCATTCTCCAAGAGACAGAGATTTGTATCTTGGTGGAATTCAGGCTACCAGGAAGCAAATATTCTTCTTCACTTCCAAACTCCGAATATCATTCAGAGAAATAAAGCCAAAAAGCCCACTAGCAGTTCAGCTGAGGAATTCCAGCAGATTTTTATGCTTTATAAAATACAAGTCCACTCATCCAAAATTTCCTTTGGAAGCCCTTAATGCCTGACTATCAAGTCAGTTAAATTATAGATTTTATCCGTAGCTGGGCATTATTTAAAAGTGATGAGGAATTGGCAGAGGAGAAAAGTTCATTGCAATTTCATGTGATCCTTGTTCCTGTGCTGGCTCTGCAGGCGGCTGAGCTGGAGCGGGAGCAGGCATCATTTGGGGAAACTTCTGCAATAATTAAGGGTGAACACTTGACTGGGATTCAAGACTTTGCATTTGCAACATCTAAAAGAACCTTAATTGTTCTCCCTGATTAAATATTCCAAAGTCGTTGCCTCGATCATTGTGATTATTGATCCTCGATTAGCCCTTCGGTCCTCGATGGCCGGGAAAGGCATTGCCCTGCATCCTGCACAGCTACGTGCAGCTTTGCTTGCTGTAAACAAAGATTTTGAGTGCAGAATCTGAGCTCAGGGCTCATCCAGCCTGAGCTGGCCATCAATTTCCACGGAGAGCAGGTGCCTAAGTGAAATGGATGGGAAGAGAAGGCGCCCAGCGCCTTGCAGGGGCTGCAAGACTCTGCATGGTTTGGTCCTCAGGAAGCGATTCAGCCCCGTAATGAAGAGGTGACGGGGCACAAAACCACCGTTAGTTAAATCCAGGTGTAAATGGAATAAACCCAGAGCATTGCAGGTCCCTAATGAACAATCAGAGAGGTGGTTAGGATTGCGCAGAGCAGCTGTAGGACTTAAA
>VYXC01000141.1:118758-131400 GCA_013397175.1 Platysteira castanea
CCCCAGCACTCCTGGCTCAGCCTCCCGCTAATGAGCACCCTGAGCTTTACCTGGGAAACATGAAAAATTACAAAGGAAGGTCAGAGATTAGGTAAAAGAGTTGAGTTGAGGCAGTGTGAAACCACAGGCAGTAGGGAAAGATTTATTCGGCTGGATTTATATCAGCTCTTTAGGCCAGATTCCAGGTCTTGCAGCTACAATTCACGGTGGCAAACACTGCAGCTGGGCTCTTCATTTGAGCTGGCATGGGAGCTTTATCACCCTGGTCCAGTCGAGGCTGCTCCTTATTTGCCATCAAGGCAATGGTGATTAAATGGCATTTCCCAGCGTGCAGGTTGGAGTGTTATTAGCTCTTCTCCCTAATTGCCGTCATTTTGAAAGTGTTCCGAGCAGATGGCTCTAAGAGAATACGAGTGAAAAGAGAGGCTTTCGTACCTGTGGCAAACAAAAAAGTGATGCTTGCTGGGCTTCCAGCTTGAGCTCGTGGGGTTAAATATGGGGGAAACAGGCCAAATTCTACTCGGGCTCCCTTTAGGAAGGGGAATGGAGGACATCAGGGACACCAGGGAGATCGGGGACACCAGGGACATCGGGGACACCAGGGACCCCAGGACTGCCCTGGGGTGGGATTGGATCCTACTCACTAATGGCTGTTTGTTCCTCCAGGGTGACCCATCCCTGAGCTCCTCTGCCCTGCCTGGTGGGGTCATGCTGGGAAAATGAGCATTTCCCCGTGCCGTGGTCTGGGGCTGGGCCCTGAAAGGAGCTCAGGGGAGTCAGTGGGGCTCCTTGGTGGGATGTGTATCACAGTGGATCCCCACTACCCCTCCTGCCTCCCTGGCTCCATCCCATCCCCATTTATGCACCAGCACTGCACGGGAGGGATTTGATCCCCTCCAGTGTGCCCCAGGTGCACAGGAGTTACCTGTGTTGAATCACTGCCTTTAAAACAATCAAGCTCAGCCCTCGATTACAAGATCTGGGTGCATAAACCCTTAGCACAAAGATTTCTCTTATTTTGCTAACTGCTTAAATGTAAAACTGTATCAGAAAGAAATTGTGCCTGTGACTCGTATTTTTCATCATTTGGTCATTAAATAGTGATGGATATAAACCTATAAAGTATCTAAACCGAACCTTTTAACAATCCATGAGCAATACTATCATTTCTTTAATAGAACTCGCTGACCGTGCCTTTCTCAGATGCCATTTGTCATTTTCAGTGTGCAATAATCAATAACTTGGCTTTGAAATAAATAATATAACAGTCACAATATATTATCTTTCAGGCTGGCCTTATCCTAACCATAAAACAAGACTTGGAGAGATGAAAACTTTAGGAAAATAACAAAAATGAAATACCTGAGAGTGAGAGCTAAATGAACAAGAAACTTTACATAGTTTCCCTCCCAAATTCAATTGTAGTTACATTCCTTTTACGAAACTATATCTAATTCCAAAATAAAAAGAAGAATTTGGGATCATCTGATTTTGGGTTTGGGACAAATGCCATCTTGCTGTGAGGCTGGTGCCACATTTCTCTCCCAGCACTGGGTCAGCAAGGCACGTGAGCACCAGATCCTGCTGCTGTTATTCAGTGCAGCAATTAAACACGTGCTAAGTTTTAAACATATGATTGTTGCATTAAAATCAATAGGGCCCAAGAGCGCTCCTAAACTAAACGTGTTTCTAAAAACCCAGCTGGAGTTTGGAAAAGCAGCTCCACGAGGAGGTGGCTGAATCCTGCTGAAGTTTTGGGGACTTTCCTCAGGTCCTGTGAGAGCAGGAGGTGACACGGGTGTGCTGGCAGTGCTGGGTGTGGTGGCACTGCCAGCTGTCCCTGCAGGACCTGAGCTGTCACCTGAGGAAATCCCTGCTGCGTGCTGAACTCCACTTCATGGATGCTTTGGACAGAGTCTACTGGAAAGTCTAGACACCAACAAAAACATAAATTCCATCTGCTTCTTCTGCCGCCTCAGAAATCCACCTGTATGAGCAGAAAGGAGAGGCTGGAGCACTGTGAGACAGGGTACATAAAGGATGCAAGAGCAAGCTTAGCTCTGCCTTTCCTCCTTTGACCAAGCTTTGCTCAAATCTTTAGCTGTCCCACCTATTTATTTTCCTTGGTTGAATTTGATCCATAGCCAAAAATCATTCCAGATCTCCTGCTTGACCTGGGTTGGTGGTTGATCCTTTCTACCCCAAAGTGAGTCTGCAGGTTCAGCAAAGCTCCCTCAGGTTCAGGAGAGCAGTCCTGAGAGCAGAAGATTCCCTAAGAGAGTGAAAGCTCAGAAGAGAGTTTGCACCAAAGTAAAATTTCCTGGCTCAAACCTTTGTCACAGCTGAGACACACCAGCACCAGCACTGCTCCCAGTACCCTGCCCACGTCCTTCCCCAGCAAGGGAGCACCGTGCCCTGGAGGTGACAGAGAGGGACATTTGTGCAGCCCTGGGCTTTCTCCTGCCCACCCTGAGCTGTGCAGGGAAGGGCTGGGCAGCCAGAGCCACTGTGGTCCCTGTCTCGCTCCTTGGGGCTGGATATTTTCTGATTAAGGAGAGAGGCACAGGCTCCTGCCTGGAAAGCTGGCTCCGAGTGCTGCTCCAGGACGCCCTGCTGAGCTTCTCAAAGGTTTGCCAAGTCTGAAAGAGCCAGGGAAAAGGTGAAGGCTTCGTGTAAATAAACTGGCGGTTCAGCTCTGAGGCAATGTTTTCTCAGCCATCAGTGTAACAGCTTTGGCTGTTCGGTTCTTTCCAACTGAAAGCTCTTTCTGGGAGCTCTCCCAGGCCACAGTGGTGCCCCACGGTGGGGCCATGCCCAGCCCTTGAGGAATGCCCTCGCTGGCAGAGAGGAGATCCAGCAGATTCCCAGCAGATCATCCCCCCTCATCCCTGGGTGCTGCTTAATCACTGAGATTTAGCTACAAACTAAATTCCTGTCCTCAGCTCTGAGCAGCCCTTGTCACTCCTGTGGTTTGAACTAATGGTAACAATTAAAACCTCCCGAGCTCCGTGCTAAAGCTCTTCCATCCCCTGCCGCGGGTGGAATCGATACGGCCCCAGCGCTCACCACCAGGGTCAGCCACTTTGTCTTCACCCCCTTTTGGAAGCCACTTAATCACCCCTCCTCACCTGCCCCGTGCCAGGTCTGCGAGGCAGAAGTGGCTGGAATAACAGTGGTTCAGGGCTTCACACAGTGAAGTCCCAGCCTCGGCTCGACTCCTCAGCAGCTCTGGTCAACACAAATAATTAATTTTACATTGTCTTTTTTAAGAGCAGGAAGGAGGGGATTTGAAGGAAGTGATTTGATTTAATTTTCTCCTCTGCTTTTGAGCAGAATTGAAGACTACAATTAGGGAGACAAACTGAGAGAGGGCAGACAAGAAGGGCTCTGTAAGATCTCTGAGGGAGGATAACTGGGGTCTGTAGAGCATTTATTACAGGTAACACCAGCACGTGAATCTAAAAATAGTGTCTCTGATGCTGTGTGTATATGACTGATATTAAAAATGACTGATTTAAAAGAAAGTGCTTCACCTCTGTTGCCAACCAGGAAGGTAGGTCTCTAGTATTCTCAGACTTAAATGCTGCCAGTATTTCACGTTAGGATAGTCATAAAGTTAAAGGTTAATAGGCTGTACAAATGACAGAGTTTAAAGGGAAAAATGAAGATGGGAAGATTTCTAGCACTTAGGGAACATTTTAAAAATGAAGCTCCTCTGCCTAATGTAATTTTTCCCACATCCTTTCTCGTGCTGTTGATCATTATTGAAAATATTTCTATTTGCATAAGTGATTTCTCCTTCACCGCCCACCTCCGTTTGCTTTTTGGATCATCATTACTTCCCACAGTATGTGAGCCATAATCCTGCTGCCTGCCCTAGGAGCCTGCTGCTGTGAGAAGAGTGAAATTAAAGCCACAGCCTCGCAGGGAGAATGGGCAGGGACACCCAGAGTGTGAGGAAGGCTTTTATTTAATTGCGAGTCATTAGGACTGGCAGGTTGAGGAGCAAGGCAAAGCACGTGCGTTGCTGGAAATGGGATTTGGTTGTGGTGTTTCAGATCAGCCCAGCAGATGTGGTGAGTGGCAAAAGGGTGCTGCTGGGTCAGCCTTGATGCCATGGGTGGGGTGCACTGGGTCCTCTAACGCTAGAGCTGGAGATTGGGGTCTGATGGTGAGATTAACGTGATTTAGGTAAAGACTTTACACAGAGACCGCCTGTTGTCACATCTGCTTTCACACTGAGCGAGAAAAATCCTCCCTTGTTGCCTCCCTTGGCCTTCCAGAGCAACTGGAAAAAGTTGGGCTGGAGAAGGGGTGAAACGTGGCTCTTTAAAATGTACTTTTCATTGGGTAACCCTGATGCTCTTTGGGGGTCGGACCAGATCACAGGAGGATTTAGGGTGGAGCACTCTGCTCAGGGTGGTTCTTTCTCATCTCAGCCCAAGTACAACGTTACACACATCGCAGGGCTAAGCTACAACCAGCCGTGGGCAGCAAGTGGGAGCACCTTCCAGTCAGCATTTATTCTTATTGCTTTTGTCACTCTTATTTGCTTTCTTTACTCCTGTAGGTATCTGACAATCCTCTCCAGGTATTGCTGAAGTCTGGGTGTGCAGAGGCTCTGCCTGGGAGGCACATAAAAAATCTGATCTCTGCCTGGCTTTGCCACCTGGTGCCTCCACAGGTACCTCTGGCTCTGGCTTTTCCTCCTCTGTTTTTCAGCAAGTTTCTACTTTTCTGGGACAAGTCCCTGAAAACCTTCTGGGCCTGAGAGGTGCTGAAGAAGTCAGATAATCCTGATTTGCTGTAGTCTGAGCATCAAATAGGTCAGGAATAAAAGTGATTGCTGAGCAAAGCCTCCTCCCCTCTGCAGCTGGAATGGAGAAAGGACCATGCCTCGGTGTTCCCTCTGGTAATTAATTGTGTGCCTTTGCCACAGGGCCTGGCCTTTGACTCTGCACAGAAAGTTCCTGAAGTTGTAGGAGATGATCCATGAAGAGCTGCTTGGAAAACCAGGATATCAAGCTTCACATTCCTTGTGCACAGATCAAGGGAACACCCAGGGAGTGCCTGTCCTTAAGGATAGCTGCTGCTCTTGGCATCCTGCAGAAGGGACTCGAGACTGCAGTGGGGCCATTTCCTGCTATGAAAAAAAACCCTATGCACAGCACATTTTCATGGATTTCTATGGAATTTCAAGGAATATTGAATGTCGTTTTCTTCCTTCTTTCTTCTCTGGATTTCCAATGTTCCAGCCCTCAGTTGGGTGCTGCTATGCTACATATCTTCCAAAACTGTAATACTAATATAGCAGAACACGACAGCATTGCAAGTCTTGTTTGAAGATCTGCAAGGGTTGTATTTCTTTGGCATGTCACACTGCACAGAACACGAATAAAACATTATTTAAAATAAAAGCAGAGGCAAACCCACCACACCGTACCAGGTAAACCCACCATAACCTACCTCCTTGTCCCTTCCTGCAGGGACTAAAACACTGAGTAAAGGAAATAAAAGAACTGCAAGAAGTAAAATACTTGCAGTGCAAACATTTTTTTCAGGAGTCTCTTTTACCATTGCTTGGATTAAAAACTTTTGCAAGACCTCCAGCAATTAATTTGAAGAGTGTTTTCCTCGTCAGTCGTGTGCTGCCTTTGGGATTGGTTGCAGCTCCTCTTTCCATCCTCAGGACTTGTTCTGTGACAAACTTCTTGGATCCAAATAAGAACGCCAAAGAAAAGAGGTTTTTTTTTTTCATGCTGAACCTTTTTCTCCGAGGCAGCTTTGCCTCAGAGATCCCCACACTGCTGGGCTGGCTGGTGAAGCCCTTCATCCTTCTGCCTTAGCAGGTACTTGTGCAGGTATGGAATTGCTCATGGTGGAGCCTATGGAATTGCTTGTGTGAAGAAGTGCTCACCTAAAAGCAAAGGGTCCTTTTTAGTTGGTCCTTTGTAATTTCTGGTTCTTCATACATTTTTACAGACAGGTGGAATGGTTATAATGTTCCAAAATAAAAGACAGTTTTCTTTTGAAAAAGGGGCCATGCCTAAAAGTTGAGAGTGGAAAAGGCTGCCTGTAACCTTTTATTGGCTTCATTCTCTCTAATATATCTGCCTTGTATGCCGAGAAAAGTATAAACAAATGGCAGGGTATTGGTTTTTCACTAACAGGGTTTAAACCAAGGGTATAAAAAGCATATCCCCTCTGACGCTATTTATGAAACAATTAATATTGTCAATGCCTTTTCCATCTCCCCCGAGTTACACGTACTGCATAAACTTTGATATATCCCTGAGAAGTACAAAAAATACCAGCTGGGGAATAAACAGGGCAATGTATCAACACTGTTTAAATGGAAACAATTCCCACGTCTTCTTATGAAGTGCTTTGATATTATAATAACCCGAGACGTAATTCTCTTGAATTTTCCCTAAAAGGTTCAGGGCACAGTAGGTAAAGGGTCCTGGATTGAACTTGTAATCTCAGGATTTAGATACGTTTAATTATTTTGTTGTTCAGAGCTTTTACAGCAGCAGCAAACCTCTAATTAGGTTTTTTCTTCCCTTTAGAATACAGTCATTAAACCCCCTCTTTCTCTCTCGCACAACCCCACGAGCACATAGGAGCTCTGGCCCTTCATCCTGCTCAGAGCAGCGTTATCCCGGGATGCCCGGAGGATGGGGCGAGCGGGATGGGATCCAGCGCTCCCAAACCTGCGGGAGGATGCTCCCGGCGCTGGCCGTGGTGCTGAAGGGCGGCCGCGCCTCCCGGACGAGCTGGGAGGCGTCCAGTGATCCATCCTCTGCTGGATTTGTATTTAATAGCATTAGTACAATAATATCAGAAATTATTCTCCCCAGATTCAGATGGAAATCTGTTCCCAGACAAAAAGCAGAAACCTTTTGGTGGGCAATGTCACTCAGAGCCCAAGTTTCCCAGCTGGAGATTCTCGTGGCAGCTTTGCATTCCTGTTTTAATCGCCTCCCCCACCCTTGTTTGTCACCTGAAAATATCAGAGCTGCTTATCAATAACCCTGCGTGTGTCACGCTGCTGCCAAGCATCCCGATCAATATATTATCATTCCAGAGCCTGATGGTGAAGGTGAAGGGCGTTTTCAAGGACATCTGGAAATCCCGATCAGTGCTCTGCAATTTCTGATCAGCTTCAGTGCTTCACAAGCACCGCGGCTGGAACAGAATCACATCAGGATCTCTGACTGGAGAGACAGCGCCTCATCCTCTTCCTCATCTCCCTCCCTTGCTGCCAAAAAACAAACAAACAAACAAACAAAGAAACAAAAAGCAGAGGTGTCATTCCTGTTTGCCCTCGAGTCTTTTAGCATTTTCTCTGTTCTTCACACCGCTGCAGCTCTCAAGCACAGCAATACATAACAAACTTCTCATGGCAGCGTGACGTGTACTGCACAGGATTTTCCTGACTGGAATTTTTGAAGCAGCAGTGATCTGGGTGGGTTTGGTTATGTGGTGAGGGGTTTTTCTCATGGCAGCATTGCACAAATAACTTAGATGTCACACTCTGGGAATGACAACACATGGCAAGAACACACATCAGGCTGCTAAGGAGAAACAGCTGATGTTTGCTTCTATGTTAAAATTATTATTTTGACAATTCTACTGCTCTGTAGATACCCAACCTTATTTAAATACGTTGCATTTCATGTGTATACCCAGCTGGAATTCTTTCACTTTCTGTCATACATAACATTTTATTATTATTTTCCCTATCTGCCCCCTTGAAGAAGATGTTCAGCTGCACACAATCCCTTTTTGGGGTTTTTTTTCTGATATTATTTACAGATCCTTAGTGACAAGCCAAAAATCTCTTAATGTAAAATGATGTGAAAAAGTCACCCTTAGTTGTGCTTTGTTAGTGCTTCATGGCTGCTTTTCATATCTTCCTATGAGGAAGGAGTTTCAAGCCACCGCTCTGGACTGTTGGATCCTTATGGCTCAATTCCAAAGGGAATCTTCTCTTGTCCAAAAAACCGTGTAACTACGATGGCTGTGATGGTGATGAAGCTGAGTGTCAGAATTTAACCTGCATTTAATATTTCTACTGCTCTCCACCAGCATTGCTTCCATCAGGTTTATTACTGATGAATTTCTGGTGCATATTGCTAATGTTTAACCAAAATGCATTAAAAATATTTTCTGTATAATGCTTCTCTTTCTAAGAGATCTCTGAATTTTCAATGGTATAATTAAAAAAGAGCAGCAATGTAAAAGTAAATCCAAACCAGCAATAAACAAGGAAAAACTTAAATGTAAAGCTGTGGCTTAAAGAAGGATGATTTGAAATTTGTCTAGTCATTTCTTGGCCTCTGATACTTTGTTTTTATAATGTGGATTTCTGCTCATATTATATTAGTTATATTAATATAGATCTACTTAATATAGGTAGAAATAAACAACTTTGTTGTCTAGGATAAAGTTTTCCCTGGAATTTACAGAAATGTTGTGCAGAAAGAAGCCTAAAGCCATTCTTTTCTCTGTTTTGCAGAATTGATAGAACAGAGTCTGTGCACTGTGGGAGTGGCGGGAGTGCTTACGCTGAATATCTGAAGACAAGAAGTCTTGGAGATGGCCCAGCCAAAAGAGGGAGAAGGAGCCTCCTGTGGCATCACTTTGGCTTCTTGGGATTCCTGGAGCTCCCCTGAGGAGCAGCCTTCCCTGGGGACTGGCAGGCGAGGCAGAGTCATCAATAAGTGCAAAGCACACTGAGCTTTTGACAAAGAAGCTCTTGTGGAAGCACAAAATGACCCCATCCTTCATTTGTTTTGCAAAGCCACGAGCTAATTTGGGGATCTGCTGGCTCAGAACAAGCTGGTTCAGACTGTCATGCCAGCTCCAGCAAACCTTCTTAGGGAAATTAGGGTGATCTCAGGATCCTCCCATGAAATTCACAATACAGCCCATGTTCAGTATGTACGCCCAGCATAACTCCTGTACAACTGCCAAGGATCTGTGATATGAACACGAGAGGCTTCACAAGCAGCTGATTTTTGAGTCAATGGGCTGTAACACTTTTGAAATCAATGATTATTTAAGAACTAAAACGGCACATTATCCAGCTGCCCTGCACGTGAACATTGGGTGTGCTCTGCTCTCTCTTGGCTCTCTGCAAATGGATAGTTTGGATCTGACACTCAAAGGCTGAGCGTGGGTTAGAACACCTCTTTTCTAGCCACATTCACCATAGAGCTGTGCAGCAATTTCCTGTTTCAGTAGGAGCTGGAAATACTCAGCACTTCTCAGGTGTGGTGACAGGATTTTTTGTGAATTTTAACAAATGACCTATTTATGGCCACAAAGAAATCTGCCTATTTCGGGTTTCACCAGTCCTGATGTTTACACAGTCCTGGTTTTGATTTTTGGGCGTTTTTATTTTTTTTTTACATGGTACTTCAGAGTTTACAACTGGCTGCAGAAGCACTGGTCCTCAGACAAAGAAGCTGCAAAGCCACCTTAATTCACTTTTCTTTGGGTTTCTCTGTCCTGACATATTTTGAAAGATGAGCTGAAGTTTATGTTTGGATAAGATGTTAAAGAACAGCACATGCTCTGCCTTCAAATCCTCCAGGGATGCTTCTCACAAAGGATTTCCTCCAGTGCATTTAGCTGACCTCCATTCGGTGAGTTGGCTTGTGGAAGTGATAAATTGTGCACACATGACTAATACCAGGATGATGAAACCTTCTAGAAATAAGACTGGTGTGCAGGCCAAAACGCCAAAAGCAAAGGATTTGTTGTATGAGTTTGTGATGACATCAGAGCATCTTATCACATTCTACAGAGTACCTATGTAGTGCTCTGTGAGACAAAGACTGTGCTCAGATCACCTCACCTGCCCCTCTTCAGTTCTGTCCCCGAGGATTTACTCCAAATTACATGGAATTTGCAGCAGCATTTTTTTCACAAAAACATCATAACCTAGAAATTCTTCCCCTTTTCCGATAAAAATGATATCTCTGTGAGTCAGACACAGGACTGCAATGAGCCTCAGAAATAAAAGTCTCATAAATTGAACAATCTGCTTTCTTGAAGTGCTATGAGACTCTAATATTTGTCAGAGAAGACTCTCAGCTTGCCAGGAAGCCACTGGAAAACAGACGCTAACAAAGCCTTCCATTTAAAGGTACAAAAATGCCATTGTAAGGCATAATAAGGGAACAACTTTAACTGTTCCAAAATACCTCTCAACCCACACATATCTCATGCACCCTGATCCACTCAGCCTGGGGAAACCTGAGACAGGCTTCGAAGCATAATTCCCTTGTAGTTTTTCCAGTCAAATACATCCCACGAGAGACATTCCTTTTGATGAGAAAGTAGCATCCCTTTTCTGGGTAACCTCTGTTTGTTTCCAGCCATGCATTTCAGAAGAAGCCCTTGAAAGACTAACAGAGAAATGCCACGTTTCTGAAGAACTCAGATTTTCAGGAGGCCCTGATAATATGAAAGCATTTGTGATTGGAAGGGGGGAGCCATTGAGAACGGCTCAGACTCTGCAGCAGTTAATCTCTGGCATTCACAAAAAGTTGTGTTTATATGCCTGGACAGCATGACAGGAGCTCTAAAATCTGATGGTGGAAGGATTCGTTTTGATTGCCCGGGGAGGGAGTGTTTCTGTGTGGGGCAAGCTGTTAAACATCTTCTCACCCCTCCTTTCTTCTCCCCGTGGAAATCTAAACCCTGATGCAAGGAGGTGCTTCAGCATTTTCCTGGGGAAGTAGGTTTAATATTAGCCATGGAATCAAGCAGTGTCCGGGAGGAATTCTGCTTCCCTACAGTTGCTGGAAGACGAAACACTGCAAATTTCTTCAAGAGAGCTCCCACTTGGACAAATAAAGGAATGAGGAAACTCAGCACTGCCCTTTCCTCAGGATGGCAAAGAGAAAGCTGAACCCGAGGTGGCCCGGAGTTTGCCACCTGTGGTTACGGTGGGGACGCTAAGGGGTGGCAGATAAAGATGGGACAAGAATCTGGGTGAAATACAGGCTGCAGTGGGTGATTCCTGCCAGGGAAACAGGGCTGTGGTGCTCTGCCCATCCCCATCAGCAGGCTGCAAGGCAGGGCTTCTTGGAGCTCACAGCAGTGGGGCACCACAGAATCACAGCACAAAGGGTCATGCTCCAGCCTAGCGAGAGTGGAGCTCTTTAGAAAAATAATGGAAAAAAAAAGAGGCAGTGCTGAGACAGGATAAATAAGGAGATAAATCACTTTGCAATACAATACAGCCAAAACCCGAAAATAAACAATTACTTTAAATCATATCAAGCACCTATCACAAACATCACATTTATACAATTGATCCATGTGTAAATTAGCCAATTAATTCTGAATTGCAACACTAATGAAATAATAATTATCTGTTTACAATGGAATGGTGCGAGTGAAAGTCTAGAAACAGAAATAAAGACTGCAGCAAAATCCACTCAGCTCCATCACCAGTGGGCAAGGGGGGAATGGTCAATACCAGTCTTTAACATCCAGATATTGCTGGGGAGGGGGAATAAGTAAAGTATGTAAATAAGTGAGAAATCTATGGACCTTAAATAATAAAGGCAGAGAAATGCTCTTTTAGAACACTGCAGGGGTTTGTTTGTTTGTTTGTTTTGTAGTAAAGAGTTGCTAAGTGGGAATTTCTTCTAACATTTCCAGAGGCTGGTTTGATTTTTTGTCCTTGCTTGGCTTCCTACCATGAGCTGTTTGCCCTGAGGGACTCCAAAGGGATTAGGACCTCATAATTACCAAAGCAGTGAAAGATGGATGGAAAAGGTTGGGAGTTTCAGTACAGAATTATTTTGGTGATTCATATCTAAATAAAATCTTCACTGAGATGGAGAAATGCACTGGGGTCTTCTCTTAGAACGTTTTACCCTTGGCTTTTCATGTAAGAGCTGCAAACATTTAACACAGAGCTTTATCCCTGGTCTCAGGCAGGAGCCTGAGTTAGGTGACTATTGGCTGTTTGCTGAATCAAAACTATTTTCTGTCTGTCTGGGTTTTTTCCTCTGTACATTTTACCCCTGAGTTGAGGGATATTCCCAGAGAAATAGCATTTCTTTGAAAAATTCCTGATGACCTTTGCTTTGCCAGGTGCTTTAAGCTGTTAACGGGAGCAAGAACAAGAAACAGTTGTTAATAACAGAATATTTCTGCAAACTATTAATTGCTGAGACCCCATCCCCGAGATGTGTGGAAGGTACACGAAATACAACATCCGTTGCAGCCAAAAATGTTGTGTGACTGGGTCTGTATAAATTCTCCCTCTGTTTATAACCTCAAGTGTTCAGGGGGAAGCAGAACTCCTGGAGAATTTGATTCAGATAAAAGATATCTTGCTTCAAATTTCCAAGTGGGTGTCCTTAAAACGAAATAGCGAGAAAAACCACACAGATTTGTTCTGGGCATTGAAATGTTTAGAAGTAGAGATTGTTGCCCCCTATGCACATGTGAGCACTCCGAGCCCAGAGCTCTGCATATGCCAGGGCAGATTTTTGCAGTGCATGCTCAAAAGGTATTCCAGATGTCTAGAAGAATGCCAGAATCGAGTGATTGAGTGGCTGGTATTTCCTTCCTTCCTTCCTTCCTTCCTTCCTTCCTTCTTCCTTCCTTCCT
>VYXC01000142.1:0-38350 GCA_013397175.1 Platysteira castanea
TGCTACAACCACTGTTGCTACTGGTTCGGCCCGGCCTCCTGCAGTGACCAATCAGATGGCGGCAACCGCCGCCTCGGGCGACGCTGCGCTGCGAGTCGCCATTGGCGCAGAGAACACTGGCGGCCAATCAGCGCCGGGAGGGGCGGGGCGGTGGTCACGCCAACCGCTATCGAGTGGCTGCGTCTTCAGCAGCTGACCACTAGAGGGGTCGCAGAGGCTATAAAGTCTGTAGCGGGGGACATGTGCGTTCTTTCCAGCTAGAGGTGTGGGACGGGACAGAGGGAGCGGGAGGAGGGCCGGTATATTACCGGGGGATATTACCGAGGGCGGGCCGGTGATGATCCACATTTACCTTTCTGACACCTCGTCTGAGGGCGGCGGGCGGCCGCAGCCCCTGCTGAGCAGCCACGGCTGAGGTCCGCGGTCCCCGCGGCGCAGCTGGGCTGGCGGTCGGACTCCTCCCCCTCACGCGCTGCCTTCTCCCCTCAGGGCTCGGCGGGAACCGGCCGCAACGTGGGACCCGGCGGTGGCGGCGTCCCGGAGTCTCCGTGCCCGATCCGCGGCAGTCCCCGGCGCTCTGGGCCCGTAAAACGCGGTGTTACCTGTTCTAGTGTTTGCGGTAAGTGGGGTTGAACCCCGCGGGGAAACGTTGCTGCCCTATAACGAGGCGGCTCTTAAAAGCACAAAGAAGTGGCTGCAAAAGGGGCTGGAGGAAAGAATTCACCGACTTTGACTCACCCTCCTGGGTTAGTTCACGGTGAATATCCTGGGAAGGTGGTGGGTGCAGTAGTGTAAGTGAAGGGATTTACACTCTTAACTCAAGTGCTACGGCGTGCAGATGGAGAATTTAAACAGACTTTCTGTTCAGCTCCGTGGAAGATAACAAGTCACTCCTATAATGTTTTTCCAGTCTCAAGTCCAGCCTTATTCTTAAATACGTTACTGCTGTATTTCTGCTTTGGCTTCTATATAAGGCCAATTTTGTAGCTTACAGGTGAATAAAGTTTTGAAAAGTCTGAGTTTTGCTTCTATTTTTCAGTTTCCATGGGTGATATGTAACACCACAGACTGACTGGAAGTTTTGTGTGGGTTCCCAGTGGAACTGGAGTGTACTGAAATGTGCAGCACTTTGCTCAGCCCTGCTCCCTTCATTGGAATCTTGGAGTCACTTAGGTTGGAAAAGACCTTTTAAGACCCAAGTCCAACAGTTGTGCCACATCCACATGGCTGTTCCATCCCTTCGGGGATGGGGGCTCCAACACTGCCCTGGGAAGCTGTGCCAGGGCTGGAGAACCCCTTTTTAAGAGAAATTGTCCCAATATCCAATTCTAACTGGGTCATACCCCGGTTCTGCCATGTGGATCCAGATGGGTTCACGGCTTAACTGAACTATTTGAGTGACTGACAGTGCTGTGTGTTTAGACAATCAAAACACCACTGTAGCCATGGAGATTATTAAAAAATTTTATTAACAGGAATGAACCAAAAGCTGTAAACAAGAGCCAGCAGAAATGGGATGTTGCAGGTGAGGCCGAGTCCTCGCACATGGCTGGGTGCACTGAGCAATTAACTCGAATAATTAATGCTGCACTGAGTGATTCCGCGTGGTGGCAGCAAAGGCCCGTGGAAAAATCCCAAATGGCCTTGAGGAGGAGCTTTGGGGCCAGGCCAGTGTGCAGGCACTGGGAAACCAGTCCCACAGTGGGAACTGGTGACTGGGAGAGAGGGGCTGAGCCTGCTCAGAGTTTAGGTCTAAACCACAAACATGGCTGTGAGGTGCCTGCTGTAGCAGAGTCTGTTCCCCACAGACTGATTAGAAGTGCTCCGAAGGGGAAAATGTACATCGTCCTCATTTCCAGGAGTTTTTATTGGTTTTGGACCCACACTGAGCAAGAAGTGACCAGCTTGTCAGCTTTGTAACCCAGATGCCAGTCTGAGGGAGAGGGAAGGTAGCAACCTGACATTAGGAATCCTAACCTATTAGGAGCCCTAAATTTTGCCTTTAGGGAGACTCCTTGTCATTTCGGGATGGGGCTGCTGCTGCTCCAAGGGCAGGATGAGGAAAGAGGGTCCTGGAGCTGCCTGGCTGGTCCTGCCCCACTCAAAACCAAATTCCTGGGATGAGGGGGTCCTGACAGGCACCCCATCACAGAGCTCACCTGGCTGCTCCTGCGGGACTGGCAGCAGGGTTTGCCAGGAATGCAAACATTCCTGCAGGAATTGGTTTCCCACATGTGATTTTAATATTTAAATCAGACAATTTTAAGACTTGTCTCTCCCTAAAATACTATTTAGGGAAAAAATAGGTTCATTTTAAGAGCCTTTTTCACCCTGTGAAGCTGTAGCTGCTTGTGTTGCTGTAGCTCTCTGAGGAGTGAAGCTCAGAGCACGTGGGAGCTGCAGAGGCTCCTTGTGCCTGTCAGGAAGGCGGTGCTGGAGCCAAAATCCCAGGCAAGATGAGGGGCAGGGGCATCTGAGTCAGCAGCTGAGGGGGCTGGTGCTGGCTGGAGGGCCAAGGATGGGTTATTCTATTTCATTTGAAGAGGCCACCGAGGCTCAGTGCAGCGGGCACCTGCTGATGTGTGCGTGGAGTTTTCAAAGGGAGAAATTGCCAAAGGCCAAACACTTCATCCAGATTCAAATTTGTACTTAGAAGTGCAGCTTGACAAAAAAACAGCCAAAAGCCTGACACAGACCAAAGGGGTGAGGAGGCCCTTGAAGAGAGCTGGCAGGAGTCTGCAGCCTGTAAAATCACTGCCTGCAGCTTCCCCCCAGCTCTCTGCACTGAAAAGAAAGAGCTGCCCAAGAGAACTTTGAAGATATCAAAGCGTTGTTGCAGTCTGAAAACACCATCACACTTACAGGAAGGTATTTAGAATAAGCTGCAATACATTAGGTTTCTTCTCAAAGTACTAGAAACTGGAAGGAGGAGAACCAGAGCCTTTCCTGAAGGGATGAATGTTCACAAATCTCTGTACACAGCCAGGTGTGCAGGAGCTCACTTGGACAGACAGCCAAGCTTTGTCTTTGCCGGGAACAGGAGAATCCCTCACTGTGGAAGTGTGTCCCACCTCACAGGGATGGACAGATGGGAAAGCAACTACAAAAACAGCTGCTTTAAAACACACCCTTCCTGCACGCCCCAGGCCAGGGCTCTCAGCTGAATTCCGGGTACACAGGGAAGGAAAAGGAAATTCAGGACTTCCTCCTATCCAGAAAAAATTCAGGATTTTTTTCCTCCTGAGTGGGGAGAAAGTGTTGGTTCCCCTGCGTCACAGCCTGGCTCTCACAAAGGTCACAGCAGCTCCACAGAGCAGGCTCAGAAGGAGACCCCAGCCCCTTCCCAAACACCCACCTCCCACCAGTGAGCCAGGCGGGAACGCCAGCGAGGGGAGCCAGAGCCGATGGATGCGATGGGGCTGCAGAATCCGAGAGAGATTTTCCTGCTGCTCCTTTGCCCTGGTCTCAGCTGGCCTTGGGGGCAGACACAGACACAACAGACAGACATGCACACACTGCCCACGGGCCTGAGTCTCTGTACAAACACCTGTTAGGACCTGCAGCAGCCCGAGCCTCGCACTTCCTTCTTCACGTAGTCGTGGAGCTTGAATTTCGGCTCGTTGGGCAGCTTCATGGACCTGTGCTTCAGCTCCCTGGGAAAGGGGAGAGATGTTACTCTTAGGCTGCTGCTTCTGGCAGGGAGAGGATTTTGTATGGAAGAAGCCAGAGAGGGAGTTTGGACAAGGGCATGGAGTGACAGAACAAGGGGAATGGCTTCCCACTGCCAGAGGGTTGGGTTCGATGGGATATTGGGAAGGAATTCCTCCCTGTGAGGGCAGGGAGGCCCTGGCACAGGGTGCCCAGAGAAGCTGTGGCTGCCCCTGCATCCCTGGAAGTGTCCAAGGCCAGATTGGACGGGGCTTGGAGCAACCTGGGACAGTGGAAGGTGTCCCTGCCCATGGCAGGGGGTGGCACTGGATGGGCTTTAAGATCCCTTCCAGCCCGAACCATGCCAGGATTCTATGAGGCCAAGCTGCCTTGCCCAGCTCAGTTGAATGCAGCATGGCCTGGACACTGCTAAAGCTCCCCTTGATGGCAAGGCCACTGCTCTGTCGCTTACTTTGCGATGGCTGTGAACGCTAATTCCACATTGAGGCCGCTTTTGGCGCTGGTCTCCATGAAGGGCACTCCGTACTCCTGTGGGACGAGACAGAGGTGTCAGGAAGGCACCAAGGATGTTCCCAGGGGCTCCCAGGGAGCAATTTTTGAGGACAAAGAAACAAAAAGTGTTAGTAGAAACTTAGAGGAAGAACAACAGATGAAGAGAAAGGCGAGAGCACGACAAGGGAAAAACCCAAATGCTTCCAGGTGTATTTTGGGTCAGAAAGTCTCCAGGTGGCCGTTTCCTGTGCACATCCTCAGGGACATCCTCAGGCACCTCACCTACCTTGGCAAGTTTCTCTCCATCTTCCCTTTTCACCACTCTGTCCTGGGCTGAATCCACCTGCAACAGGAATGGCAGAGAGCAATTTGTGGTGATTTGCAAGGTCACCAGCAGGTACCTCCTGTCTCTTTATGCCCTGCCAGGCTCTCCTGCCCGTGGCTCCAGCGTGGGAGGAAGAGGAGGCTCTGGCAAAGCCCTGGGGGCAGGCTCACCTTGTTTCCCAGTAACATGAGGACCACATCCTGCTGTGCGTATTCGTGGATCTCTGTCAGCCAAGCCTGGAGGGACACAGCCAAAGAGAGGGGTTGGCAATGGCTCCAGGAGGAGGAGGAGGAAGAGAACGGGAATGATGGGGAGCTGCCCCAGTCCTGGGCATGGACATCCCCGGTGGGCAGTGCTGCCATCCCAAGCAATGCCGGGGATGTGATGTTCCACGGATGATCCCTGTCAACAAGGGGGTACCCCGGGCTGCCCCTGAGGCCTGGGGGACCCACTTTGCCAAGCAAGCCCAGCACCTCACTTCGGCTGCTACCAGATCCCCATTTCCCAGGGTAACAGCAGCCTTCTGATACCCCTGCCCACTCCATCTGCCCACAGGTGCTTGTAGGACTTTGACCCTAATTCCCCCTCGGCTGGGACATTCAGACTGAACCTTGTTTCAGAGGACAAGGCTGAGGGTTGGCTCTGGGATGTGCCCCGTGCCCTTGTCCTGCACATGCTGCCCCCATGCTGAGCACACTGACCCTGGCAGGCACCTGAACCTGCTTCCCTGAGCTGTGGGGTGGCTTCCCTGCCCTCTAATCCAGCCTAATCTAATCAAACCTGCCCTAATTCCCTGTAATCCCTGACCCCGTGGTGTGAGCAGCTGCCTGCTGTCTCCAGTGCTGTCGCTGGGCCCACAGCGATTCCCAGTGATCGCTGGTGGTCCCTGGTGATCCCTGCTCCAAACCCAGCAGGAGCCCAAGCCATGTGGATGCAGCCCCAGGACCCCACTGCACCCTGGCTGGGCTCAGGGCACTCTGCACCATGGATGGGTTGGAGTCACTCCTGACTCCCTTTGCTTGCCTTCTGACTCCACTCTGGCTCCATCCCTTCTCCCAGTGCCTGGCAATCACCCTGGGTGCTCATTCCTTCCCACTGGAGCTGTGTGTTCCTCAGGGACATCTCTCCCATGTCCCCAGGATCACTGATGCTGCAGACAGGGCCGTGTTATCCAGCAATGCGAAACCTCTAGGATTTTCTGTGTCATCACAGGGTCACCAGCCCCGAGCAGACCCAGAGCCTGGTTAACACCCAGATCTCACCCTCCTTGAGCCATCCAGCTCCTCAGGCTGGAAAATGCCACGCTGGCCAGTCCGAGCTGGTAGGAAGCATTCTCAGTGCTGGTGACACGGCAGCAGGGTGGCAGGACCTGCCCTGTCCCTGCCATGGGACTGCAGGCACAGAGGGGTGGCAGGTGTGGAGCTGCCAAGGGAAGGATGCTCTGGAGCAGGGGAGAGCTCCAGGCCCCCAGGGGATCAGGGGCTGTGGGACCCCAGGAGCCAGTGTGACACATCACAGCCCCAGGGTGTTGATGCCACCACGGCACAGGGTGTTTGTGCAGGCACAGCTGCTCCCCGTGGATGCACACGGCGTTCTCATGCCCAGGACACGAGCAATTACATCCAGTTCAGTCGGGGATAATTGCTCCCCGGCTCGGGACATGCTCTGGCAGCGCTGGCACAGGGACATGCTCCGGCCCCCAGCAGCCACATGGGGCCGGTAGGGTAAAGGGAGGGGACACTGAGTGCCCAGGTGTCCCTGACCCCCCCACTGTGATGTTGGCAGCATCTGCTGTCCCCCTCTGACAGGTGTGAGAGCCCTCTGCCCCAGCACCGCTCCCCAGCACCCCTGAAGGACCTGCTGCGGGGAGGGGGCAAACTCGGGCAGCACCAGGGACCCCCCCAAAGCTGGCAGGAAGGGCAGGTGGGCTGAGAGGTGCCACAGGATGTGACCCTCTCCCTGCCAGGTTTGGACTAAGCTGGGGCGGGCAGTGAGGTGCCCAACCCTGACCCACTGTGACCTGAAGGAGTGGGGGGGATGAGAGAGCAGCTCACTGGGGAAAGCTCCTGTGCTCAGCTACCGCAGCAAGTTCTCTGCCAGTGCTATAATTACACAGCGTTAATTGGCCAGAGCAGTGAATCCATCGCCCTTTTGTTTGCTGTGAAAGGGAAAACCTTCTCTGCCTGTCCCCTGCCTGTCCTTGCAGGTGCTCAGCAGGAACCACAGCCCTTCTGCAAGTGACCACAGCTCCCACCTCCAGCACACACCTCCTCCTGAACAAACTCACAATCACAACCCAGCCTGTCACACGTGAGGGACAGCAGGAGGGGCTGGGGGTGCTGCTCTACCTGGATGTTGTCGAAGGACGCTTTGTTGGTAACATCGTAGAGCAGGAGCAGGGCTGTGGAGAGAGGGACAGGGTGTTAGTGCCAGTGCCAAGCCGAGCCCATGGCTCAGAACACGCTGCACAGCTCCTGTGGCAGGTCACAGCTGAGGACATGCGGTCCCTGCTGTGAGATACAGAACACATTAAATCCAGCGCAGCACTGCGGGTATTTGCAGAGCCTCCTCCATCCATGGTAGTTGCTTCCCATGGAAAACCGCTCCAGTGATTCCTGACTTACCTGGCCTGGAGTGGCAGCTCAGGGCCCCGGAGGGCTGCAGGGAGGGGCTCCCCAAGAGCAGAGGTGGCCGTGCTTACCGTGGGCATCCCGGTAGTAGGCGTGGGTGACGCTGCGGAAGCGCTCCTGCCCAGCCGTGTCCCAGATCTGGAAGGCAGACGGAAGCAGAGGGATCAGACCTGACTAGAACCTACCAAAACCAGCCCGAACAGCGTAGTGCAACCCCAGGAAGCTTCTCCAGCTTTTGCTCCCAGGGACATCAACAGGAAAAATGACCAGAGCAATGAATATGGAAGCAGCATCTTCCCACTCCTCAGCGGGGGGACACGACGTGGCCAAGGGCTCCCAACATGGCTCTTAATCAGAAAATCCATGGAGCAGATGGATGCATGGGGACCCACTAATGTGATTTATCAGCCCTTAATGCAGCAGGGGGTTTGCGGAGTGCACGCTGCTGCCTGGAGGATCTGTGTTACCAAGCTCAGGGCAAAGGGCTCAGAGAAAACCTCAGGTCTCCAGGGGCTGGAGCAGCTCTGGCTGCAGCGGCACACGGAATCTTCATGTCCCATGGGCTGGAGGCAGGCTGAGCCAGGGAATGTGGATCCCTTCCAGGACCTCAATCCCTCTCAGCATCCTTTGGCTCTCCCAAAGCAGGAGCAGCCTGGAAACACTGAGCAAACCCCACAGGTGCTGCTCTGGTTTCACCAGGTCCAGCTACAGTCACAGGGCAGCAGGGAGGCAGCAGGGCTGGGATGAGGAGCACTGTGGCCAGAACAGCCCCCAGCCCTGAGCAAGCTCCTGCTGAGGGGACAGAGCAACCAACAAGGGTCCATAGGGCTGTCCCAGGGCAGGAAACATGACCACAAAGGATAGAGATGGAGCCCCATTTTGGGGGTGCTCCTCTGCTTTGTCCTCTGAGGGGCTTTGTCCGTCTCTGAACACCAGGGGCAGCAAGGGAGATGCTTCCAGGGCCATGGGGACATACCTGCAGCTTCACCTTCACCCCATCCACCGTCAGCACCTTGTTCTGAAAGAGAATGGAAAGGGTGGTGAGGGGTGAGCACAGCTGCAGGATGCCCAGGGAGACACAGCCAGCCCCCATCCCAGTCAGCGTTTCCTCCAAACCCTCGGGCTGATCCCCTCTCCTGCTTTTTAAACTCCCATCCATTGGTCCCAGCACCTGCAGAGCCGTCTGCACCACGGCCCAGTCAGAAGATCTCTCCCTGTATCAGCACAAGTTGCATCTGTTTGGATACCTAAACCCTGGCAATGCCACGCCCAGCTCAGGCTGGAGACCTCCGGCCATAAATTAATGAGCACCAGCATCCCACCTTAATGGCCTTCAAAAGACAGAGTCAACTACTCCACATCCAGCCAGCAAATTAAAAATAACTCCTGCCCCTGCCTCTTGGATCTGTTTTTCTCCTGGTTTCTCTCTCAGGATTTTTTCCCCCCTGTTTTGCTTGGTTTTAGGAAAGGTGGGAGCCCCTCGGTGCCCCTCAGGGTGGCTATGTCAGACAGGGAGGGCAGGAGATGGATCCTGACTGTGTCCCAGAGCAACCACCATCCCAGCAATCCGCACCTGCCTCTCCAAACATTAAAGGAATGCAAGCCTATAGACCAGCGGTCCCAGGGGAAGGAGCAGAGAAGAGATTAATTTGCTCGCCAGATCCATAGAAATTAGCACAGTAATCAGTGGGACGTGCTGGAAACACGGCCAGGGAACAGCGCACCAGTGGGATGAGGCAGCTGGTGGCTGCTCTGGTGATAATTTAAATCCCATTTCCTCCATTTGCTCCAGAGCTGGTTTGGGATGCTCCCATCTCCCTCATCACATGGCCATGGGATGGCCAAGGCTGCCATGACCCCACCTGGGCTCCGCTGGCTCAGCCCTGGCTCATCTACCCCCAGCACTGGACATGCCACCAGCTCCAGTGCCACCAAATCCCCCCCAGGGATCCATGCCAAGATCCATCCCTGCACATCCCACACCGCTCAGCACCATCACCCCTTCAGGTGCTGGCAAGGCTCTTCACTGATGGTTTTAACGAGGGCAGAGGGAGCATCTCATCCCCTGCACATTTACACAAGGATCCGGCGAGGAGGAGAGGGCAGGAGAGAGCCGGAGCGCTGCATCCTCCGTCTGCTCAGGCAGGCGCAGGGAGACGGCCGAGGTTTATAAATACCTTCAAAGGCAGCGACTGAGACGGGGGAGAGAAATGATTCAGAGCCCCGGAGCTGTAAAAATAGGCAGCCAGGGAGTGGGGTGGGGGAGCTGGGAAGTACTCGGGGAAAAGCCGGGGCTCAGGGAGCCGGCCGGGGGTTTAGGGCTCCCTGCATGTGGAGCTGAGCCTTTCCCAGGATGTGACACCAGGGCTGCCGAAGGCTTGAAGTGCCTAAAACCCAGGGTGCCTGCTGCCACAAAGTGCTCCTTGGACCTTGGTGCCTCTGCCCGGGGCTCCCGGGTGAGCAGGGACAGAGGCGTCCCCAGGGCAGAACCACAGCCAAGGCAATCGGCGCTGAGCTGCACCTTTGCCTCGTCCCAGAGGATGGGGAACAGCCCTGCCCTAACCTGTGCCACAGGGGAGACAGAGCAGGTTTATGCTCTGCAGATCCGCTCTCCGAGCTCACCTTGCCCTCCAAAACTCCAGCTCCTACGTGCAGGTGCCGGAGCCGCAGCGGGGGCACAGGCACATCCCACAGGCTCTGTACTGGCACAATGCCATTCCCAACACCATTCCCGGGTGCTGGCAGCCAGCTGCCAACACCACCTGCCAGGGACCATGCCAGGGACCGTGCCAGGGACTGCAGAGGAAGGAAAAGGCTCTGTGTTTCACCACTGGCCCCTGATCTTGGCACAAGGGGATGAGGGTGCTTGGTGTGATGGATGGTGACAAGGGACAAGGACACAAGGAGAGCCACCTTAAAACCAGCACCGAACAGGTGCCCTTCCCCATGGCCACACGAGCACCTCCAGCTCAGAGCAGAGTGTGGCTGTGCCAGGGGACATGGCCATGTGCCCAGTGTGGCCATGGTCCAAAGCTGATAGACCACCACGGGAGGGAGGGAGGGAGAACATGGCCCCAGCCCTGAGCATGGATCATCTAGGCCAAAGCCACCTTGAAGCATCTGGTGAGCAGCCAAAAAAGCTCAATCTCCAAAGGTGCCCCACATGCACTGACCTCCACTTCAGGAGTTAATTAACATGGAGCTGGCAGCAACAGCACTCACACTAATTACGACTGACCTATATTTTAGGGAGGTAAATGCTTAGACCTAAATAAAGTCTGCACAGGGATCCAGGTGCTGCTGGGCCAGCCCGGGGAAAACACTGATTTTCTGAGGATTGGGTGTGGAACAGAGCAGGGTTCCAGGGTGAAAAGTTGTAGAAGTGCTCCTGCAGGCAAGGAGACAGAGCCAGAGCCATCCTGCCTGCATCCCTGCCTGCATCCCAAAGAAGTTTGCCCAGAGAAGCTGTGGCTGCCCCATCCCTGGAAGTCTCCAAGGCCAAGTTGGATGGGCCTTGGAGTTAAGTGGTTTAGTGGGAGGTGTCCCTGCCCAGGGCAGGGGGCGGATTGAGGTCCCTTCCAACCCAAACCATTCCAGGATTCTGTGATCCCTGCCTGCCCCAAGCACAGGGTGGCTGCAGAACATGGGCGAAGCCAAGAAGAAGATGGGAGGAGCAGGGTGGGAAAAGGCAGGAGCTGGGCTGGGAAAGGGCAGGGGCTGCTGCCAGCAGCACACACCAGCACGGTTCAGATGAACCAGATGCCCAGGTCTCCCCCCATACCATGACTAAGTGACTTTCCAGCTTTCAATTTTTTTTTTTTTTTTAAGGAGCTGCCTCAATTCCCTCCCGTCAGCGCTTCCAAGGCACAGCTGGGGGCTGAGCTCCTAATAAGCATCCAAAGACAAAAGACGCCGTGTGTCAATGCACTGAGACGTGAAATGTGCTGCCAGCCCTGCTGGTGAGGGGAGGGGCTGTGTTGCTCAGGGCTCCTTCCTCATCTCACCCGGTTTGTTAGAACAGAGGTAATGCCCCCAGCAGCCTCCTGCCACAATTTGGGCAGGAAAACCATCCCTGCACCTCAGCTCTGCTGTCACCCTTCCCAATTTCAATTTTTGTGTCCTTTTTCCTGGGGCGGTGCAAATGTTATTAAAATCTCATCTAGCAGGGGCTGCAGTGGAATGCCTGCAGTGCCTGGGGTGGACAAACACCATGCTCCGAAGTTAAATAATCTTCAGGACATCAGATAAACAAAGTTGGAACCTTGCAGATGCAGGAAAAATTAAATTACCAAGTGCAGATGGTCCCCAATTAAGAGCAGCATTATCACACACCAAGGCCCCGCTGGCTGCAGCCCTGGCACGATCCCAGCGCCACGAGTGCCCGGGAGCGGCCGTTTGGAAGCGGAAAGGAGGGAGGGGAAGGTGCTGGAGCGAAACCGCGTCGTTCCTGAAACGTGCACAGCCATTGCTCCCACACAATCCAGCGCTGCTGCCCTGCTCTGCTCTCACAGCAGCTGCAGGATGGGCAAACGCCATTCCCTCACATCACAGGGTCCCCACAGTGCCAGTGAATCTCACCAGGAGCAACTGGCACATCTCCAGGTGCCTGAGTCCACACCACTGAAGATGCAGCACAACCCAGGATCAGCATCGACAACCTGGCCTCTCCCAGCTCTTACACGCATGAACTCATTAATTAAAGTCTTTAAAGTTAAATTGGATACATGGATCAATTTGCTTCGCAATTAACTGGACAAATGGGAAGCTGCTCACTGGCACATTCAGGCTCCAACCTGATCCCCACCCCGGCTCCCCGGAGCCTGTGACGGGCACTGGCTCCAGTGGTGCTGCCCAGGAGCACCCACCCAAGCATCCCCTGCACAGGGGAGCTCCGCTTTAACCATGGAAAAGAAGCCCCTCAAATGTCATTATTGGGCCGTGGAGGCATCTCCTGAAGCTAAGCAGGGGCAAATTCCTGTCAAAATGGGGATAAATGGCATTAGTGACTATAGATCAAACCAGGCGCAGGCGCTGGGGCAGCACAGAGTTAATTAGTGCCAGTAATGAGCTGTGGGACCAGCAGCGCAGCCACCCAGAAATGTCATTAGGTTGTGGTGTCACCGGGCCAGGCCACCCGGGAGCGGGGCATAGGCTGGGTTATCCTTTATTGCGGGAAGTCAGGAGAAACCCAGCACTGGAGGACTGGCTGAAGGGATGCTGGAGCACCCCAGCCCTGTGCCAAGGCCAGACCAGGAGCCAAATTCCCACCTGGCAGAGCCCAGGGAGCCCCTGTGAGCACAAACACTCCTGTGCCAGGAGGAAATTGGATGAGTTGTGATATAGCAGACACACAAATAACCACCACCTCCAACGGCGGCTGCAAAAATAGATCAAGGATCGATATGGAAATCTGCCCAAAACAGCAGGACACTGCATTAAATTTGCTCGTTAAAACCCTGAGGTTTTCCCACACATGCGCAGCCAGGGAGCTGTTCCTGGTGGCCCAGCATCTCTCCAGGCACAGCGCTTGGCTCTAGGACATCCCGGCCCACTGCCACGGCCAGGGATCCAGGAGCAGCCCCCTTTGCCCCCTCAGTGCTCCAAAAACCTGGTCCCTCTAAATCCAAGCAGTGCCCGATCCAGCACAGCCCAGCCATACGGCACTTCCACAGAGAGCACAGCCAGCCCACCACTTCAGCCTGGGCAAAACCCTTCCAGGAGCACATGGAACAGCCTGATGCTGTGCTGGAACCTGCGGAAAGCCTCTGGGAACGGGGAGAGAGGGCAGGGGCATGGGCTGGAGGCAGGGCTGTGCCCTGGTGTGGCTGGATGTGGTCCTGCTGCAGCTGTGCTGTGTGCCAGGCACTGGGAATCGTATTCAGTGATCCTCTTCCTCCTCCTCAGCTGTGCCACCACCAGAGACATTCCCGTGCAGCCCCAGCAGCCCAGGGAGAGCCGGGTGGCCAAAACACTCTGGCACGGTTCCCTCTGCCTCATCCCATAAATCTTCCCTTCAGAGAAAAATCGCAACCATTCATCTCCCAGGGCAGGTGATGAATTCCTCAGCAGCTCGGTGCATTTGCACTCTGTAGCTAAAAATAGAAACTTCTGCCTTGGGATGTTTTCCTCCCCAGGCCTTGCACACTCCTGCCTGCAGCCGCTCCAACGCCAGCGCCGGTGCCAAGATCCTTTCAGAACCCACAGCGTGCCGGTGCTGGCTGCTCAGCTCCTGCTCAGTTCCTCGGCAGATCTCAGGAAATGCAGATTAACACCACAGCCCCTCACAGCACACAGCACTTCCAACCTGCTCTGCTGCCAGAGCCGCCCCACAGCCCCTCCACAGCCCCGTGGAGGGGTACCCCCACCATGATCCCTCTGCCACGTCCAGCCTGGAAAAGCCACAGCCCCGGCCCTACAGAAATGCCCCCCACTCCTGGTCCCCAGGTGGGCACAGCCCCTTCCCTGCAGCACCCAGCAAGCGCCCCAGGGATGTCAGCAGCACCAGCCTTTGTCCAGAGCCGTGTTCACTACATTAAATCCCAATTAACATCTCCCTGGCTGCCAGCCCTGCAGAGATAAGAGTCCAGGCTCTTGTTCGAGCAGACACACTGAAGAATTAGTGACTTATCATCTTCTAGTCACATCAGTCTGCAAATAAAAGGGTTTTTTGGCAAGAAGAGAATCCTGTCTTAGGGACAGATTAGAGGTAAGAGGATCTGCTTAGGATCATACATTTTAAATTCAGCCCTGCTCTGCTTCTCAGCATCGCCCACGGCAGCCACAGTCCTGGGTGAGGGGCACATTCTCTCCCAGCCCGGCTGCTCCATGAAACCAGCAAGGTCCTGGGATGACCCACGGGATGGTTCCTTGATGGAGGCACAGGCAGATGAGACTTGATGCTCTCAAGCCCACCGGGGCTGCTCAGGCTCATCCTGGCAGGAGGGAGACGGGGCTGTACAAGGCTTTGAGATGTTCCCGAGGGAGTGAGCCTGTGCCCCAATCCCATGGGCAGCCAGAGAAATCCACCATCAAAATTCCTCAGGGCAGGATCTGCTACAGCCAACCTGGAGACCAACAGCCAGCAGGAAGGCTGCACCCATCCCTGCAGCTCCAACACACAGCTGGCTCCTGGCATGGCATGGCATGGCATGGCACGGCACGGCACGGCATGGCATGGCATGGCATGGCATGGCATGGCACGGCATGGCATGGCATGGCATGCTCCCCACCCAGGGATGGTCTGCACAGCTTCCCCACCACCCTGGGCTGCATTTCTCACCCCTTCCATCTCTTTTCCCCCTACTTTATAAAAGAAATGATATTTTTAAAAATATCCCTGCTTCCTTCTAAACCAGGAAGCCTTGGAAACAAGGGGGCAGAGATGGCTCATGCAGATCCCTACCAATACTGGGAATAAGTAACATGGTGCTCAACATATTTATCTTCATTTTCCTCATCAAGGACATGCCACACTGCAAAGCCAAACAGGGATCTCCACAGAGCCTTTATTGCTCTATCATTTCTCATCTGCAGCAAACACGGCCCCGTCAGTGCCACAGAGATGAAAAATGGCTCATCAGGTCCTGTTAGACAGGGAATCGTTTATTTGGGGAGAAATAAAGCCTTGCAGCGCTTTTCTGACCTTAAAGGTCTTTTCCAACCTAAACGATTTCAGGATTTGCCTGAGTGACTGCAACCAGCCCTAGGCTGAAAACTTGCCTGAAGTTTCTGAGAAGACTTTAGAATCCAATTAAAAAAAAATCAGGGCTGAACATCCAGCAGCAAACACTCTGTCAGCACCCAGTAGTAACACGGCAGCATCCGCAGACAGCACTGCAAACAGCATTATTAAAGAGCACTTCTCATCCCTAAAGAAAACGAAATTCCCAAAGACTTGACAAAGGCATCTGTAGCTTTTTATCCCAAACACTCCCCTCCTTCACCAACAGCCAAGGCAGACAGCTCCCAAAAACTGCATCCTTGCTGTGCAGCAAACCTGAGCCCAGATCCTTCGAAGGATTCAAGGAGAAGAGAGTGACTGAAGAACTCGAATGAGATTTTTCTGATGGCTGTACAAACCCAGTCAGCCTCTAGGACTGGCACCCATCAGGTCCTGGTACTCCCTGGTATCACAGCCCATCTCTGCATGGTGCAGGGGCAACAGGGACAGCCAGGGCTGAAACGCAGCAAGTCCTGCCCCCTCTCTGCAGGGCAGGGCCCTCCTCAGCCCTGTGGCTGCTCCCAAAGTCCGGGGGAGCTTTCTGAGGTTTCACCTTCTCCTCACTAATCACGGTGGTTTCACTATGCCACAGGTGGCAATGGCACCACGGTCCTGCCTGACCATCTGCCCCTTGTGAAGAACAATCCTGAAATCCCTCTTGGACAGAGCCGGGGACACAGGGGCTGAGTGGGCAGAGCCTCTGCCCCATCACTCCCCTGCCAGTGCCGGGGTGGCCGCTCAGATCCCCGCGCAGGTGGCACAAGGCAGAAGCCAAGCACAGGAGCGTTCCCCACGTTCCCAGCTCAGGGCTCCGCCAGCGCACGTCGTGCAGTCAAAGCTTTGATCTTTGCAAAGCTTTTCCTTCTCCCTGGCAGCAGACCCAGCTCTCCCATTTTCCGCTCTGCTGGAGCAGGCTCTTCCCCACGTCTGGGGACCACTGTAAGCCCCGGGAGATGCAGAGGTGCTGAGGAACTGCGGCACACTCCTGGACATCACTGGCGCTTCCAGGCCAAAACCACCCCAGTCAGTCAAACCAGTCTGGCCAATCCAACCCTGCCATTTGTTCTCCCCGTGTGGGGCCCTGGAGCAGAGCTGCAAGCCAGGATTGTGCTGGGAAATCATCCCAGGGATGCAAAATGCCCCAAATCCTTCACTGATGGTGCTGGAGGTCTGGGCAGCAGTACAGACCATGCTCCCAGGAAGCTGTTCCGAGACACTGCCAACCCTTTTACAAACAAAACTGAACCAAAACCCACACACAGTCACCTTGATTTTTTTGTTGCACACTTGGGAAGCCCAGCCTCAGCTAAGAACTCCAGCTGGAGCAGCCGGGTCCTCAGGAGAGGATTTCCACCTCTGCACTGGGCTGTGGGGCTGATCCCTGGAGAATCAGCCCTCATGGAGCTGCTCTGCTCCCGCTGCTCTCCCCGGCTGTCGGGAGCAGTTTGACCTCACACGTGTATTATTCAGGAGGGAAAAACACATCTGCCAGGCATTAACGCTTGCTTGGGAACAAAGTTATTTTCGGCATTGTTGAGCACTTCTCCCATTAATTCATGCACATTTATAAGCGCAGCTCATGAATGGGTTGAAGGAAGTTCGGGCTGAGCCACAGAGCCACTCGCTGAGCCCCAGCCCTGCTGGGAGCCTCCTGGACGTGTCCCTCAATGTAAAGAGGTCTTGGGAGCAGCCCTGCAGAGCAGGACCCACCCTCCAAGCTCAGCTCCTCGGCTCTGACGGAATCAAGTGCTCTGGGTGCCGCTGTCCAGGCTCTGCAGCACCGCAGCACCAACGCTGGCACCACAGCTGGCTCTGGAAGGGCTTGAGGTGCCTCACAGGCCCCCTGTGCTCCCCCTCACACACAGAAACACCCAGGAGCAGATGGTGACAGCACACAATACACACAACCAGTGAGAGGTGCCCAGGGCAGTGTCACAGGGCTGTCACCAGCCTGGAGGGCACTGCCTTGCCATGCTGCTACCATGGGCAGGTGCAGGGACACAGGGCTCGGAGGGCTCACATCCCCACCCGCCCGGAACAGCTGCCAGCCCTTCACCAGGGCTGGGGCTGTGGGGGCTGCCCAGCACCGCTGCCAAATCCGGGCTCAGCTCTAAAAACTGACACCAGGAGTAGCAACAATCCCCCAGCTCCTCCTCTGAGGAAAACGGAGCGATGCAGAGGCCGGGGGTCGCAGCTTGGCTGCTTCCCCACAGCTCCCAGAGCTGAGCGTGCTCAACACCAGGGAAAAAGATAAACCAATGAAAGCCCAACCATCTGGCTGCATGAGCTGCTGGAAGGGCTCCCTGAGCTCCCAAGAAAGGGTCTGGACTGACCCTGCACTGCCCGGGGCACTGTGGATGGATGCTCATCCAGGGACGCTTCCCCTCCGACAGAGAGGTCCCTGGACAGCATCTCCATTTCGACCCCCCAGCAGCCAGGCTGGGGTGAATTATTCATCCACACATGCAGCTGTGTTTTTCTTAATCATCAGCTCCAAGGAAGCAGCAAGGCACAGAGGCACTGGTGAGACCGGCTGCTGGTGAGTGGCACGGGAAGCAAATCCAGCAACTTCTACCAAATTCAGCATCCAGTCCAGGGCAAGGTCCTCACCAGTGGGGTCTGCACTCCCCAGACGGGCTGGAGCTCCCCAGATGCCTTTAGCAGCCTCCTGCACTTGGCTTTGGGGGAAAGAAGAAGCTCATTAACAGGGAGCTGTTCCAAGGCTGGGAACACAGGGCTGACAGCCGGCTCTCCCTGGGGGGATGTGCCCGGCACCAGGGCCAGGCCGGGTCCCGGTGAGGAGAAGCAGCAGCCCCGGCGTGGGGCAGGACCCCCAGCACGCCTGGCACACGTGGCAGCCCGGGCTCACGGCCATGGTGCCGCGGCTCTTCCCCGGTGACGCCGTCAGTGCCACAGGCCCGCGCGGAGCCTTCGCCGGGATCGTTGCCGTGGTGATGCTGCGCAGGCAAAGCTGGAAAAGCCAAAGCCTCCATTTCCCCAGTGTGTCACTGAGTCCAGGAACATTGAGGCTTGGCTGGCAGGAGGAAAACGTCCCGAGACACGGGCAGATGGCACAAGGGCTGGCGAGGTGGATGCGATGGCTTTGTGGCATCTGACCCAAGCAGCCAGGCACGGCTCCCACCACTCCCCTCCTTTCAATATATTAAATAGAAAAATCCCCCACAAAATGGAACAAAACCTGTCCAGGTGTTCACTGCAGGACCAGTCACACCCTCAGAGATGTGCTAATGGTTTTCTGGTCCCTAGAGATGACCATTCCTGCCTGCTGACCTCCTGCAGGCAGAACTGACCCAGCCCCGTCACACCAACATCTTCCTCAGGCTCAGAAGCATCACTGAGACCCCCAAAGCACCCACTGAGCTCCTCCTCACCCTGGGACAACCACAGCCCAGGGCCACGGACATCACCCTTTAAAGCTGAAGCACCACGAGCTCCCAACTCACGTTAGTTATGATCAGGGAGAACCACTTTTTCCCAGAGGAGGCATAAAGATGAATTACTTGCTGTTGCTTCCGAGAGATTCACCAATGCCTCAGGGCAATGACTCGGTGCTGAGCCAGGATTAAAAATGCCGTATGTCCCTGGTAGACAAACAGAGCTGTGTGAGCTCCAGGGCTCCGCTGGGATCCCGAGCTGGGGGAGCCGGGCAGCTCTGGCACCCTGGGATGGAACCAGGAGCTGCACTGGCAGTGCCCGGCTCTGCCCGTGGTGTCAACAAAATATTTTGCTTCCAAAGGCCCTGCAGGTGAAGCCCTCAAGCCCCCACTGCCATAGGAACAGCGTGTGCCCCATCACCATCCAAGGACAGGGACAGCTGCTGAGGCACACCCCACACTGCGGCTCCCTCCACCACAAACACAGCTCTGACCTGCAGGGTCGGGGGTGCTTTTTCTCAATTTTTTTCCCAAGGAGATGACCTGACTGTACTCGCTGTCCCAGGCTCTGGCACGCTCGATTGCTGCCCCACCCTTGGCCCCGGTGATGCTCAGTGGTGCCATCACAGGGTCCAGCAGAGCCCCATGGATGGGACCCACCCCATGGCTCAGGTCTCAGGGAAGTGGCTCTTTGAGGAAAGGACGAAGGGAAAGGTGCTTTGCAGGGAAGAACAACACACAGTGAGCACCCGCTGAGCTCAGCCACAGTCAGCTCCTGCCACTGCAGCCATCCCAGCATGGCCAAACCCGGGACTGGCACCTCACCCTTCCCCACAGAGATCATCAACATCCACCCCGGGAATAACCCAAAGCCTGCTGGGAGCAATCATTAATTAACAAAATGAGAGGCAGCAGAGAGGCAGCGAGGGCTCAGGGGACCACGGGAGCTGAGCAAGGGGCAGGGATGCCCCAAGTGCCCATCCCAGGGGCAGTGGGGGGGTTAGAAACACCCCAAAACCCACCTGTCCCCCCTTTCCTGGCTGCTTTCCCTCTGCTTTCAAAGAACAACCCAGTTCTGCACAGCTGAATTCAATATTTTATCACAAATAAAAGATGAAAGTGAAATTAAGCCAAATGTATTCCATTAAATATTCAAACCATTTAGACTTACTCTGGCCCCATTTAAATGTTTTACTGACTATAAAACGCTCCCTCACAGGTCCTGGCACTGGGAGTGGATCCAGCCCAGCTCGGATCCATGGCAGTGGATGCTCCAGTGCCCAAATTGGCCTTTCCAGGGCCAATTTCCCACCTGGCAGCAGCCAGAGAGGAGCCAACACAGCACAACCGTGTGCCCACAGCCTTCCTCCAGCCTGACCTCCTGCTCACCCTGCTCCTTCATGGTGATCCTTCCAGGCTGGAGTGGAGCAGGAACAAGGATCTGCCTCACACCCCCAGACCCAGTGTGGATGGGTGAGAATTGCATTTCCCAGCTGAGTTTTCCATGGTCCCCATCCTCTGTGGGGGTTTTGGGCTCCCACACAGCTCCAATCAGGAGGATATAGAGGCAGATTATGCTGAGCACCTTTACAACCTCCCTCTTTCTACCAGCAGCCCCCAAGTTTATGTTTTCCTTGCCTGTGTCCTGGCGCTGCAGCTCCTGAGCATCCCAGGCCTTCTGCTCTCTCCCGAGCTAATTAAATCCATTATTCCAACCACCCCAGGCCAGGACAGACCCACGGGGATGCCAGCTAACATCATGTACATGGAAGCCACCGAGCACCAGCAGGGCTGCAGGAGCCTGGAGACACTGGTGCCCTTCCAGAAGCATCTCCCAAACCCCATGTCCCCAGCACTGTCATGCTAGCTGAAATGGATACAAAATTCCACATCCAAACTATTCTGGGTGGTATTTCTGACACCAAGGAGGTGGAGAAGGCACCTTCCCACCTTCCTGCAAAGAGGACTAAGCTGGTTAAGAGTTTTGTTAACCAGGCTCTGGGGCTCGCTGCCTCTCCAGCTGCTCAAGCACTTCTTTGCTTTGAAGACATTCATCTTCTTTCTCTGCCCTCCCCAAGGCAGGAATGGAGCCCCTTGTCCGCTGGGATCACCGCCTGCACACGGGGGTTTGCATCTTCCTGGGGTGCTGCAGAACTGGGAGTTATTATTTTTGAAAAGCAAGAGGCAAAGGAAGATGAGTAAAAGCCCGGGAGCTGTGAGGAGCGGGCGCAGCCGCCACGGGCACCGCTCGCAGCATCTCTTGGCAACTGAGCCCCTGCATGCAAATGACAGGCACCGACTGCAAAGCTGTGAGTGTCCCTCTGCAAGGGAGGGAGCAGCCACGGGAAGAAAAGCAGGGCTGAGCTTCCCATGAAAAATGGATATTTACTCCCTTGAGAGCCCACGCTGGGAGTGGGGAACAGGCACCAGCAGCAGCTGTGGAGGAGCGGCATCCTCAGGGTCACACAGGGGCACAAGGGGTGAAATCCTGGGGTGTGCCCGCTGACCAGTGCTGCCCTCACTGGGCAAGGCTGCCAGGACCTGCCTCCTCGTGCTGGATTTGGGCATGGCTGGTCCCTACAGCATTGGTGACAGCATCGTATCCATCCCCTGGAACCAGGCAGAAGGGGTGGGAGCGTCACAGGAATCATCAGAGACTCCTGAAATGGTTTGGGTTGGAAGAGATCTTAAAGCCCATCCAGTTCCAACCCCCTGCCGAGGGCAGGGACACCTTCCACTAGGCCAGGTTGCTCAAAATCCCATCCAACTTGTCCTTGAACACTTGCAGGGATGGAAATCTGCTCCAGGCAAATTGAGCTCAGCTCTCCATACAGTGAGAAATGCAAAAATATGAAATCAGCTACTAGCTGCTATTAAAATTCATCCAGCACTGGGAGCTGCAGAACAAACTGATTTTCAGACAAAGAGCTGCTGGAAACACAGAAACGTGGAATGGTTTGGGTTAGAAGGGACCTTAAAGGTCATCCAGTTCCAGGCATTTGCCATGGGCATATCCAAGGTGGGCAAACAAGCATCCCCTGCCCGCTCCTTCCCCACCTTCCCCATCCTGGCTGCAGCTGTGTTGCCACTGGCATGGCCCCACAGAGGGGAATTTGGTCCAAGCAATTCAGCAGCACCAAGATGCTTCTCCCAGGAAAAGGTCATTTCCCTCCAGAGTTCCAGCCCTGGAGACCAACCTAAACCCACCTGCTGCAGCAAACCCCCATCCTGACCCCACACAGCAAAGGAGAGACTAAACACTCTGCCCAGCGCCTGAGTTTCTTTCCTCCAACATCCAGAGCTAATTTTGCACAGAAAGACACTGAAATTAATTTATTTCCATTTCTTTCTTCTGGCCTAAGCAGCTCCCCTCCCAGTTTTTCCAGATTGATCCATCAGAAAATGAGCCCTGCTAATGCTCCGTGCCAACCGCTGAGATAAAAGCCAGCCCTTGGCTTTCAGGAGGCTCCAGGTTGCTCCAGCCCTTCAAAGGGAGGCACCAGGCAAAGGCTGTGAGGGCAGGGATGTGGGCTGGGATGTGGGCACCTGCTGGGGACCTGAGCATCGCCCCAAGGGCAGGGATGTGGGTGCCCACTGGGGACCAGCAGATGCTCAGGGCATCCACACCGCTCTCCCAGCACATGGACACCCAGGACCAGCCTGGGTGAATCCAAAGCGTGGTCCCTGGTACTCTGCACACCCTGCACGGCTGGAGCAAAGGTTCCCATCCTCCTGCAAAGCTCAGCTCGCTGCAGGAGGCGGGGGCACCCCATGGGAGGTGCACACACAAACACAACAAAAAATAGGCAGAGATGCAACAAAATCTCCCATGTAAGAAACTACATTATACACCAGTGATTCCACCCCTGAGCAGCTCAGGGCTGAGTGTAATCAGGAGTCCTTAGAGCTCAGGGCCACGGGTGACAGGTTCTATTTACAGCACAGGGGCCGTCCCAGATTAACCACGGCACAGCCAAGGCTGAGCAGAGCGCGGAGCCTCCCGAGGGGGCTGGGGAGCAGCTGAACCCCCTCACATCGGTGTGAACCTGGGCACATCAAAGCTAAGCCTTCAAAGGAAATATTCCCTGTGCCCACTGCCTGCTCTGGAAGCCTGGAGCTGTGCCGAAGCACCGGGGCTGGCTCCCTCCCGCTGCTCCTCCTGCAGCAGCACCTGAGCTCAGTGCCAGGAGGATGCTCCCCGTCCTCGGGGCAGCAGGAGAGGAGTGAAACCGCTGCACACCTGGGAGAACACGAAGAGAAGCCACCCTGCTCTGAACTCCACCAGAAAGCGCTTCCCAGTGGTTTCATCCCCCTGATTAACACAGGAACCATCACCCCTGCTAACGTAGAGAAGCTCATTAGCACCTCTTCCCAGGGAGAAAAGGCTCATCCTTAATTTTTTTCTTTTATGTTCTTCTCCTTTCAGGTCCAATTAGTACAAAAATCTTCACTTGCCCAACCCTGCAATGCCTGGGGCTGTGAGGACCGGGCTGGGCAGCCCCACGGAGCCCAGGTGTCATGGGGACAGGGGCACAGTGGGTTCACCCTTTGGCTTCTCTGCTTTGGCAAGACCTCCCTCCCGTTACTCAGCTGTCACGATAGGACACAAGTCCCGCTGGCTGCGCAGCTCGAATTTCTGTCAAGGTTTCTGCAGCGTTGCCAAAATGACAAGAAGAGGCAGCTCCTCCCGTGGCACTGAGAAAATCGGGATTCACACCCCTGAGCACTAAACCTGCTCTTTTCCAGGAGCCCCTTCTCCCTGGAACCCGAACATATGAAGTCAGGAAAGCACACACGACATGCCCAGAGAGCTGCTCTGCCCTCACCAGTGGGGATCAGTGGGGAGAGACTCCCAAGCAGAGGCACCTGCCAGGATTCCCCAGACAAGACCTCATGCCATGGCTCGGCACAGCTCATGGCGGGCAATAATTAGGCCCCTAATTATCTAGCAATGAAACCCTGAAGGTGACACCTGTGATCCAGACACAGATGGCAGAGAGGGGTTTGTCCCTCACCCCAGAGTTTTTCCCCTGGGGGGAAGCAGCTCAGGAGCTCAGACAGATATTTCTGCTCAGCCAAAGCTCTGCCCAGACAGGACCCCTCACCCAGGGCTCTGCCTCGATGGCACCCACAGTGGGGGGCTCACCCAGCACTGCACCCCCAGCCAAGCCCTGGCACTGTCCCAGCTGAACTGGGAAGGCTGGAATCCTCCCCAAGAGCTACAGATGCTCCCCCAGAAAACCCAATTTTCCCAGGAAGGAACACTGAGGACTCAGCACCTCCAAAGCTTGAAGCCAACAGGTGCCATTTTGATGCTTTTTTTAATATTACAATCATCTTTATTTCCCCAGCATCAGTGGTTTGTTTTCCAAACACATTCAGATCAACATCCTTCTTTGTTTAAGAGATGATGATAAACAAACTCGATGCGGGAGGTTCTCCCTCACATAAAACAGTAGGAGGGAACAAACCTCAGGGGCCATTAGGGATTGTAATGCCAGATTAATTTTGAATGGATTTCTATTCATTTACATTCGCTCCGGCCTGTGTAATCCATTAGCCATAGCTTTGGGTGCATCCTATCGTTTGACATCCTTGAAAATGAGCAATGGATCCTGGAGCCCACTGGGACCAGTGGACGGACTGGGAGAGGAGGAAGCTGGGCTGGCACGGGGGCTGCCCCCAGAGCAGCTCCATCCCATCCCAGAGCGCTTGCAGGGACCAGATGGCATCATCAAGAGTGGAGATGGTCCCCAGGACAATGTCAGGAGCTGGGCAGCTCCGTCCCCATGGTTTCCTGAGCTGGGCTGGGCCCCAGGGTCCTGGCAGATCCTGAACAAGGTCGTGCGTGCACAGGAGCGCAGCTGCCACACGCGCTGGCCTTGGGGAGGTCCCTGCAGTCTCTGGTGCCAGCAAGGCTCAGAGACTGGCACAAACCCTGCCAAAACCGCAAGAAACCCCAAAATAACCCCCCCCGTGCTCGCTCAGCACCTCTTCCAGCAGGCCAAGAGAACACAGCAAGCCCCAGTGACACCTTCCCACCACTGCCACCTCGCAAACAGCCTCGCCTGCTTCAGCCAGCAAACCCCCTGCCAAACTCTAGGGCCGCGGAGAGAAGGAGCTGTGATACGACAGTTTCATGATTAAAAAGACACAAATTAAAACCAGCAGAAGCCTCCAGTGTTGCCACCCCAGAGCATCATCTGCATCACGGCGCCCACGGCGAGAGGGACAATTACCCAGCGCCTGCAAACAGGATTATCCTAATGGGAACGGAGATGCACATCAGAAAACTATTTCCATGTCCCCCAAAAATTATGAATGCCTTACAAGGATGATAATAATGAGTTTTAGGGCAGACACATGATCTCCCCCACTGTATAATCTGCCCATTTCAGAGCCATGTAGCTCTAGCAGCTCTATTAGAGAAGTAAATTAACCCTAATTTGATTGCTTCTCAGTAACAGTCATTTCAGCGCTCTAATCAATAAGTCACAGGGTTTTATGGCTGCCCTCCGTATCAATCACTGCAATCAGTAATAAAACGCTTTTCATTTGAAGAACACCTGAAACACTGTGTAATTACCTTTGTATAAAATTACAGACCCCAATTTACCCATTTCACCTGCTGCAGCTCCAGCCTCACCAGGCATGCAACATCCCTTCCTTCCTTAAGGCTTTCTGAGCTGTCCTTCATCCCTTCCCAATGTCACTGCACCAGCGAGTTATTACTCACACCCCAGCCAAGTGGCAGGTTACAAGAGACACTCATCTCCCAGAAATCCCCCAAGAGAAGCGAAGATCCGAGACCCTGCTGGGAAAAGGCAGTTGGGAACACGCAACACTGGTGCATGGCACCACCACCAGCTCTTCACAGCACCCACCACAGCACCCAAACAGAGCCAAATCCATTGCACAGAGAGATGGCACAGCCGGTGCCCCGGGAGCAGGGCAGGGAGAGCAGCACTGGGAGGTGACAAGTCACACTTTGGGGGGAGCAGATGGTTGGGGGACTGGTGAGGGGCAGGGAGCAGCTGATCCTGGTGCCAGCGAGCCAAGCCAGGCGTGCTGCTGGCTGCTGCTTTGGTGGCAAAAGCTGCCTCGTGCCCTGCACAGCTGCTGTAAAAGCTCTTTGGTGACACCTCTGTAAAGTCACCACTCCTGTTGCTCTGCTGTCCCACCCCAGGGGTGGCAGCACCGCAAAACCTCTTCACCAGGGCCTGACTGAACCACAGAGCCCCCAGGCAGCTCCCCCAGCAAGGGACTGACAGGGAAACACGACCAAGAGAAGGCTTCAAGGGCCCCAGCCGGCACTCAGATGTTCCTGCCTGGCAAAGGATGCTCTGGGCACACTGGGGCACTGCAGGGTATGATGTGGCCACCCTTTCTTCCTCCCAGTCCACCCTGTATTCCCTGTGTGGAGCAGGTTCCCGCTGTCCTCACTGGAGCTGTACTGCTCCGACTGCTGCCCCCACAGCTCCTGGCACCAGGATGCTCTGGTTGCTCCCAACCAAACTGAGACCTCAGAGATCCCTCAGCACAACACATGCCCCCCAGGCCAGAGGGAGCAGGACCACACAGCACCACAGACCCACATCAGCACCCCAAAGCTGTGCTCAGGAGATTCTTCCAGGGCATTCTGGTTTATATCAGTTTTGGTTTTGTTGTTTGCTGTTTCAAGAAAAAAACAAACAACTCTTCAAAACATTGAAACTGCCTTAGGGAAATATTTTCCCGGGCAGATGCCAGGCCTCAGTTGTTACAGGAATTATCCCTAGGATCCTGAGCAAAGGACACGCTCCCTCATCCCTGCTCAAAGCCGTAACGAAGATGCTGCTGAGCCGCTGCTGTCACACTCCGAGCGCCCCGGCTGGAGCTGACACAGCCAACGAGGTTTAAGTTCTCGGAACAATGTTTAGTTACTCCTCTGCAAAATCCATCACTCACCTGCCAGACCCCCGGGACAGGCCGAGGAGCCCCCCAGGCACTTACCCTGAAGTCGATTCCCACCGTGGAGATGAAGCTGCCGGCGAGGAAGGCGCCGTCCTTGAAGCGCACCAGCAAGCAGGTCTTGCCGACCCCCGAGTCGCCCACCAGCATCACCTGCAGGGAGGGAGGCAGGGAGGGAGGGGTGTCAGACTCCAGGTTTTGGGAAGGCAGCCCCACCGCAGCCATTACCCAGCTCCATCACAGGAGTGGGCAGGAGATGCTTGAGGGGAAAAAGCACATCTGAGATCGATGTCCTCGGACTCAGGGGAGGGTGAGGAAGACCCACAGTGGGATTATGCCCCACTCTGCACCATGTCACCAAACTGGAGACACCTTCCCCTGACAGGCACTTAACAGGTCCTTCAAGGGGGCACAAACACCCCCTGAAAACCAAGAGGTGCCATCTGGGTAACAGGAGCTGCCAGTGTTGGCCCCAGCACACCCATAAAATACCCCACCATGTGTGGGGCTTTCTGGGAGGGTGACACTGCCCACAAGGAGACTTCAGGGCGTCCCCAGCCATGAGCGCCAGCTCCAGGGGTGCACTCTGCCCTCACCTTCAATGGGAACCACACATGCCCACGGCTGCCCTCCTGGTCCTCCATGGATGCCAAGGGAGCAGCTCCCAGTGCCACCTGCCTCAGTTTCCCCACCCAGCAGCCACTCTGAGCACAGACAGGGCAGGCAGCTCCTTGCCACAAAGCAACCACAGCAGAGCTGAGGCTGCTCCCGAATGCAGCTCCCCAAAACCTCTGCCCGCACCAACAGCCCTCCTGCCCCCCAGGGCGCTGACCCTGCTCCCCTCGGCAGGATGAGGCTGAGAAATCCAGGACCACGGAGCCGGGCTGTGCCAGCTCCTTCCGCACCTGCCACGGCAGGTTCCCTCTCTCCCAAGGCGCTGCCATCAGCCTTCCACGAGCCATTAACCCGTGACAGGATTTAAATGGCTTTATGGCAGGGACTGCCCTGGGTCACACCGAACCCTCCCAGGAGCTGTCAGAAGTGGCAAATGCCACCACCACTCTGCAGCTCAGCCCTGAGAGGCAGCAGCAGCCCCAGCCCCAGGTGTTGGTCATTTTGGGGCCAGAGGGCACTGCCAAGGAGGACAGGATCTGCCCACAGTGCCCCACATCCCCAGCAGAGCCCCACACCAGTGTCCCACAGGAGCACGAGGCACTGAGCCCTGGCACAGCGGGGTGAGGGCAGCCAGTGCCCATGGGAGTATCAGTGTGAATCCAAGGGAAGGGGGGGAAAAAGTAATTTTAACACAAAATATTGATCTTTAAAAAATTTTTCCAGACATCTTTTTGGAAGAGGTGATCTCAACAGCAGCTTCTCCCCACTCAGCACCGCCAAAACCTCACACGGGCATGCAGAGTGCCCAGGGCCAGGATCCAGCTCCATGCCTAGGACTTGGCCACTGCCTCAGGCAGAGATCGGGAGCCTCAGGAGAGGGGAAAGGGAAGGCAAAAGTTTAATAAAACAGGTTTTTACTGGATACACAGCCATTTCTGTCTGCCACAGGTTCAAAATCAGCCAGACCATTAGCAGATATTTTGTCTATCCAGTTTATTTGGGCTTATCCAAGACCCATTTGGCTCACCCTCGTGCCACAGGGACAACCCCCAGGGAAAGCCCCAGCCTGGGCAGGCAGAGGTGAGCTCCAGGAGCTGAGGACCAGTGCAAACACAGAGGAAGCTCCATTTTAGGGAAGCTGTTGAACCATTAATGCAGCTGTATCAGGACCAACCACCTACCGAAGCAACCAGACACATTTCTGGAACGTCCCTCACCAACCCCACATCCCAAACATTAACACCTCCTACCCCACACCCCAAACCTTAACACCACGACGGCCACACCGACTGCCACAGGCACCAAGCTCTCAACACCACACACCAAGGTGGGACTTGCCACTGCAAACCCGCGTTCTCCAGGCTGAATCCTCCGGGCTCGGCTACAGAGATCTGTGTTATAAACACAGAGGGGTTTCACCAAGTCGTGGCCTCAGCCGAAACCACTACATGAGCCCCAAAATCACTATATGAGCCCTAAAATCATCAAACGAGCTCCAAGCTGGGTTTGCATCAGGTCGCATGATGAAGTGGGGAGGAAGCAAATATGTTTGCTCTGCGACTCGCACGCCAGGATCTGAAGCAGCGAGGAGAAACCATCTGAGCCCAAAAGGCTGGGGACATCTCAGCAGCAGCCAGAGCACATTCGATGTCCCTCGAGGGGTGCCATCACCCCGCTCAGAGCCCCGGTTTTTGTAGGTTAAAGAGGAGCCGGGAGGTTACAGCAACTCCCCGAAGCAGCCTTTGGCCGTCACTTGCACGAGTCCCGCAGCAGCAGCCCCGCTGCCGGGGGCTGTGCGGGCGCAGTCCCCGCTGAGACCCCGACCGGGCGGCTACGGAGGGGCGGGATGCCGGGGCTGGGAGCGAGGGAAGCAGGGATGCAGGGAAGCAGGGATGAAGGGAAGTAGGGATGCCCTGCCAGTCCTGGCTCCCGGGAACTTCAGGGACGCTACACCCGGCCCCGCACCCGTCTGACCCCGCACCTGCCTGACCCCGCGCTCCCGCAGCCCTCCCCTCTGCCCCCTCCAGCCCCGCACCTTGAAGGCGAGGTCGTAGAACTCCCCGCTGCTACTCAGCGAGGGCCGCCNGCCCCGCCCCGCGCCGGCCCTCCGCCAATGGCAGCGCGCAGATGGTGGGAGGGGGCGGGGAGAGCGGCGAGGCCCCGCCCCCTCGCGCCCCGCAGCGCCGGCACCGGGAGAGACCCGGGGGCACCGGGAGAGCGGGCACGGGGTGCACGGGGGTCTGGGTCTGTACCTGCGTGACGGGAGGCGAGCGGGGGGGCACACCCACTCACCGCGGTGCCCGCTCCCCACGCCGTTCCCGCACACCCCGGCCCCGAGGCGCTGATACCGTGGGGGCACCGGGAGGCACCTCCGAGGGGTCTGCAGGAGCAAAGGGAACAACGGATGGGGGGGGTCACACCCGCCGCGGCGGCACCCGCACCCCGGGGAGCAGCGCGGGGTGCCCCACGCCAAGCCCGCACACGCCAGCCCCGCAGCCGGGGTGCACAGCGGGGCGGGGCTGCAGCTCCACAGCCCCGTTTGGGCTCCACAGCCCCGTTTGGGCTCCATCCCGCAGCCGGTGCCCCGCTCGGGTTTGCCACAGGCCGGCACGGTTTGGGGGGGCCGCTGGAGGCAGACACAGACCCTCAGCCGCCGGCTGCGTCCCTGGAGGGTGTAAGCATAGAACTGGGTCCAGGCCACAGGGGGATGGAGAGTGGGCTGCGGGAGCCCAGGTTCCCCAGTGTGTCAGCAACTGGTTTCAGTGAGCAACACTTGGCATCTCTCTCTGCACACGAATGTCACCTGAGGCACTGGCAGTCTCTCAGCTGGAATAAATGTCTTCAGCTGCGTGTGTGACATGTTCCAGCAGCACGGCCTCAGCCTGGCTGGGAATGGAGGTCTGAACAGGCACAGCGGAGCAGGAGCGCGAAATAAATCACTGTCAGGAGAAGCCAGGCAGGCACATGGTGAAGATGGAATAAGTGACGGCACTGGCACAGGGACTGACAGCTGACACGGCAGGGATCAGCATCCCAGAGAGCCCGGGGCCAGCGCCAGAGCTCGGGTGATAGCTGTGGCGCTGCTGAGGGGTCATTCTCACTGTGGGCATGGACGAGATTTTCCCTTTGGGAGCTCTTAAATCCATAGTTAATCCCTGTCCAAGAGCCCTGAAGCACCCCGTGGGGAGGAGGAGGAGCAGGCAGCAGGGTTCTGATGGATTTGACCATGGACAAGGGAGAAGGGCCAGGTCAGGAGCTCCAGTGCATGGTTCTTGGGTGAGATCCCCCTTCTACCACCCTGAGTCTTGGGCACGGGCAGAGCTCTCACAGGCTCCAGGGAATGCTGAGGAGGGGGAGGGTTGCAGTGCTCCTCCAACACAGCTGAGGCTGGAGGAAAAGCTGTCACGGTGGAGGCTCATCATCCCTCTCCCCTTCGTGTGCTCTTGATCCCGACAATCCAGCCAGGAGACAGAAGACCTGCCTTGGCAGAGCAGACTGGATGCCACGGTTTTGCACTATAATCTGATTTTCCAGGACAGCTGCATTCAATAGAGGCTGAGGCCTCAGAACAAAGTGCAGTGCTGAAACCATCTGCGGGCTGCAGGTTTTTAACCAGTCCCTGGGCCATGGCCGTGGTGCAGCTTTTCCTGGTGGTACCTGCCGGGAGGAAGGGGGTTACACAGCCAGCCCTGGCACCCCACACCTTCAGGGTACAGCCGCCCTGCTGGGCAAGGACTTTGCCCCACTCCCATCCCCAGTTGAAGGTGATGGAAATCTCCATCAACAGCCCTGTGCACGGGAGCAAACAAAGCCAGCTGTTTATCGCCGCTGCATCAGGACAACGCCGGAGGAGATGGCTCCTTATCGCCGGCAGCAGCTGGGAAGCGCGCCTGGATAACTCCGCCTGTACCTAAGGTCGTGTGCTCCAGTGGCTGCCGCAGGGCTGATCCCCGCTGCCCCCAGCCCCCGAACCGAGCCTCGGCAGGGCTCAGAGCACCGCGGCGAGGAGCGTCTCCAGCAAGTTTCTCTCCTGTAGGAAAGGCGTGTGCAGAGACACAGCCTGCTCAGAATCGCAGTCACGCCTGGAGATGTTGCTCCTCATATAGTTACAGGAACTAATCAGATAACGGCAGCTGAACTAAGGGGGATATATTTGCTAAAAATAGCTTAATGGAACAACAGACGCCTGGAGATACGGCGTGCTTCGAGGAAGCAGGGCTGCAGCATCTGGCAGGGCTCTGAGCGGGGCTGGCCGTGCCGGTGGCTGGCTGGTACTTTGAGACATCTACATATATGTAAATTTGTTCTTAAAGGCAGAAAAGCAGCTTGTCCCCATCAGGGTGGTCAGTGCAAGAGGGCTGTTGTGCTGCTGTATAAATGTGAGCACGGAGAGGCAGATGGTGTCACCAGTGCCACCTGTGCCAGCAGCCATGGGAATGGCACCTGCCTTTTGCTCAGCCACCCCCGCTGGGGAACAGAGCTTTGCACAGGGCTGGAGACACCAGGAGCCCACCCGGGGCTGAGTGCTGTGCTCTGCCCAGCTGCTCTGCACAAACACTGCGCTTCAGGGCTTTAAATCTGGCTGTTTTCTTTGGCATGGAACTTCGCAGGGTTCTGTGTGCCAGAAGTTCCATGCCGTGCTCGGAGCCAAGCGAGATATTTCGGTGCGAGGCCATCCCTCGCTCCCTCCTCCCGCTGCTCCAGGTTGTTCCAAAGCTGGCTCGTGCCACATCTGCCCCTGTGCTCCCTGGCCTCGGCTGCTCCGTACCCCGGGCCTGGCCAGGCTGTGTCCATCCTGCCTCTCCTGGCAGCCCGCGAGCCTGCCCAGCCTGCTCTCCTCCTGGTCCCAGCTCCTGGCGCCAGCTCGGAGGGAGCAGAGCTGTCTCTCCAGCAGGCAGCCTGCAAGGACGAGCTATTCCCATCAGGCACGATGTCAGCTGTGCCAGCTTGGAAGATATTCATCTTCCTTGCATGGTGACTGCGGGGGGAATGGTGCACGCTCTCTCCATGTGCTGCTTGTTGTGCTTCTGCTGTCACCTGCTGCACTGCCACCAGCCAAGGGTTGGGGGCTTCTCTGTCTCTCTGTGTTGGGCGCTGGTGAGGCTTCACCTCAAATCCCGGGGTCAGGTTTGGGCCCTTCATGACATGGAAATGCTGGAGCATGTCCAGAGAAGGGAACAGGGCTGGGGAAGGGTCTGGAGCACCAGGAACAGCTGAGGGAGCTGGGAAAGGGGCTCAGCCTGGAGAAAAGGAGGCTCAGGGGGGACCTTGGGGCTCTGCACAGCTCCCTGACAGGAGGGGGCAGCTGGAGGGGTCGGGCTCTGCTCCTAGGGGACAAGACAAAAGGCCTCAAGCTGTGCCAGGGGAGGGTCAGGTTGGATATTTGGAAGAATTTCCTCCTGGAAAGGGCTGTCCAGTCTTGGCACAGCTGCCCAGGGCAGGGGTGGAGTCCCCATCCCTGGAAGGATTTAAAAGCCGTGTGGATGTGGCACCTGGGGACGTGGGTTAGTGGTGGCTTTGACAGTGCTGAAGAATAGTTGGAGTGGATGGACTTCGAGGCCTTTTCCAACCTAAACCATTCTGTGACTCTCCCAGTCACATGTAACTCTGCCAGCTCTTCCCATTCCCTGCTCTGCTCCAGGTCCTTTGCCAAGGGCACACACAGCTCTGGCTCCAGTGGCTGTAGAGGAAGAGCCTGAAGGCAGTGGGCATTACCTGGGCGGGAGGTGTGAGAGGGCAGCCGGGGGCTTGTGAGGCTGAACACAGAGAGCTCAATTTCCTGCTAGAGAGGAGCAGATATCCCCCAAAGATGTCAGACAGAGGGGACAGCCCTGCTGCAGCCAGCACATCCCCATGGAGGGGCAGAGGGAAGCAGAGACTGTGGGACACGGCTGGAGTTGGATCCCAGCTCCCTGCCAGGCACAGCGGGTAAGGCCTCTGCCGCCTTGGGAAGGGCCCAGCCCACGCAGCACGGAGCAGGCACCGTTCCCTCCCTCGCCAGTTATTGTTCTTCCCTCCCCATCGCTCACTTACCTCTGAACACTTCAATCTCATCGCCTTTGTCAGTGTCACTGGCTTTTAATTGAAATTCCTCAGACATCTCCTCATCAGCGCAGCCCATCAGTGAGTTTTGTGTGGGAAGTCATTGTTTTCCTTTCGCAGCTGTGAAAGTTAAATTCCAGCGTTTTGCTCAGAGAGTGCTTTTGTCTCTTCCCTTTCTTACACTGCCAAGCCCAATCTTACAATCGCAACCTCTTTCCTTTGTCTGGATATTTCAATTTCCATCTCTCCTCCACAGAGTCCCTCTGGTTCCATCTCAGGCTCCTCCACTTCTCTGGCCCATCCTGAGGGGCAGCTCCCACCTGTGGCTCCCTCCAGCCATTGCCAACGCTTTCCTTGCAAAGGACTTGGGAGGTTTGGAGAGCCCAGCCTGTTACTAACTCTTTACAGCTGTCCGAATCCATGAGAGCAGCATCCAGCTCCCCAGGAGGGTTTGGACACCACGGGGCTGGGCAGACACTGAGGTCTCAGCACATGCAGTGCAGGGGCAGAGCCTGAACCCTCCTTCCCCCACCAAACTGCCCCCATTAGCCCCTTCTCCCTCTCCAAAATGCAAAACCAGGCAATGAAAACTTCTTTCCCAGCACGCTCAGCCCCAGCAGTGTTTAAGAGGAGGACCCACACTGGCAGCAAAACCACAGGCAGCAGGAGGATGGGATGGGGTCTCTGCCCCTGGTGCCAAGCCAGGGGGGCTTGGTCCCCTCCCCTGGAGCAGAGCTTTTCTGGAAAGCCTGGCATGTCCCCATGGGCATCCCCAGGGAACCTCGGTGCTGCCCTGGGCCCCCACTGCCCCCTCCCAGGCATAAAAGGGTAATTGTGCCAGGTCCTAATGAGCCTGCACTGGGCTGAGGCCAGGAAATTAATTTTTCTTGTGCCAAGACAGACACGAGCCAAAGTTTCAGGAACAGAGGGCTGAGTGCAGGGAGGTCCCCAGCTCAGCAGTCACCCACGAGGACTTTGAGACAGGATGAAGAGTTGGATGTTCAAAAGGCCTTTGAAACAGAGGGAGGGAAGAGCAAATGCCCAACCTCCCTAATATGAGGTCTTTCTAGGCTATTTTGTATATTCTAGATGCTTTTTAGACATGCCTCGGCAGCATCAAATATTTTAGGAATATAATATCTCAGCTTGGAAATATCTGAGGTATTTTGTAGCTTTATACAGACACATCCTGAGACAGGGAAGGGTTAGACTGTGGGTGTGGTTTCAAAAGCAAGGGTGTAAATATCACATGTGCCCCTGTTATCCGTGCACACTTGGCCATTTCCATCCCAAGACGATTCACACCAGTCAGACCATGGCTGGAGCACAAGCCCAGCTGGTGGTCCTGAGCCTGACACTGCCTGTGGAGCCACCACGGCAGAGCCCAAGGAGCTGGAGCAAATAAATCCCTGAAAACCCTCATCTTTGGAAATTAGTTGGGCACTGCAGAGCTTGAGAGCTCCCATGGGCCAGCCCTGGGATGTGAGCAGTGCTCTGGGCCCTTGTAAGACAATAAACAGTGGTAATGAGCAGCATGGAAATGTGCAGAGGCTCGTAAAACTGCTGCTCTGGAGAGTAAGTCACCCGCTACAGGCCAGCTGGGAAGAAGCTCCCAATGGATTGAGTGGATGTCTGGCTGCCTGTGCTGTGGCAGCACTGGCTGAGAGTCTGTTCATGGGCACTTCCCGTGGAAGGAAAAGCAAATCCACCTCCTGAGTGGGTGGACCAGGGAGCAGCAGGACCCTCTGAGGAGGAGCTGGGCTACCACTCACCAGGGGACATGCAAATGAGTGCCCGCATGTGCTCAGACGTTCATCACAGCTAATTGGTGGCAGATGGCTGATGAGACACGGGTGGGATCCGTCAGCCTCAGGATCAACAGCTTTTGTCTTTGTGCTCTGACACACCTGATGTGACATTCCCAATCTGAGTGTGAGCCAGTGGCGCTGCTCCAGGTAATCAAAATCTGGATGATGATGATGATGATGTAGCTCCAGGTTTTAAGGCTGTTTGTTACTGTTTTCCAAGGAAGGCTGGACATTTCTGCTTAGTAAAAAACTAGTGAGTTTGGGCAATGAGTTTTTATTTCAAAATGACAATGTGTGAGCAGCGTGGCCAGCCCGGAGCCAGGCACTCAGAGCTCTGAAGGGCATTCAGCTTCTTAATTCCTAATCTGACCCTGCTCTCTGTCAGTGGGAAGCCGTTCCCCCTTGTCCTTTACACGCCGGATGTGGCACTTGGGACCACGGGTTGGAGGTGGCATTGGCAGTGCTGGGGGAGCAGCTGGACTGGGTGGTCTTGAAGGGCTTTTCCAACCCACGGGATTCTCCGACTCCGTGCCTCCAGGGCTCGTTCCGGGTCTCTTCCCGGCCTCTATCCCGGAGGCGGTGCTAGAGGGCGCCCGGGGCCCGCGCACCGGCACCGGGAGCGGGGGGAGCCCGCCGGGGCCGGGGGCTCGGGGGCCGTGGGAGCTCCTGGCTCTGCCTGCTGCCATCGGGGTGGTGATCGGGGCAGGGGGAAGGGAATAGGGGAGGGAGCAGGAGCCAGGACTGGGTGGTGGAGATGGTCCCTGCGGGGGTCACTCCTCAGGCACCAGGGTGTCATTGCCCCATCCCTGAGAAGATTTAACAGACGCGTGGGTGGATGTGGCACTTGGGGACATGGGTTAGTGGTGGGCTTGGCAGGGCAGCGGGAATGGCTGGGCTCGTTGGCCTTGGAGATCTTTTCCAACCTGAACAATTCCATGATCCTATGATCACACAAAAAAGGGGGGCACAAAATGCAGCCACAGAGCAGCAGCTCGCAGAGATGGATACAGCCACTTCCTCCCAGGAGAAACAGGGATCCTCAGCTCCTCTGGGATACCGGTATCCCATTCCCAGCTGGAGACCTCTCTTCCCCAGACACTTAGCTGAGCACAAAGCTGTGCTACTTCCACCAGGTGAGAGTCCTTTCTAAGCAGGGAAATCACAGCAAATGGAGCTGTCACTACGGCCATGTGGAAATACAGCTGCTCTCCAAGGGCCCACAGCTCTTGGCAAGGGAGCAGAGAGGTCAAGAGGGGCATTTTCCCTGCCTTTTGCAAGCCACACACAAGGTACAGTGGATGGGTCCTGCTGGGGCAGAAGGCTCCCTGTCCTGGCTCAGCCATCCTGGCTCCAATCCAATCTCCACCTGCACAGTTTCCCCTCCATGGGCCACGAACACACCTGGACAGGAAGGTTTCTGCACTGACCGCTTGTAGACCTGCACCTGGCACTGCAGGAGCCAAGCCATGTTTAATGTGCCAAAATAGGTGTTGGAGAGGGGGTGCCGCCAGGTTCCAGGGCTGTCCAAAGCCATCCGTGGTGTTTTTGGGATCTGTGGAGGACCCGGAGGCAGCAGGGACATTCCTGGTCAGCCACAGCCCTGTCACATTTTGCTGAGCACGGTGTGTCTGTGATGTGCTGGGTGCCTGCGTGCAGGACTGGGGGACGGGGAGAATTAACACCCTCTTCACTGGGGTTTTAATTCTGCTTCAAGTAAACAGTGTTGAGAAACTCTCCTGTTCCTGCCAGTGGGAGGAACCAGCAGAATCCCTTCCCCACAAGGAGCCATTCCCAGCCTCCCAACCCCAGAGTGCATTTTCCATTTCCATCATTTTCTGCAGCTGCTGTTTGGAAACCCATCCCCGCTCAGTGACAAGACTTTCCTCCAAGATCAAAAATCGTGATTTGATGTGAACAAATTATTTTCTCACGACTATGTCGAGGTTTGCTCTCTTCTTGCACACTCACTCAAGTATTTCCTTGCTCATTGCCCTCGTTACAGCTTGGCAGCCCTGGCTTTTGGGGGAGAGCCCGTAACTTCATTCCATCAGCTGGATTCCATTAGCTGGCTAATCTACTGATTACAATCCACACACAGGATATTTTCTCCTTGCTGTTATCTGAAAAAAATATGGGCATCAGTACAAAAGAAAGGGGGAAAAAAAACCTAAAAAAAGCAATTTACAATTGAGGGAACGGAAATAAATATATCGTAGTCACATGAGGAAGTAGTAACCATGGAGCTATTTTGGGCACAATACATCATGCAAAGGATGATGTGTCTTTCAAGCGCATTTCAAGCCCAAAATTCAAGGCACAAAATGTTTTTGGAAAGTAAATTCTCACATACATTAAGCACCATGCCAAGGAGTGGAGTTGGATGCTGTCAGGCTTTGCATTTTAGGTTTGCTCAGAGTTTGCATACAGGAAGCCAAAGGCTCAGCAGGACAATGACAATCCCACAGCTAAAACCACACAGGTGCTGATGGATTCTGTTGGATCGGGACCGTCCTGGATCAATCTCACTGGGTAGAGCCAGAGGTGGGGTTTTTTCCAACTTAAATGATTCTGAGATTCATAACCCACAGTGGATGCACCCAGTGCTGGTGGGTCAGTCCCTTGTTCCCTAGAGAATCACACATGCCCAAAATCACAAGTGCCTTAAAAAATCCTACATGCTTCAAAACAAAACTGTCACCTTGGCTAACCCTCCTCTGTCCTGAGTAAACACGGCACATGTGAAACACCAACAAATTAGGGTGCAAAATTCAGCTGTCACAGCTGTTCCACCCCTTCCAAGTGGGGCTGGGGCTCGTTTTGCGGATATGCCCTCTTTAATGATGCGTCCTTTGGTTGTATGGAGATTTTACTTTAGTTATATGTTTTAATCACTTTAAATCAGAAATAATTCAGATCCCCGAGGAGCTGTTGTGGGATGATGGATTGATCTCACCAGGTGTGAGCCACAGCCAGTGCCCGGGGCCAGTGCAGGGTGAAAGTGACATTGAAACCTAATGGATTTGCTATGTTTAATGGTAAAAAAAAAATGCACTGGAAAGTACCTGCCTTGTTCTTCCTCTCTCTCCAAGGTACCCGAGTTACCTGCTGCGCTGTAGGCGTGTAACACAGCCCATACCCTGCAGCTCCTACTGCATCCCACAGCCCTTGGGAATGGGCACCAGCCATGGGAACGGGGTGCCGAGAGCCTTCGGAGAGGGCTCAGGCGGGTGCTGGTGCGCACTGCCCTGCTGCATTGTCTGCCCTGCCCGGTGTCCGAGCCGGCCCCCACGGGAATAACCCTTGTTTCCCGAGATTCTCCTGTTCCGGGGATGTTCATGTTCCCCAGGATGCCGCTGCTGCCTGGGATGCTTCTGTCCTCAGGATGCCCATGTTACCCGGGACGGCCCCTGTCTCCCGGAACCCCCCTGCTCCCGGGATGCTCCTGCCCCCAGGGATAGCCCCGTCCCACGGGATCCTCGAGCTCAGGGGACACCTTTGTCCCGCGCCATCCCCCTGCCCCCGGGATACTCCTTTCCCACGGGATCCCCCTGTTCCTAGGACACCCCTTCCCCAGAGAATCTCCCTGTTCCCGAGACACCCCTGTCCCCCGAGATCCCGCTTGCCCTCCGGGACACTCCTTTCCCACGGGATCCTCCTGCTTCCGGGACCCATGTGCTGTCCCAATGCCCCAGGACACCTCTTGC
>VYXC01000142.1:38516-115816 GCA_013397175.1 Platysteira castanea
GGGCACGCCGGGCACACCGGGCACGGGCGGGGGGCGAGGGCCCGGCGCGGCGCGGGGGATGCGCGGGGCCGCCGGCCGAGCCCGGGATCGGCCCGCAGCGGGAGCGGGATAACCCCGGTGTCCCGCCGCGGTGCATGGAGCGGGAGGTTCTGCGCCGGGAGTTTGGTTCGGGAGGTTCTTGGGGAATAACAGGAGGAGGGTGTGCGGGAACGGGCGGTTGGATGGGGGTTAAACACTCCTTAAAGCAAATCCGAAAGACGAAGCTAACAAGTAACAAACATTTCTCCGTGGAAGCGCTGGGATGGAATGACAGATGTGTTTGTGTCTAGATGCTGGTGTTGTTTTGGGTAGATCAGTCAGGCGTGTTCCGTGGAGGGGCACGGGAATGGTCCATGTGCTCTGTCACTGAGACAAACTTACTGCGTGACACAAAAAACAGACGTAGGGGAAAAGTTTGGTTTTCCGTAGGGAGCAACTTTTCAGTTCTTGACGAGACAAAAGCGTCGAGTGATTCATATAAGAGAGATGACGTGGGGCCCGGCGCGGTGGATAGATCTCACATGAACTAATTTCTGGTGGTGTTTCACTGCATTAAGAGTCTGCTTTTCTATCTGGATATTTATAACTAAGCTTCCACTTTTTAGTGTCAATACAGAGGTACTGCAGAAGTTGTGAAGTACCACAGTAAACGTACATTGTAGGTTTTGCGGGCTGTGTCTGAGCTAACTTCAGGAAAATGTGCACATCTCTAAATCCAGCAGCCAAGGTGTTTTCCAGCTCTTTTCTTACTAGATATATTTAGACTTTTGCAAACAAACCAGCCATTGTTTGTTGCAGAAAGTCCCTAACTGGAAAAGACTGGTTTTTATTAAGGAGGTTCTGGATTTGTGTTATCTGTTGTTGGTTTGAGATGGGGATCTGCAGCTCCCGAGGCTGCGACGGAGGTGGAACCTGCCAGCTCATCGCTGGTCACTGTAGAGCAGCCTCCTGAAGGCTATGATGACCAGTCCTTCATTTGGGTTTTTGAGGATTTGGGGCTATTACAATGTGCTTCTGTGGTTATTAATTTTGGTAGTAAATGTTTGAGACTATGTTATTGTTGTTCAGAGGTGCTGAGTTGTAAAAGGTCCCAGAATGTTTTGGATTAGAAGTTGTGCAGTGACAGATGGAAGTGGGGCATAAAGCTCTTGCAAGTGAACAAAACCATGGGAAGGGGAAATTGCCGGAGCAATGGACAGTGTTAAATGGCACCATGTTCTGATTCCAGAAGTGTTTGTGTAGGGCACAGGGCTGTGCTCTGCCAGGGGCTGATTGTGTTAGGAATTCAGGCTGTAGAGTCATCTTTGTCAGGCAGCTCATCACTGCGTGTGTACCAGCTGGAAATGTGTGCTGGTCCTGTTCTCAGGGCAGGGGTAAGATGTGCTGAAGTGAGTTTCTTTCAAGTTTACTGCCCTGTCTGGCCTCCTGATGATGGCAGAGAATGCAGGTGTACTCACTCCATCATTATAACCATGAAGAATTTACAGATTAATTTCACTGGGATGAGAGGGACTCTGGCTCAAGGCGCAGTGAGGTTATGCAAGTGGTTTTGCCTATTAATTTCACATTCCCTTTGTTGAACACTGACAGATAAATAACATTTATCTATTCTCTCATTAGAAGAAAAAATATTTTTTAATATCTCAACAACCCCTTTTTAAGAAATTAATTATTCTGAAATGAAAGCAGCCTTTAGGAAGGCCAAGTTCTGAAAATTCCCAACGCCAAAATTCCCGGACCCTGCTCAGGCGTGTGCTCGCAGCTGCACTCAGCAACTGCGATTCCGTATTTCTGGCTGTAGAAGTGAGGCCTAGGAAATGAATTCCTCTTGTAGCCGACGTTTTAGACAGAGCAACTTTGAGGAAATAAATGCCAACTGCGGCCGCACTGTTACCAGGAGCACAGGGAAATGTCCCATCCAAAGAATCACTAAGGAAATGGGCTCTGCTGCTCGCAGACACCACATACCTCACTGGAAGCAGTCTCCAGGCAGACCGAATGGGAATATTGGCCCCTTCCCATGGCCAGAGTCAGTTTCTTGAAGTGTAACACAAAGTCTGGCTGGAACCAGGAGCAAAGTCTGTTTTTCCAAATAATCCACAGCGCGCAACATGCGAAACTGAATTTGAGGAGCAAGGCGCTTCAAGTGGCAGCATTTGCACTTCTGAGCCCCTCCATCCGAGGAATGCTCTGATCCATCTCTTTTCAAGTGCTTTGCTCTCAGCGCCACCGGATTTTGTTCACTTTTATTTGAGCCTGAGCTGTTTCTTGAGCTTTCATCGCTTATTTCATTTCTCAACTTGGAAATAAACCTCATCAAGGTTTTCTGACTTTCCCTTGCAAATGCTGATTCTTTCTGATACATCTTCAGTCTCATGGCAGGTTTGAAGTGGAAATTAGAATCTCGATGTAAAAGGATGAGAGTTGAAACTTCCTTTATTTTCCCCTTGTTAGCATGGAATAGTATTTGTGGATGGGTGAGAAGGAGAAGCTGGGTGGGATCAGAGGAGCTCTGCTATCGTCAGGCTCCTGCAGAAGCAGGTTTGGGGGTCAGAGCTTTCATCCAAAACCCAGTGGGGTTTTTTGTGGATTTGGCAGTGAGCCCTGGGGTTGCACTGCCGAGCTGGTGACTTCACCTAAATAAACCTTAAAATAAACAGATCCTATGATTCAGGAACCTGGAGTCTGATATTTTAAATTTCAAGAGTCAGCAGCGATTGGTAGATTTTGATATTACTACATGATACAGGAAAAGCCTGTTCAAGGCTTGAGGTGTCTTCAAAAGCTATCGGGGAAAAAAAATTCCAGTTTAAATTAAAATCTAGTTCAGGTGAGCCCACAGGCAGCAGAGTGTCTGTACAGTAGTGTCCAGGCCACAAAAGCAAAATAGCTCTATTGCTAGAAAAAATTGAGACAGCCTGGAATGTCATTCTTGTAGGAAGCCATATCCCAGCGAAAACAAGGCTGCGTTTCTCTTTTGTAAGAAATTTTGGAGGGGGAAAAGGGCCCAAATGAGGTGCTAGATAAATATTTTGCCAACGAGATTCCTTCAGCCTGGGGAAGGGACCAGCCCCATAAGCAAGCTGTAGCTATAGTTTGAGTGTGAACAAGGAGGCGATTCTGTGGTGGTGTGTCAGAGCAGAAAGGGCTCCGGTGTTAGAGAGGGCTGGGTTGTTTATTGTGCTCCTTCCTAAAGCTTCAGAGAAGTCTCAGTGCTGTTCCCATGACTGAGAAACTTCTTTAAAAGTAAAACTTCGGCTTTTTTTTGGTGGTGTTTCAAAGCGTATTAAGAAAAATGTCCAGCTCAGGAAGAACAGGCATCCACCAGAGAGGTGGATTTGAAGGTGTTTCTGCTCTGTGGCAAAAGTTGCTGTTAAATAATCCCGAGCAGCATCAACGTCTCACTTTTGTGATCTGCAGTGTGGTGCAGCCGTATCTACAAACCCTGGTAGTGATGAAACCCCACATATTGAAGAGTTGTAATTAAACATTTTGGAGCCCCATGGGGCAGGATGAGCTATTGGTGGAACCTTCTGGGGTTCCTCTGACATCTGGTGTGTTTTTTCCCCATGCACTGTTTGCACTGATTTTTTCTTGTATTTCCTGAAATTTTTAAGTTTACTGGTGGTATTTTTTTGTGTGCTGCTTTTTCCTTGTTGGAGTGAAAGTGAGGGCTGATCCTGCTCTTCTCCTGCTGGTAAGCCCCGGGCAGGTCTCTTGCATTTCACTCAGCTGCTTTCATTCTGCTCTCACAAAGAGTGGATTTAAAAGAAAACTACTCACTCAGAAGGTAGAATTCATATGGTTTGTTAATGCTTCTCTGCCTTTTATCCCGTTTAATGGGATTCCTTGTTTTATCTCTTGTCATGCCGCGTTTTCCACACTGTGGTTTCCATAACGCGTCTCTGCGTCATCCTTTCTCCGTTTCTCCAAGCTTTGTTGTCCTTTGATTGATTGTTGCAGTTCAGCTTGATTTTGTATTTTATTTACTCCATATGTCCCCAAACATTTATCTGAGTTGTTATAAGTGAATAACAAAGTGAGCAGGGGAAGAAGAACAGCTTGGGAGCAAAGCCGTGCATTCCAGTGCCAGGGTGGAGCGGGCTGGGAGCTACTTGGATCTTGCTCTTAATGTGAGGAGAGTGCATGGAGGAGTGTGGGGAACAGGGTGGGTTTTGGGGGACACAGCACTTGTGAATTAGTCCCTCCACAGCCAAAAGCACGATTTTAGGCAGTCGCTGTCAGGCTCAAAGAGAAAATTTCCCATCTCTTCCCCAGTGGAAAGTTGGCAGCTCCGCTCCCAGGCTGTGCTTACGGCGCTATTGCTGTTCAGAGGAATGGCTGCTGCTGCTCATCAGCCCACCCTTTTCTCCCCCGACATCAAACCACCCTTCTCTCCCACCCCACCATCCCACCCTTCTCTCCTGCCCTTGCTGAAGCGTGGCTCCAAGGCTGGAAAGCCGCAGTGGCTGTGGAGCTGCCGGCCACGCTCCTCTTCAGCTGCTGTCGCCTGCACAGACAAGCTCTGCCGAAGGTCGCTGCCTGTCCCAAAGGAGGGTGAGGGTGTCCCATCCGACCTCTCCAGCCCTTATTTCTCAGCCTTCCTTGGCAGTAAAGAATGAGCCTGTTTGTCGTACTGAATCACTGTTCTTTGCTTAGATACTGAAGCGAAGTTGGCATCTCTGTTTGCCAAAACTAAAAATGTCATTTGAAATATAATGTTAGTTTTTTGGTTTGCAAAGGGCACAGAAAGGAAAACTCATATGATTGCTGCCATTCACAGTCATTTAAAGGATAGCTGTAATCAGGAAGAGCATCAACAACGTGCAAACTGTAGCATTTGCAGTGTATTATAGGAACCGTGACCACTGAAGAGATTCTGTCATAGAATCACAGAATCCTGGAATAGTTTGGGTGGGAAAGGGCCTTAAAGATCATCTCATTTCACTCCTCTGCTATTCGCAGGGACGCCTTCCTTGAGACGAAGTGGCTCGAAGCCCCATGCAACCTGGCCTTGGACACTTCAAGGGATGGGGCAGCTACAGCTCCTCTGAGCAACCTGTGCCAGGGCCTCCCCACCCTCACAGGGAGGAATTTTTTCCATATATTGAACCTCAAATTTTCCTCTTTCAGTGTGACCTATTCCCATGTGTCCTGTCACTACAGTTCCTGATGACCAGTCCCTCCCTGGCTTCCCTGTAGCCCTTTCAGATACTGGAAGGTGCTGTGAGCTCTCCACACAACCTCCTCTCCAGGCTGATCTTCTTCAGCTTTCCAGCTCTTCCCTTTCCCTCAAAAGATCACATCCATTTTGATAATGTGCAGATAAGCAAAACAGAGACAATTAAAGTGTGTTATTCCTCAGTCAGCTGTTTCTACTGCATTAACAGCAAAATAGTTGCCCTCAAGTTAGAAATAGGTAAATCTCTTTGGCTTCCTGGCATCAGGCCTTGGAAAAACCTCACTGAGCTGAGCTTGGCGGTGAAGTTTCAGACGTGGCATATGGTCCTGTGTGACTCTGTTTAACCTGCTGTCATGTTGAAAGTAATTAGCAGCCCATAGTAAGGGATTGTGATAGGCTGGGTTGGTGACAGGACTTGGTGTTCATTCACTCTGTGGTAACGGATCTCCCACCTACGGCATTTCTGGGTGTTGGAGAGTGGCCGTGCTGTACCTGCAGGCTGGGGGTGTGGGTGCCCTCCGGCAGCGCGGGGTTGGGAGCCGGTGGGATCCTCTTTTCTCACTGCAGCTGTGTTGGCAGATGCCCTGGAGGACCGTCGGGACAGGGCTGTGCTCGCTCTCCCAGCAGCCACAGCCTGCAGCAGCTCGTTTCTGACGAGCCTGCAGGACAGTCTGGAGTGACACGGATTCTGGAGCTGAGCCACGACTCAGCCAGCCTGTTCCTATTCATCCAAAATTGTTCTGACCACTACACCATGGCCTTGTTTCTCCTAGTGACAGCTGGGCAGCTCGTTTTCTGCCAGCCTGTACAGGCAGCTCCTTGAGTGGAGAAGCACGTTGGGCTCTGTGCGGTGCAATTTGTGTGTCCGTGATGAAGTCATGGGGTCTAATCACTGGTTTGAAAGGGACATTTCGAGGGTGGGGTTTGTAGCCCTCCCAGAGCTTGTGCCCACCTCTTTGGACAGACCTTCCGGTCCTTTAAAGAGGGTAGAGGGACTTGTGATGTGGGCATGGAGTGCCAGGACAAGGGGGAATGGCTTCCCACTGCCAGAGGGCAGGGATAGATGGGATATTGGGAAGAAGTTGTTCCCCGTGAGGTTGCTTGGAGAGGCTGGAAGTGTCCAAGGCCGGGCTGGACACTTGGAGCACCCTGGGCTAGTGGAAGGTGTCCCTGCCTGAGGCAGGGGGTGGCACTGGATGAGCTTTAAGGTCTCTTCCAACCCAGACCGTTTGGTGATTCCCTGGTACTTGCAGATCCCCAGCAATGGCCTCTTCACAGCTCCATTGCAACATCCCCTGGCAGCACCTCAGCGCTGGCTCCCGCAGGATCCGTGCTGCTGCTCTGGGCTCCTCTGGCAGGGACAGGACCTACGCAGATCCAGAGGCAAAGGAGCAGTTTTCCCTGCAGGGACGGGCAGCGACGCCTCTCCTTCCTCCCCCTGGGGCTTGCATGGGATCCTGTGAAGCCCTGTCCCGGCCGGTCGGGGCTCTGGGCCTGCTGGGAATGGGTTAAACAGGCTCCACGGTCCGGGAGCGGTGGGAGTGGCGCTCTCAAAAGAGGACCCAGGGTGTGGGCTGAGTCCTCCGGAGGGAGGAACCCGAGGAACAGCTAAGCCTGGGAAAGCAGAGCCCAGCCGGATTGTGTTGGCCAAAGCTGAGCGTTTCCCTCTCAAACCACGCCTCGGGAATGGGGTGGAGCGAGGCCGGGCTGGAGCTGCGGATTTTGGTTTAGGGCAGGTTGGTGGAAGCATCTGCGTCCTGTCCCGGGACATTCTTGCACTGACACAGCCCCGGGGTGGTGAGCTGGGGGGATGGTCCCTTGGTCCCTAAAACCGTGATGGGAGCACGTGAATCCCTTTGAGAGCTGGAAAAAAAATTCCAATGATCCTTATTTTTTGTGTGTGTGTATTTTTGGAGTGCAAAAATGTTGCTTGAAGAAGCACTACAGAAGTGCCTGTTTCTGTACCTCTGTGTTCACCCGCTCGCCTCACAGCTGGCTGGGTGTGTGTTAGGGGTTGAATGCAGCCTTTCCACGTGTGGCTTGGAAAATCCAGCTGTTCCACTCCTGTCTCTGCTGCTGGTGCTCCCATATTCCACACTTCCAAGAGCAGGATGCTCATCCTGGCACAGGGGTCTTGGGCTGTGCATGGGGGCCCTGTGTGGCATTGTGGCTCTTGGATGTTTGAGTGGGACTGTCAGGAGAGGTGCCAAACAAGCCTCCCCTTGCAGAGGATACTCATGACCTCAGTGTGCAGCCCAGGGCTGGCACCCAGCATCCTGCTGCAGTGGGATCAGCACTGTCACTCTGGGAATGTTCACGGGTTTTCCCTCCTGGGTTGCTCCTGTGCTGGCCCTTCCACGGGCAGGGGCTGTGTGGCTGTTTGGGAGCACAGGGAACCATCCAGCCACGCTCTGCAGCCAATGCCAGGCCCTCTGTGGGGTGATAAGAACAATAATCACAGGCCCCATTCCATGCCACGTGCTCCCAGCACAGTGTGTGTGCCACATTTCCTCTCCTGGGGCTTGAAGAGCTGAGGGAACAGCTGGAAACCACAGTGGGATGCAGAGTGGAGCCTCTAAGAAAAGTGTTGCAGCCACATTCCCTCCTCTTTGCTGCGCTTTGTACTCCCTCAGACACCGCTGCTTAAGCTGTGTTGTTTCACCAAAAGAGGAGCAGGACAGGGTTTTTAGGACGGTGACTGCCTTGTCAGCCCCAGACAGATCCCAAGGGCACAGGGGACCTGGTGAAAGGCTCTGAGCTCTGGCAGAGCCTGTGCAGGCAGTGTTGTGCTGCTGGGAGTGAAGAGCTGGCCCTCAGCAGAGTTGGGTTTCACCCCTCCCCAGATGAAAAAAGGTTTGGAAAGCTTTCTGGAAAGAGTGAGTTTGCAAAGGAGGAGTTTGGATATGGAAAGAGCAATCAACTGGCACCTTTTGTGTTTCGTATTGCTGTACCAGCTCAGGCACAGCGAAAGGGCAGCTCTTCCCTGAGACCTGCATGTGATCCAGACAATCCTGCAAAAGCATCAGCTTGGAATATGGGCACTTGCCTTTGAGGCTGGCAGAGCTTAGTCTCCTAAATGATTCCAGCAGGATGCACAGTGACTCCTCAGTGATTTGTGTCACGGAATTGCCCTCGCACCTAAGCATAGCACAATTAAAAAGAAGTCTTCTATTCCCTAAAGCAAAACACAGTGCTCATCTGAAATACGATGCAGAGTGATTCCCTGGGAGAAGATTTTCCATTGGAAAATATCTTGGCTCCCGACCAGCGCTCTGTGAAGCAGTTGTAGAGGACAGCTCGTTATTGCTACCTGGGTGATTTTCTGGAAGAGGACTGTTAACATAAGCAGGAGTTGGTGAAGCCATTAGTCAGGATCCCATCTCAGCTCCTTCACTACTCAGCAAAAAGAGGATTCCCTGTCCTCCGGAGACAGACTCCGGAGATGACTGCAAGTAGAGAGCCACTGCCATGAGCAGAGTGGCGTTGGCCAGAGATTCATAAGTAATGAATTAAATCTGTGCAGAGCAAAGGTTTCTATCGGAGTGTGGGAACATTATTTTACTCCTACGGAGGGAAAGCATGAAGTCAGTGGCTTTATAGACTGAGCTCTGTGACCTCTGGGTGTACGAATCGGTGCAAAGTTTGAATCAGAAGTCTTAAAAAAATTAGTGCAGACAAAACCGAAGTGGGAAAACAAAAGCTAGAAGAGGCCAGGGGTTAGACTTTGTTAGTCCCTGAGTTGTGTTAAGAAAATTCACTGTAGCTGATATCTGTGGTGGATTGTGTTCCTACAGCAGTAAGGAAGGGCTTCACTTCAGGAAAATTAAAAGGAAAGTGCTGCTCCCGAGTGCAGGAAAGCTGCCTAGGGCATAGCACAGATCAGGCAGCACCGTGGAGATGAAGCTCAAGCTGTCTGGGTGGCACTCGAGGTTCTGCTGGGCTGGCACAACACAATTCCCAAGGTTTAATTGAGAGGGAAGGCACACCCTGCTTTCTGCAGAGTGCCAGGAGCATCACTGGTTCCTGAATCTGTTTCATACAACACAAAAGCATAACTTCAGTAGCCCAACAGCCAGACCCTGAACTCCGAGCTCCAAAGCCCTCACTGTGCTCTCTCTTGTCACTCCCTGCATCCAGTAATTAACCACTACTTGGAAAGCTCTGTGCCTTTCCAGCGTTTGCAGGACAAGGAGCTGTCAAGGTAGCAATGCCACTGGCCTTGGGTAGTTTAATTTCTGGTTACATGTGCTAGTTGAATCTGATACAGCCACAAATTTAAATGGCATTAACTTGGATTTGCTTTGCTTTGCATATAGTGCCCCATGCTGTGCAGCCAGTCAGATGGGAATATTTCCCTCTGGCATAAGTTAGTCTTTGCAGCAGTTAAATGGTTAATTACAGCTGGCCATCAGATCTCTAAAACAAGCCAGCAGAGCCCACTACTGTGCTCTGTGTTCCTGTGGATTAGCCAGACACATCCAAGTCTGTAGCTTGATCCCATAACTTCAGAGAGAACTGGGAGAGTTTGGAAATTCTTCTCCAACACCCCTGCTCCCACAGGACCCACAGCTTCCCCTGAAGTAGATCCACTCTGGCTGCTTGGGAGAGACATTTCATAAGTCATCGGAGGATCTGTTCACAGAATCCCAGAATCATTTAGGTTGGAAAAGACCTTCAAGCTCATTGAGTCCAGCTTGTGGCCGATCCCCATTTTGAGGATGGGCAGCCCAGCTGTGGATCCTCCCCTCACAGGTGGGTGCTCTGATCAGCAGCACGGAGCACCTTTAGCTCCCTGTGCAGGCTGACCACAATTCCTCTGTTCCCACAGAGCAGGACAGCGGCTCTGGAGCTGGTGTTCCATTTCCTGGCTTGCTCTGCAGCTCCTGGAAGCTGCTGGATTCTGCAGCAGCCATGGAGGCTGTGTGCAGGGCCAGGAGTAGCTTCCCTCTGTCCTCCCCTCGGCAGCCAGGGAAGTGCAGTGCATACCTTGGTTTGGGAGGAAAGCTGAGCTACTGGGGGCAGTGTTGTCTAAGAGCTGGGACGCGGAGGGGGAAGCAGAACTCCGGCTTTTGTTTTCAGTTTGACCCTGGTGGTGTGGGCCGGGCTGTCAGGGATTCCTCTGCATCTCTCTCCAGACTGAGCAACGGGGCTGGGGCTTCACTGCCTCGCGAGAGTATTGTCCTGGTTGTTTATGGGAATTCAACGCTTGTGGAGTGCCTCAGTTCTTGGCTGCTGGATAAATGCCCTGGATTTGTAATTCCCGCTTGCCTGGTGCTCTGCCATCCTCGTGAGGAGGCAGTGAGGCATTCTGTAGCAGCTCTTGGGAAGGTGAATCTTCAGGCTGAGCAAGGGGAGCATCAGGGCAGCAAAACAGAGATGTGGACTCTCTCTGACAGGTTCATTGGTACCCTTGGTCCTGCCTTCCCACCCCTGCTGGTGCTTCAGCCTCTTCTTCCTCATCCTCAGAACCAAACACAACCTAGTGCTTCGGGGGTACGTCCCGAGTAGCAGATCCTGGAGCCAGCAGGATCCCACTGTGGTCCTGCTGGAGAACCATTAATTTTGCTTTTAAAGCATCTGAAAAAAAAGAAGTTTTGTTTTCTGCCCAACTTGTATTTTTTGTTCAGGGCAGAACCATCAGTTTCCCAAACAGAGACATCCCAACCCCAGATGGGAAGTCAGCATTGTGTCCACTGCAAGGGAGCAGCTCCTGAGAGGAACGTGCATTTCTGTATTCCCACTGGAGTTTGAGGATGGCAGGGATGGCTCCAGTCCTCCTGGCTGCAACTCCGCTTGTACACTTGTTTCTTTTAACTTCTTGGGGTCCTAGTTTCGGCTGGCTCACAGGCTGTGTGACTGTGTAGAATCATGGAATAACAGAATTGTTAAGGTTGGAAAAACCCTCCAAGATCATTGCATCCAACCATTCCCCAGCACTGCCAAGGCCAGCACTAATCATGTCCTCAGTCATTTCTTGGACACCTCCAGGGATGTCCACCACCTCCCTGGGCAGCCCCTTCTGATGCCTGACAATCCTTTCCTGAAGAAATTCCTGCTGATGTCCAGCCTGAATCTCCCCTCCCTGTTTTTCAGCTGGGTAAGGCTGTAAGAGCTCCATGCACAGAGTGAGGGACGTGCCTGAGGTCATGCAGGGAGTTTGTCCCAGCCCAGCCCTGAGCTCTCCCAGCACTGTGAGGTGCAGCCGAGTGTGACAAACACGTGGGTTTGCACGTGGGGCCGATGTGATGTGAAGGTGCTGCAGTGTGAGATGATGGGCTGGGGCTGCTCATGCATCCAGCTGTCCCTGGAGCATCTTCAGGCTGGCAGAGCTGCGTCCCCTGTCCTGTCCTGGTTGCAAGAGCAGCACAGCACGGCTGAGATGTGGATTGGTTTGGAGTGGGAAGAGCAACATCTGGTCACTGCATCCCTTTGCCTTCCTGTGAAGAGCTGGCCCTGCTCCTGGTGTCCCTGGAGGTCTGTGCAGAGACTGTCCCTCCATGGTGACCTCCGGGCGACAGGATTCATCTGACGTGGGAAGGGGAGCAACGTTTCATTGTGGATCTGTGCCAGGGTTCTGGATTGATCATTATTGCACTTACTGGGTTGTAACCCAAAGCTAGAACCGTCCACATCACCTGAGAACTCTGCGCACCAGACCAGTGGGGATCAGGTGCTGGCACAGCTCTGCTGCCCAGAACTGGGGCTCCCAGGAGGCGTGAGGGAATGGAGGCAATGGTTAATAGGTAGGATGGAGTTAATCATTCACTGAATTCCTCAGCTACAAACTCTCCCCTCAGTATTTTTTCTGGTGCTGTTGCTGGAAAGGAAATGGGGGTATGTGAAGCAAAACCACACTTAACAACTCACAGTAGCCCTGGTGTGTGCAGGATTTCTTGCCTTGTGCTGAGGGCGGAGCTCCCCTCTGAGAGGAGACGCTTGGATGATCTGGTAGAGCTGAGCAGTGCTGGGATATTTGATATATCTGCACCTTTCACTTTGGATACCTGGGCCAGGCCCTGGAGAAGGAAGTGTCTGGACTTCCACCTGCCCGAGACCTAGGAAAGATCTATATTTTTCTCACAGCAGTCAATCACCAACAACTCAGACAAAAGTGGGAGAATTATTCTTAATTAATAAAATAGCAAGGATGCAATTACTTACAAGAGTCCAGCTATGCCAGCCAAAACATGAGTCAGCTACCTCTCATAAATCTTGAGATTAAAAAGAAACAAAAGAAAGCCAAGTGCTGGTGCCCTCTGTGTTTTGGGCCTGAGCTCCCATGTAGGAGACATCTGGAAGCATCTGTATCTCTCACTGAGGAGATACAGAGCAATAATAGATTTCAACAAAATAGAAGGGAAGGAAAAAGTAGGGATTATAATTTAATGTCATGATTCCACAAGATAAGGGAACCCACCACTTCTTTTAGGATAAGACTGAGTGTATCTTCTAATTCTTCTTTTTGGGGTAAAGATGTGTCATGTAGATCCATGTACTGTAGGACCAGGTGCAGGAATTTTTCACCTGTGAGTGAAAAATAACCCAGTTGGTGTTAGTCATGCTGCAGAATATGTTAGCAGTTCAACAGTGGCCTTAAACACCGAGTAGGATCCAATTTAAACCTATAAAAGTGAGGAAGTCTGGACTTGGAGCCTGTTCTACCTGTGTATGCAGCCGTGCATGGAGTAGCTGTGGAATAAACAGCTTAGGAAGGCGTTGGGATTTCTTTTTACTCCATTAAACAGTTGTCATTTGTTTCCAAGGGTTTGATTTTATTGCTCCTCCTGTTTCACTCAGCAGGAAATTAAAAAAAAAGCAGCCCAACACACAAGAAACAGATGCAAATTTTTATTTGCTCAAATTCAGCCGAATGTAGGAGCTGGGGCTCCAGGTTGCTGCACAAAGGTGTCTTAATGTCTGATGATTTTGAATGTAATAAAAATATGTGAAATCCATGCTCAGGCCTCTGAGGTGGTGGTCTTAGAGATCTTTTCCAACCGTGGTGATTCTATGATTTGCCTTTTTCTGTGATATGGGAACACCAGTCATGAGTACAAAACTCTTTCTGCAGTTCCAGCCCAGGCTGAGCATGGACAAAAGATGGTTGTCTTGCTTCTAGTGCCTTCCATTCCCTCTTCCCATCCCTCGAAGTGTCCAAGGCCAGGTGGAATGGAGCTCTGAGCAACCTGATCTAGTGGGAGGTGTCCTGCCCATGGCAGGGGGTGGATCTGGGTGATTTTTAGGATCCTTTCCAACCCAAACCATTCTGTGATTCTACAATTCCCTTCATCTGCTGTCAGCCTCAGCATCATCCCTCTACCCTGTGGGAGTTGGGGAGCTGCCCTCCGTGTGGAGCACCCAAAATGCCAGATGTACTCCAGAGCCACCCCTCGCCCTCCGGAGTCCTTGCCAGGCTGTCGGAAGGGTCTCAGCCCTCGTGGTCGCTCCGTGCGTGTGAGGCTGTGCTCTCCAGGGCTGCTCTGCTTGGGAAGCGCTCGCCAGACAGGGCAGGAGGCAGCTCTCAGAGTTTTCTTGGCAGGAGGGTGTGGAAAATGTTGGAAAGGAAAAATGGAGCTCAAGCAGTCTGCAGCCCTGTCTGCCTCGGGATCAGAGGCGTGCACGAGGCCAGGGAGCTCTGCTCCACATGCTCCTCCATCCCTGCGCGTTCCCTGCTCTGCTCCCAACGCCTGCGTGCTCCAGGTTTTATTTTATTGTGAGGAAAACAGTAGCTCTTCGATAGCCTTTCAAGGGATAAGATGGGACAGACAGACTGCTTGTTGGGAAAAGCCTTGGGGTCTTCGTGTTCCTGACCTCTGGTGTGACACAGCAGTGACAGAGCCCAGCATGGGCTAGGGCTGTTGGGACAGGCACGACTGGGCAGCGATCCCAGCGTGACTGAGCTGCAAAGGGACCTGTTTTGTCTTTTGGTGCGTGACCCAGGAGCTTTTCTGACCACAGGTGCCCGGGCTGTGGTTTTCCCATCTGTTTTCCCACTTGGTGCTCTGGGCTGGGTGACAAGGTGGCGGTCAGTCACAGGTTGGACTCGTTGGTGTTGGAGGGCTTTTCCAACCAGAGCAGACCATGGATCAGAGTCATCCTCACACCAGCAGCATTGTGGAGGATTCAGTTCTTGCCCTGTGCCATCCCTTTTCCTCATGCACTGGTGATCTTCTTGCCATGTTAAGCTGAGCTGTGATGCTGGATTACACCCCTCAGAGCAGTGCCTGTGGTGGGTTACATAACCCTCGTGCACGGAGCCTGCTGCAGTGAGGCAAGTCAGTAATGTCCTCTTGGATCCGAGAGGAAGAGGGGTGCTATGGAAACCTAACTTGTTATTATTATATGGGAATGAAATTTATTATTTCACTCTTCTGCCTCAGTTTGTGATTACACCATGGAGCAATTTTTAGCCTTGGCAGGAAGGTGGTTTAGCATAAGACCAAAGATGCAGCTTAACTCAGTGTCTGCTGAGTCTTGAGAGCGATGCTGTGTCTGAGAGAACTGGGCGAATTCTCCTTCTGCCAGCGGGGCTGATTTATGAGTGTCATCCTTGATGTTGCTGTGGTGTCCAAAGTTTACCAAGCATGTTTACCCAAACCTTCCAGAGTGTCTGTGTGGCGCCTGGGGAGGGATCAGGCTGTGCTTACGTGTCCCGCTGATCCGAGCCTGCTTTGGGAGCCTTCCAGTCCCCGCGGGGCTCGGAGCAGAGCTGTGGCTGGTGCTGGGCACAGAGCACACTGCATGCCCCGGCTCCTTGGGGCACTCCGTCTGTACCATTTTATTTGTCTTGGCCTTGCCTTGGTGTTTCCTTGCTCTTCTTTCCCTTTTAAACAAAGCAAATTTGCTGGTGGTTTGTGTGCACCGCGAGCACCCTCTTACACAATCGCCCGCGTGGGTTTCTGAGGAATAGGGAAGAGTAATTTTGGATTTAATCATTAAACTGAGGCACAGTCCAAGACAGTTGCCTGAACCTGAAGTGAAGCATCAGCCTCCCCAGAGACTCCTCAGCCAGCACTGTCCTTGTTTGAGTCGCCCTATGCCAGGGAAGGGGCTCAGCCTTGGGCTTCCATTTTAACCAACATGAAGTGAAACAACAACAACAAAACCAATGTGTTTTATTGTAGGAAAAAAATCCGTGGACTGTAAGAGGTGTGATTTTCTCTTTTTTAAGACGTTTATGTCAGCTCCAGGGACATCTGCCCTGCCGGGTCTCTCCTGGTTCATTTGTCCTTTATTGGTGTGTGCTTCACTGCGTGATGTGTGGGGACCGTGGGTGTTAGACTGACCTGTTGTAGCAGTAAACACCTGTAGGTCAGGTGAATCATCACAGCACCTGTGCTGGGGAACTTTGGAAAAACCCTGAGTTGAGGAAGATTTAAACTGACTAATTAGGAAAAGATTTCTGAGAGGAAGAATCAGTACCAGTGTCAGTCCCAGTGTGTGCTTGTGTGGGGAGTAGGCAATAATTTTAAAAATTTTATATATTTAATATTTAATATATTTTCTGTACATATTGAGTCAGGACGAAATGTCTCTTGGCTTTGCATATGCAAAGAAAAAGAGAAGAACCAGCACAAACAAGACCCGTGAAGCCACCTTAGCCATACTCTGAGCTCTCCAAAGGAATGGAGTGTTCCAACCTTGTTCTGGTCCCATGCATGAGGGGATGGCCAACCCTGGCTGGCTGAACCTCATCCTGGGATGTCTTACCAGCTCGTGGCAGATGGAGAAATCAAACAGGGGACTTTGGGATATGCCCTGTCTTTGTCAATGTGATGAAGAAATCAGGGGGAAAAATGTCACAAAAACTGCAGGGAAGAGCTGCTTGCCAGTGAGATGGAATAATTAAAGAAAAAGGGTGGCTGTAGTAGAAGGAAAAATGCTGATTATGAATCATCAACTGTCCGTGACTTTCCTGCTGTAAAAGGTTGAATGGTCCAGGCTGTGTATTTGTGCTGGCAGTGAGAGATCCCTACAATAACAGTCGTACCCTGTTTAGCTTTGCTACTATTTGGAGAATCTGTGCCAGGACTTATTGGAATCCCCCAGGCAGGCGTTTAGAAGGTCTTTTAAAATTGGTGGGGCTGTGGGATCAGAAACCCGTGCTTGGTCTCCAGAGAAATTGGCTTTGTTTAAAAACAAAATCCACAGTAGGATGCTGAAGTGTGTGAGATGTTTTGTAGGGCAGCGTTTAATGGGATCAGGAAAGGGATACCTCCCAGTAGTATTTGCAGGTATTAAATCATTAAGAAGATTAGCAGAGTTGCATTTTTTTTCTCCTCTAGACAGTTTATTCCACATAATGATGTTCTTATAAAAGGATTAGAGGCGTCAGTCCTGTGAGAGAAGGCAACAGGCACCGTAGTGATCCTCCCTTTAACAGATCCCTGACAGGATTTGGTCTGAAGTGAATGGGATTATCTTTTCTGTGATTCCTCACACAAGAATCACAGAATCATGGAATAGTTTGGGTTGGAGGGGATGTTAAATCTCATTCCAACTCCCTGCCATGGTCAGGGACACCTTCCACTAGGCCAGGTTGCTCCAGACCCTGTCCAACCTGGCCTTGGACATTCCAAGTATGTCTGCATTGTGTGTTTTATTTGAGGGAGAGACCTCTCTTTTCCCAGGCTGATCAAGGAGGGCAGTCTGCAGGAGCAGCAGCTCCTTGTGGGAGAGGGATGTGGATCCAGCCTGTGCCACCAGCTCTGTGCCCTCTGTGGTTCCACCGGGAAGCAGACTGGGACTCCTTCCTGTAGGCTTTGGAATGGCTTCTGTGATTTCCTCTTGTTGTTCCTTAGTTTGGGTTGAAAAAGGTGCTGTGGAGATAAGCTGTCCTTGTCCTGAACACGTGTGCTGTACACACACTGTGGATAACTGGCATGCCAGGATGGGGGATCAGAGCCTTCCGTGTCCTCCCCCAAGGCAGCCTGGAGGTTCCCCCTAAGGAGCACACACCCGTGTTCTCAGCCCGTGGTGGCTCTTTCTACAGCCCCACGTTGTGCCCTGAGCTGCAGCACGAGCCCTTTGGGGCACAGGAGGCTTTGCAGTTCCTGAAGGGCTGCAGAGGAGCTGCACAGAAGCTCTTTGACAGCCAGCACAAACAGGTCCAGGAGGGTCTGACTGAGCCAAGGTCAGAGGTAACTTGTTCTTGTCGCTCTGGACAGGTGGAGATCAGTCCAGCCAAGGGAAAAAGTTGAGCTGAGGGGAACAGTGGAAAGCAGGTTATCTCAAGGTCAGCTGCATCTTTCCAGGATAGGCTGATGACTTGATTGAAGCATTCTTCCAGAGCTCTTTCCAGGGATCTGTCCTTTGGTCTCCACCCCGTACCTCCAGATCTGTTGCAGGGTGGATTTCTCAGCCCCTGATACTTGGCAGAACTGTGAACAGTGATTCGTCTCAGGCAGATCATGTTATAGTTTTGGCTCTCTCCTATCTGGAGTTTAAGCTTTCAAAAGAATGAGTAGAATTGGATGTGCAAGTGCTGCTGAGCCCAGGAGATCCAGGCCCTTCCTGGCTGCAGTGTCAGGCTCGTGTCACTCCAGCTGTGTCACTGCTGAGGAGTCACTTGTGCCACCTGAGCCCGTGGAGCGTTGAGGGGCTGTTGGATCTCTTCGTGTACAACACGGGGAAGTGGGTGGATCCCTGGATGGGTCTGTTGGCCAGGCTGGGTCCAGAGGAGGACACTGAGCAGGATCATGTGCCCAGCGATCCAGAAAGAACCAGAAATGTGCATCACCTGCACGTGATCTGACTTGAGAGCACTCTGAAGAGCAGATTTAGATGGGGTATTGGGAAGGAATTCCTCCCTGTGAGGGTGGGGAGGCCCTGGCACAGGGTGCCCAGAGAAGCTGTGGCTGCCCCATCCCTGGGAGTGTCCAAGGCCAGGTTGGACAGGGCTTGGAGCAACCTGGGACAGTGGAAGGTGTCCCTGCCCATGGCAGGGGGTGGAATTGGATGGGCTTTAAGGCCCTTTCCCACCCAAGCTGTTCCAGGATTCTACGATCTTGTGCAGGGAACAAATGAGTTTCTATCTCCCAAAACTGTTCAGGCCTTCTAGAAGAGCAGGCGAGGCCTGAGCAAGCTACTCCCTTCCCTCTGTACCTACTCTGGGGCCTCTGAACATCAGCGTTTTTGAAGCTGAAATATTCTGACTGCATCACAGAAGACTTTCTAATGCTAAAAGGAAGCAGCCCAACCACACACATTATTAATGCCAGAATCATGCAAATGGCTTTTGTACGGGAACCAGCAGCTCTATATTGGGTTCTAATTGGGTTTTGTTTTCAGAAGGAAGATATTTAAGGTTCTATAGTGAACATGCTGCAAAAACATTGAGAGCAGAGCCCTCCAACCCAAACAACCACATTTGAAAAAAGCTGGGGGAGCTTGGATCGGTGTCGGCACCGGCACAGGGGGATTAGGGAAAGCCTGTCCTCTGGCCTCTTCAGGCCAGATCCCTGTGCTCTGTCTGTCCCTGGCTCTGGGGTCTGCCGTGCCCTCAGATTTACAGCACATAACATCAACCAGAGCTGCTGCTTAAGGAATTCCTTGAGTGTTTCTGTTCCAGTAGGTATTCATGGGCCTGACTTTGTATTGTGGTGCCTTTGTGCTAGAGAGATATTCACAACAAAACAGTGACTTGGAAGCCCTTTCTCCCTTGGAATCCTGGAAATACTGTTATCTCAAGCTTCAGGAGGAGCTTCTGCACAGAGACCACCCAGGACTCAGAGCTGCCTGTCACCAGAGCACCTCTGCTCCCCCGTGTTCCTGCAGGGAGACTGAAATTTGGCACTGGTTCGGCTGAGCCCTCACCACCCGGGAGGGCTGGATCCACCAACACAGCTCTGGAGTAGCAGAGATGGAGACGTCCTCATCAGCAAAGTTTCTGGCTGCATTCGTGGTATCTTCAGCCTGGTGGATAGCAGAGTTTTGCCCTTGTTTCTGCTGGGGGAACATGACTCTTGAGGGCCTGCAGGATTCTCCCTGGTACTGCTGGACTTGTTTCACTCCTCTTCCTGCTGCTGGTTCAGGCTGCCAAGTGTTTCCTTCCTTCCTCCCCTGGAGCTGTGTCTGCATCCACTCCTGTTTGTGTTCCTGCTTTCCTTCAGAGGCCTTTTGTTTTTTAAAATTTGAACATCAGTTACATTTTTATTGTATTTGGATCCTGCCAGTTAGTGATCACTGCACGAGGAGAGGGCAATGTCCCTGTTCTGTCATCTGCCCCATGGCCAGACCAGGTGGGCCACCAACAAACCAGTTTAACCAGCAGACCTGTAGCTTCCCCTCTTCTTCAGACCACGGTGGGAAGCAGCTCCTTTTGCTGCAGAGGGCTGTGACAGACGCTGCTTTTCAGAGGTGATGGAGAAACACCCCTCGTCCTTGTCTCTCCCGGGATTTCCTTTAACACAAGAAAAAATTGGACACCTGGAAGAAATGCAGCCACCAAACCCACCTGAAAGAGACCTCAGAGAAGGGGATGTCAGTCCCCATGGCAGCAGTGGGAGCCCGGGTCTGTCCTGGCTCTGGGGGAAGGCAGGGGAGCCGGGCAGCGGGAAGTGGCCGGAGCAGAGCCGAGCAGTGGGCAGGAGCTGGCCCAGTGTTACATAACGCACCAGAGACACGTTCAAGTGATTAATTTGAGGCTCTGGCAGCCGCTTCCCTGTAATAATATTTTAAACATTACTTTTCCACTGGCCTTTGCCAGCGATCGTTATTTTGCGCTGTGGAGGCTGTAAAATTTCACTTCAAGGATGGGTTTCACTCCCGTTACAGAATGTGTCTGGAATGTGCAGATGTTTCCTTCGGGGAGTAGGGAGCCAATCGGCTCTAACACATCAGCCCTGCGGGGAGGACTCAACGTGCTAAGCAGCCCTATTCACAAAATCCCAAACAAACACACACACACAGAGCCCGAGGAGCTGCACCCGCGCTGAGCATGTGGCTCCCGGCCCTGGGCATGGAAACCCAGGGTCTGCTGGAGCTCAGGAGGGTTCCAGGCTGGCATGGTCATAGAGGGGTCCCTCAATGGGCTCTTGCACAGTGCCACATGTTCCTGTTCTCTGGAGGAACTGCGGAAACTTTGGCTGACTGGGTGCAGATAAGGTGGCTTGGAACGACAGGATCTCTGAGGTGCCTTCCAACCCAAACCATTCCAGGATTCTGTTGGTTTTGAACTGGAAGAGCACAGGGTTAGATGGGCTATTGGTAAGAAATTCTTGGCTCAGAGGGTGCCCAGAGAAGCTGTGGCTGCTCCTGGATCCCTCAGAATGTCCAAGGCCAGGTTGGACGGGGCTTGGAGCACCCTGGGATAGTGGAAGGTGTTGAAGTTGGAACTGGATGGGCTTTAAGGTCCCTTCCCACCCAAACCATTCTAGGATTCTGTGATTAACATCACACAGGTATCCAGGGGTTGTGCATGTCAAGGACAAAGCAGCTGCTGTGGATGTGCCAGAATTAAAGAAAATGGGAAGATGGGATTTAATTGCACAAAGAAACAGTTTGCATGGAGAGCGGGGAAGGCTGAAAACTGCTTTTTATGGAACAGCTTCAAATTAAGGAGCTTCAAATTAAGGCTGTAGCCATCCCTGAGGGATACGTGGTGGGGCTGGTCCTCCTTTAACAGGAAGATACAGGAGAGCACTAAGTTTTTTACTTCTGTAGTTTTTCCTTATCATCTTCACTGCAAGGAAGGGGAGAACAAAGCATTGGGGCATCAGATCCTTACAGGATCAGCCCTTACAGGGTCAGTCATGGACACAGGGAAAGCTGCAGAGGGACTTTGAAGGGCCAGGAGGGACAGGACAAGGGAGAATGGCTTCACACCAATAGATGGAGGGTTAGATGGGATGTGGGGGAGAAATTCTTCCCTGCGAGGGTGGTGGAACACTTCCACGGCACATCTTGCCCAGAGAAGCTGTGGATGCTCAAAACTCTGCCTCTGGCATTGCAGAGCCTGAATAAGAAGTGGAAGCTCTTACAGAAAATAAATACACAAGATAGGAAAGAGAAATGTTGGTTGTGATGAGCGTGGGCTCAGCTCAGGCCCATCAAACACTGATAGGCAAAAGAATCTTAAGGAAAAGTCTGTGTCCAGGAAGGTTGAAAAGAGCAAAGAGTTTTGCAAGTACATTGGGAATTAAAGGAATTAGATGATACTGGTCTGTTAATAGATGAACATGGTCAAATTATCAATGAAAATACAGAAAAGACAGGACTGCTCAGTAAATATTTCTGTTTTCTATTTGGAAAAAAGCCAGGTGATGTATTTGTATCATGTGAGGATGATGAAACACTTTCCACTCCAACAGTAACCGAGGAAGGATGTTAAACAGCTGCTATTAATGTTAGACCTTCTTAAACCAGCAAGTTCAGATATTTTGCATCCAAGAATTTTAAAAGATCTGGCTGAAGAGCCCTCTGGGCTATTAATGTTCACTTTTAATGGATTTTTGGGCCTTAGGGAGATTCCCAGGGGCTAGATCAAAACAAACATGGTGCCAGTGTTAACAGAAGGTAAATGGGGTGGTACAGACAGTCGTTAGCCCAGTGTCCTGACTTTCTATCCCAGGGAGAAACGATGCTGTGCCTAGCATGGCATTAGCTAAAAATTAAAGGGGACGGTGTAATTAGTGGCAGTCAACGTGGAAAATCCACTTATGGAAAATAGATCTCCCAAACCTCTGCCTTTTAAGTGACTTTACAGATGGAGGAGCAGAAGATGCTGACGTTGATGTAATACACATCTGACTTCTGCAAGAAGTCAGAATTTGAATTCTGAGTCAAGTTTTTGAGTTTGACTCAATGTCACTTGTATTTGTCAGGCATTGGAATGAAAAAAATCAACACTACAGATACTAAAGGGATTAAACACTGGCTTCAGAACGTTTCATAGAATGATAGACTTGACCCAAACGATTGTTTGGGTTGGAAGGCACCTTAAAGCCCATCCAGTTCTAACCCCCTGCCATGGGAAGGCACACTTCCCTCTAAATCAGTTTGCTCCAAGCCCCATCCTGCCTTTAAGGTCCCTTGCAACCCAAACCTTTCAGTGATTCTCAGAGTCTTTATGTGAGATGGGAGCATCCTCTGGAAGGCTGGGAGCTGCCTGCTTGGGCTTGATGCAGGAGTTGGTGTGTGGGATCCGATGGTTTGTGGTGTTTGAGTTGTTGGGATAAACCATGGAAAGCAGCCCTAACATCAGGACTGCAGGGAAAACACGACTGAATTGTGCTGCAGCCCTGGTTTGGCTGGGTCTGGGGGCCTGAATGTGCTGCATTTTGCTCTTTGCTCCCAGCTCTCCTGGTCTGGGGATCTTCTGTCACAGGCAGTGGCTGTGAACTCAGGGCTGTGCTCGGCATCGCAGAGCAGCACCGTTTACTTTGGGCTGCTTTTAAACATATCAAGTACTAATCTGATGGCCCCAAATCCACAAATTTTCCCTCCGGGGAGGAAGAAAGTAAGTCAAGAGGCTCATCAGCTCTCCAGCACAGGCTGTGCTGCAAAAGCCTGCTCAGAGTTGGTCTCCTTCACTGACAATGCTCTGCCAGGCCTGGACCTGAGTGGGTCTTCCTTTCTTCTTGTCTTTTTCCCCATCAGCTGTTTTCAGGGAACATCCCATGCTAGAGCTAAAGGATGTTGGTGAGAACCTGAAACGGGGAGCCTCTTAAATGAAATGTTGTTGGCAAAACATACTGGAGGTGAAAATCAAGTGACAGACAGGGCTAAAATAGTCACAAAACTGGTTTTCTTCAGCAACACCCAGGAACCTGGAAAACTTGGAGGTGTTGGAGGGGGCTGTTAGCTAAAGGTTGAGCAGATTGGGACTGTCAGCTGTGAAAGGGAAAGGTTTGTGGAGCGTTACCTGCCGTGGGAAGGGACAGTCCAGTTCTGGAGACGGGGGAACAGGAAATGGTGTCTGTGTCAGCACCGAGGTGGGTCCTGGCAGGTCTGTGTTGAGCCAGGCTGGTGCTATCCCCATCCATGTGCTACATGTGCCCTACAGGACCTAGAGCTCAAACTTTTCAGATCCCTCAAGAGGAAATGGCCAAAACCCCTTTCATTTTGGTTCTGCTCAGCTTTGTGCTGCTCCAGCAGTGGGAGGGCCACAGCAGGAGCTCGCCCCACACCCAGAGGGAGTCAGGGATGTGGTGCCATTGTCCTTCAGCCACCTCGTGGCTTTGGCCATGAGACTTTCCTGTGTATCCTCTGGATCCAGTGTGCCCTCTGCGTGTCTGCTTTACCTGTCACAAGAGGCTTTGCCTGGTTGCTGCTGTTTCTCCTAAATCCTCAGTCCTTTGTGAACTCTGGGGCTTGGAGCAACCTGGGCTAGTGGAAGGTGTCCCTGCCCATGGCAGGAGGTGGAACTGGATGATCTTTAAGATCCCTTCCCATCCAAACCATTCCAGTATTCCCTGATTGCCTGTGAGGGCTGTGTTTTGCTGCTTGTGGCTTTGTTTTCCCTTTGTTTGTGCTGCTGGTGCCGGTGCCTGACAACGCTCTGACTGTTCCTGTGTAGGAAATGAGAGAATTATTTCCCAACTGTTTGAAGAAATTACTTTTGATCTGATACTGCCTTATCAGTCTCGCTTTCTCTCAGCTGGGTTGTGCTCTGAATTCAGCTCGGAAGTGGCATGAAGGTTTTTACAGATCTCCCTGTGTTTTGGAGGATCAGGCAGTCCCTGGTGTGTGGCTCTCATTCTGTATCAGTGATGCCCAAATTGTTCCCCTGTTCCTTTTGGGATACAAAACACAGATACCCCAGAAGGTTTCCAAGGAACAGGCCATTCAGACTTGATGAGTGTTTGCAAATGGGATGTGTGCTTTGGAGAAGGCTTCCTGGAGTTCTCCGTGTCCCTTGGCTCCAGCTCCCGTGTCAGCTCAGTGACACATCCCTGTGATCAGTCCAGCATTATCCTGAGCCTCCTGCATCCCGTGAACCCTGCCTGTGGCTACTTTGCTGTGTACTGCAGAATTTACAGTGCTGGGACTGAATAGCATCGGGGTTTTATTACTTCTCACATCCCTAGAGGACAGCTGTCCAAGGAAAAGCCTCAGTTATAAAATAAATACAAATTGAGTAATAAAAAACCAGGACACAAAGATTATCTATGCCATTCCCTGTCCCAGTGGTGAATTAACATCAGTAATACCTAAACATTTATTGAAAACTCGTTACTTTGTGTAAGGAAGATTAAGCACTGAGCAGCTCAGCTGTGTAATCCCTAAATTACAGCTTCCAGAGGGCTCCCTTTTTATGGTAAAATCAAATGTCCCTGGGCTCCCAACATGCCGACTTGGAAACGTGCTGAGTTTTCAGGAGACCAGAGCTGGGCATTGGAATTGCTGTGTGTTGGCACACGGTGGCACAGGACGTGGGGACAGATGTGTTTTGGGGGAAGAAGTGAGGGTCAGCCTGGAAAGCAGTTGGATTTGGGCTGCAGGCATCTTAATAGGATCTGCTTGAGCTCTGCCACGTGTGCTGGGGAGATGCTTGGATTTATCACGTCTTTGGTTGCTTTGCAGGCTTTCCATGAAACAAATGTGTGTTTGCAGGGCTGACATTTCCCTGGCTGGAGCTGCAGACAGCTCGTTTACGTGCGGCGCTAATTACGGACATCAGCTTGATTTCAGTATTTGGGTTGCTGCTTTCCCAGGCTGGAGGTCTCTGCTGCTCCCATCCTTTGCCGTGGTGCCGCAGGGCTGGGTGGTGCCTGAGGTTTCCTCCTTGCTCTGTGCCGCATGATGTCACCTCTGGGCAGCGAGGGAAGGACCACCAGCCCCGGTCAGTGCCGGCTCCTGGTCACTCGGATGACTCAGAAGGTGGCAGGGATCTCTCATAACGGTGGCCATCCCTGTATCCATCTCCCTGTCCCTTTCTGGCCTCCCAAAGTGCTGGAGGCCCCTGGTGACACCCCAGTGCCCCCTCGCCTTTGGCTCCGTTTGGGTGCTGCGAGTGAGGAGACAAAGAAAGCTCAGCGTAAAAATAACTTGTAAGAGGAGCTGAGCTGTGGGTCCCGGATCCTGGGAGCCCCCTCCCAGCCCCCTGCCCGAGGGGAGAGGGATGGAGCACACGATGCCATGGCCTCCAGGACGGCCCTGCCAGAACATGACGTCGCTGCATGAGGTAACACGTCCCCTCTGCGCGAGTGGCTCCATCCCTGCTCCGGCTTCCTGACCATATTTGGGAAAGTCTGCGGAAAGCTGCTGGCTGCAGGGATGCGAGGAGCTGCTCCTGGAGCCACAGCTGCTCTGCAGACAGCTCCCACCTGGAGGGAGGGCTTATCCCAACCCTTGTGGGGGTGCCCTGGCCAGGGTTGAGATGCCCTGGCTGTGTTTTGAATGCCCCATCCATGGTTGCGATGCCCTGGCCATGACGGGGGTGCCCTGGCTGTTGTGAGGATGTTCTGGCTGTGGGGGGATGTGGTTGGGATGCCCTGGCTGTGACAGGGGTGCCCTGGCTGTTGTGAGGACGCTCTGGCTGTGAGGGGATGCCCTGGCCATGGCTGGGACAGCCTGGCTGTGGCAGGGATGCCATAGCTGTGACTGCAGTGCTCCGATTGTGGTGGGGGTGGCCTGGGCATGGTTGGGACACCCTGGCTGTGATGGGGGTCCCGTGGCTGTGCAGTCCTGCAGGTGTTTGCAGCCTCACCTCTCCTGTTTGCACCAGGAATGAGGCACAGGAACAGGAGCAGAGGGAATGCAGGAGGGACTGTGTCACCTGGGGTGCCCCGAGCTCTCAGCTCAGTCTTTTCCCTGCTCCCCTTTCTTGAAGCACGGGCTCTCACAGCCCCTTTTCCTGAGCTGTGAAGAGCCTGTGGCCCCAGCCTTTGATTTACTCCTACAAATCCAAGGGTCTTGTGCTGGTGCTCAGGGAGAGGCTTGAGCAGGATGAGGCAAGGCAGTGAGGTGAGGGAGGAGCATTGCTTCATCCCCCTGCTCCAGGAGCCCACAGTGATGGAGTGACCTGCTCGTGGTGCTGATGGAGCTGGGAGAGACATCGGGGTCTGCTCCTGGCACAGCTGCCCTATGAGGGCGTATTGGGAGTGCTTTACTCTCTTCAGGAGAACACAGAGTGTACAGAACATTGCAAAGATGCTCATCTTGCCTTGCATTTCATATCAGCAATTAGGATTTTGCTGTAAGAAGAAAATAATTCCGTTTTTAGATGAATTTTTATGAAAAGTCTTCTGGGGCAAATTCCTCAGAGAGAGCCAAGGACTTGGGCCAGCATTTGAAACTCATAAATTCAAAGTGAACAAATAAATTGTCATCGTGCCGTGATGGCCTCGGGGAGATGAGGGTGCTCACAGCTGCCTGCCACCAATGGAAGGCCCCTCTTGGTGCTGGGCTGCAGCTCTTGGGGGTGATGTGTGGTGGAGCTGGAATCCTCTGGCCTTGGAAAATCCCTGCTTCAGCATGACTGAAACCAGTAGCTGGTGATGAACATCTCCACGTGCTGTTTCCCTCCTGTCTGTGTTGAAAGGCAGAGAACTCCTGGTGCAAGAGAGTTGAGAGGCTGTTCCTGCCAGCCAGGGTGTCCCTGCCCCTACTGCAGGACCACAGCATTGCTCCCCATGCCCAACACACAGGAAAAGCTGTGTTTTTTCATGTTTCCATTAGCCATTTGTGGAAATAAACACTATCCTCACGTCTGCACACTGCTTCTGCTCTGCTTCCTTGGAGAGGTGCAAGCCAAAAGACGAAGAAAAAAGGAATCAGATCAGCAAAAACCTGTAATTTTTCCTGGCTCAGGCAGGCAAAAGCACACAGAGTTTTTCCTGCTCTTTTCTGGAAAGTCTATTCTGTGTGGCAGGCAGGATCAGCTCCGCGCTGCCTTTTGTTCCTGGAGACAGGGAAGCATTTGCCATGGCAACATGGGAGGCAGCCTTTGGGCTGTGCAGGAGGTCTCTCGGGCAGTTTGTGGATCTGGCAGGTGATGGAAGGCTCTGGAAGCTCTGGGCTTTGCTGTGTCTCACCAGCCATCTCACATGTCCCTCTGTCCCTTGTCCTCACTGGTCTCAGGGTGTGGAATGGTGCAGCCTGGCTTTTCATACAATCCTGGAATGGTTTGGGTTCAAAGGGACCTTAAAGCCCATCCAGCCCCATCCCCTGCCATGGGCAGGGACAACTTCCACTGTGCCAGGCTGCTCCAAGCCCCGTTCAGCCTGGCCTTGGACACTTCCAGGGATGGTGCAGCCACAACCTGCGTGATGGGGTGAGAAATGGGAGCACTGTGGGAGCACTGCTGGGCTTTGCTGGGAGCTGTCTTTCCCTGGCACCTCTGGAGTTTCACTGCCCCACAGAAACCTTGATCACGGCTTGCAGACCTGGAGCCTCTCTCCTGTGGCCCCGCCGTGCTCTGCCCCAGCCGCGCGGGCTCCTCTCGCTCAGACGCGTCTCCGTCTCTGGATGCTTTTCCCATTACTGTTCTGGCAGGGCTCCATGCACCAAAAGGGCTGGGGAAGCGCTGCCCTCCCTCCCGCTCCCTCCCTTTTTGTGAGATGGAGGCAGAGCGGGCCCACAAATGACATAATGAGAGCATGACATCAGGCTTGGCAGCGGGGCCGCCCGTACTCTGCCGAACATTATATGTTCCGTGGAATGGGGGAGCAAACAGCAGTGCCCCAAAACCAGCCTGGCCACCACAGTGTGCAGGAGTAACCCCTGGGCTGGCACTGGGGAGGCTTCTGAGCATCAGTGAGGGATGGAGTGGGTGGCACTGAGCCCTCCTGCTTCCCTCTGTCGCCACTGAGCCCTCCCATTCCCTCCCTCTTCCATTGGCACTGCTGCAGGGCAGCAGCTGAGAAAGGAGCCAGTTCTTGATGCTTTTCCCCCAGAATTCCCCAAGTCCATCCGGGAGGAGGTCGTAGTGTCTGTGATGGATCCATCCTCACCCTCTCCAAGAGATGGGCTGTGGGTATCCACAGCTCTGGAGAGGCTCAGGGATGCACCCAGCATCACACAGGGAGTCGGTAGCAGGGCTGGGATGGAGCTGGAGGCTCCCAAGGCTCAGGTTGATGCCCTTATTACTAAATATTCTCTTATTTCCCAAAGCTTCACCTTCCTCACAAAACCAACTCCCTTTTCCAGAAGTATTTGAATCTCTCCCTTTGCTGGGCTGGTAAGTGGAACGTGGCTGTGTGGGGAGCTCTCTGTAACACAGTTTGTGTCCTGCACCATCGTTTTTGGTGACTTTCCATGCCCCGTGTCCAACAGAATGTGGAGAAGCCTCCCAGCCTCTGGCATTGCATGGCTCCATTTTACAGGTGTGGAAACTGAGGCAGGGCTGAGAAGTTGTGACTTGTGGCTGCCCTTTTCCAGGAGGCACAGCGTGTTCCCGAAGTCCCCTGAGCCACAGGAAACTGCGTTTTTCTTTCTCCTCGTGAGGAGGGCGTCAGGCTGCGTGTGCAGAGAATGTCAATGGAGAGCCTTGTTTGCTGCTGGCTTCAGCTCTGCTTTGAACCTGCTCTGAATTTCCTCCGGCCTGGCAGTGGGCTGGGAAAATACAGTCGTGGCAGTTTGTGGTACCGCCGGGCTGAGCTCTGTCCCACAGCCTTTGCCTTGGCTTTTATTGCTCAGTATTTCCTGGTTTATTTTTTTTTCTGCAGCCCAGCTTGGTTCACAGCCACATCTCCTGTGCCAGGAAGGCATAACACGATTTTCCATACACGTTGGAGAGGGAGCAGTGGGAGAAGGCAGCAGGCAGCTCCCGGCTCATGGCTGGAGGTGGCAGGCGCTGGATCCACCACCATTCCTCACCTCTCCCAGCTGTCCTGTCTACAGGAGCTCTGCTTCCCTCGCAGGCTCCGCACCCAGGAGGTCAGGGAGGGTGAAAGCTGAGAGGTTTTATACGAGTTCCTCATGGGATCATGAGGGCAAGGAAGCAGCAAGGGAATTGGCCCTGGTTTGTAGGTACCGGTGGTGCCAGCCGGTGCCTGGCCTGGACGGAGCTCAGCAGCATCTGTGGATGTGGGAGATGGAGGGTGGGGGCCAAGGGCTTGAGATCCTTGGGAAGCATCCGAGTTGTAGTGAAGTGACAAAGTGTTGGGGCTTGGGTTAATTTCAGCCTCTGGAGCTGAGCCCCAGCCCTCCCCTGGGAATGTCAGAGGTGGAACATCCCTGCGTGCTGGGCTGTGGGTCAGGGTGGTCAGATGGGTGAGCTCAGCTGATCACACCTGATATCAGCTGGGCTGTGGAGTGTGCAGGATGCCAGCCAAGGTCCTTTATCAGCAGATAAAGGAGAGCAAGGCACAGGAGACCTCTCCAGGTGGGAGACACGACAGTGCTGGCACCCCAAGACAGGATCCGAGTGTCCTGACACCCTCCCAAGCCTCCCCTTGCCCCACACTCCCGCTGCAGCCAAGGAACACCATGGAAGAGGCTCTTGGAAATGGCAGAGCCCTGTTTTTGTAGCAGCTGAATGGTTTGTTTTGGAGGTTTTGCTTGTCTGGGCGAGGAGCAGGAAGGCATCTGGGCTGAAACTCCCATTTCCTTTCCTTGGACTTGAGGTGCTGCCTAAAATCTAAATGGGCGACTTCCAGGTATTTCAAAGGAGAAGGGAAATGTTGGCACTGGTCTCCCTGTAAGGAGGCTGCTTGGTGGTCTGGTCCTTTCCCACACGGGTGCAGTGGGGTGCAGGGACAGAGGGGTTCAGTGTGCAGAAGGTGCTCGAGGAGAAGTGGAGCTGGGCTTCCCCGAGGAAGGGTCTGTCCTGGCTGGCAGCAGCCTGGGTTCCAGTCCGAGCTGTCTCTGTGCTTGTCTTCCAAGTGGGAGCTGGGAGCTGGTTTGGGGGTGGCTTTGCTGTCCCCTGTGCAGAGTGGGACTCAGCCAGGAATGCTCTGTGCTCCTCCACTGCTGTCCCAGCTGCCCCGAGACAGAGATCGCTGGCATGGTTGGATATTTTTGTTAACATCCTTTTAAAAATGTATTTATTGAGATTTTATTTTGCACATTTCTTGGACTTCTGTATTGGTGTTGCTGGTGAACTCTTCTGAATCCACTCTCAGCTTGGCAAAGAACTCCCAGACAGCAAAATCAGGGAAAATAAACCTTTTAAAGAGACATCCATCACTGTTACTTATCCCCAGTTTCCTGGAATCTTATGTAATTTTGCTGCCAGTTTGGCAGAATTACTTTCATTTGGATAAATGAAGTTTAAATGTCGTATCAAGCCAAGAAATAATTGATTAAGGGGTAGAAATAACAGGTGAGAGCCAGGAGAAAGGAGAGGAGGTGTTTGTAGGAAAAAAGATGAGAAAGGAGATGGCAGGAGAATGCATCTGGTGGCAAAGTGTGTCCAGCCTTGTCCTCTCCCAGGCGCTCTGCCAGAAATTCATGAAGGATAAGAACCATCACATGGGCTTGGAATAAGTGTTTTGATGCTGCTAAAAGAAAGTTTAGGCCAAAGGAGATTTGTCTGAAGATGAATAGTGAGGTTTACTGGGAGCAAGTGGAGGCTGATGAGCGAAACTTTCATTTCTTCTCTGAGTGACATTTAAATTTGGGAAGGAGGATGGTGGGTGAGGAGAGAGCTGGGCTGGACAGGGACAGTTTAGTTTGGATGAGCTGAAGGCTGTTAGTGTTACTGGGAGCAACTGGAGATTTTTTTAAGCAGTGTTCCTTTTAGAATGACAGTCTGTCCTGATTTCAAATGGAAAATATTCTTTGTTGCTTCTTCTTCCATTTTAAGCTTTTCCAAAGAGAGACAAAAAGATGTTTAAAACGTAGAGTTGACGCATCAATTATGTAATTACTGATCAGGGCTTTGGCACAAGAAACACACTTGGAAGTTCATCATAAATTTTTCTCTGAGTTAATTACTACTTGAGTCTAAATTACTTCTTAATGACTTCTTTGAACATAGATTAGACTTGAATATCTTTTAAACGATGCATCACACTTGGCACCACGTGTGGCACGGTGTAATTGCTCCAGGTGTGCTGCAGAGTGGGGGCACATCCTGAGACTCCTGATCTCTGTTTACAGGTTATATGAGCAGCAAATGCTTTATGGTTTTGGGAAAGGTGGTTTCTTTGCTTGGAAAAATGCTCTGCCTTCAACACACCAAATTTCCAGTTGGGATTCTGGCTGGAGTTTGGAGAGAAGCTCTTCTGAGGTCTGGGAATGGAGGTGTGACAAAACAAGGCTGAACGAAGGCTGAAAATGTTTTTTTTTCTTTCCCCAGGGATCTTTCCAATAACAAGATCAGTGGTTTAGATGTTGAGCTATTCAGAAGCCTGACTTCGCTGGCAAAGCTGTAAGTACTTGCTGTGCCCCCCAGTCCCCCCAGTGCCCCCCAGCACGTTTGAGCAGGGCCCTGGCTCATGTTGCACTGGTTTGCCTTGTTCTTGCTTTACCTCATCTCCTGAGCCCCACGTGGCCCTGTCCGTGGGCTCCTTCCTCGAGGCCTTTGGCTGCTCAGTCCGGTGATTTGGGAATTACTGGCATTTGGAGCTGGGCAGGATTTGACTCTCTCCTGCTGGATGGAGAGGAGCTCAAAGCCAGAGAATGAGAATTATCATAAAATGTGTATTGGTACTGGAAGGGACCTTAAAGCCCATCCAGTGCCACCCCCTGCCATGGGCAGGGACACTTCCACTATCCCAGGGTGCTCCAAGCCCCATCCAGCCTGGCCTTGGACACTTGCAGGGATGGGGCAGCCACAGCTTCTCCGGGCACCCTGTGCCAGGGCCTCCCCCTCTCAGGGAAAAGCTGCAGTGACGAGGAAGTCGCTTCTAACATGATGAACTTTCCTCTCTTTTACAGAGATATAAGCCACAACCAGATTTCTACATTAGAAGATGGAATATTTGATAATTTATTTAATTTAAGTGAAATGTAAGTTCATCCTCTTTGTTTCCGAGTTCTTTATTTAGACCTTTCCTTGGAACATCCCTTCCTTTCCTGGTGGGGTGGGAGGCTGTGCTGACCTGGAGAGATCTTGGGCATCCAAGCAGCTGCCTTTGGGGGTGTCTCCAGTTTCTTTCTCAAGCTGTGTCCTGCTGCTGGGTCCTGTTGGTGTCCTTCAGTCCTGACCTCTTCCTAGTCTGTGCCTCTGTCTCCTGGATATCTCCAACCTCTGCTGCTGCCTTCTTGTCTTCCTGGCTTCTCTCCCACGCCAGCTCTGCTGAGGTTTTTGTCTCTGACCGTGCTCTGGGTCACACAGTCCTGTTTTCATGGTCACACCTTGGGACTGGAGGATCCAGTGATTCCTGCAGCATGGTAGGTCCTGACTGAGGTGTCCAAGTCACTTGTCCCTAAGTGATTCAAGTTTTTAAGTTTTATTTTTTAATTGAAGTCTTCTGATGTTATGTGGAGGGGGGCGAGGGGAAGCCACACATTTCTGGGAGAGATCCATGAAGTCACAGCACAGATGGCAGTTCTGCCTCTGGACGAGCCAAAGGATTAACCCCATGCAAGCCCTCTTGGCAGGCCAGAGAAAAACTCAGCCCTAAGTTCTCCCTGAGGACAGGACACAGAGAGCATTCTCAGCTTTGCAGTTTGGCTCACAGGGGGCTCTGGAAAGACACAAAGGCCCTGGGCTGTGTCCCTGGGAGCCTGTCCCTGCTCAGCCTGGTGGAAAAGTGGTGCTTTCAGCCCCAAAGTCGGGGTTGAGCCCTGCAAACACCCAGCCCCGCTGGCATCAGCTCCACACACAGCTCCAGCTCTGTCCTGCTCACAGCTGAGTGCCAAAGGCTGTAATTTGGTTCAAGCTTAGCTGCAATTAAAGTTTCCATCTTTTCATTGAACTGCCACATGGAAAGATTATCACTGACTTTGCATTTCTTTTTCTGACAGATTAATTTTATTCTCTTAGCTATTTTTTAATGGAGCTGTAAATAGTCTCCCGAGCAGGAGAGGCTGCCCTCATACCCAGGGGCTCTTGCATGGCAGATTATTTTAGATATATGATTGTGTCTGTCATTTGCTTCTAATTGCAACAGTTATTTGTAGAGTTAAAAAAGTACTTGGAGTACTTGCCTAATTCTAGCCTCTAGAAAAATCACGTTAATTATTGCTTGATTCCCTATTCATTAACTCCCCTCCCAGTTATTCTGAAGCCTTTCAGTAGAGTGGCACAGATGGGAACAGGGAGAGCTCGGCACACTACTGTAATTAAGGCTTAGCACATGTCACATTAATCCCTAACTTGTTCTGATCTCCCTCTGACAGAAACTTAAGTTGGAATCCATTTGTTTGTGACTGCAAACTGTCCTGGTTGCCCCGCTGGGTGGAAGACAGAAAAGTGAGAGTCCTTGAGGCGTCGGACACGAGGTGTGCCCAGCCCCCCGAGGTGGCCAACCTGTCCCTCTTCGATGTCCCGTTCCTCAATGCCACCTGTGGTAAGGAAAGGCTGTGGGGTGGAGGTGGCTGGATGGGAGTGATGGGCCCAGGGGCAGCTGGGATCACATCGGCCTCTTCAGAGCTCGAGTCACCAGTTCTAAGCTGATTCAGCAGGTGTTGGTCACACAATCTGTACACTGGTGCCTTAAGGACCAGGTCGGTCACACCAGGGCTGAGATGAGCCCTGACCACAGACCAGGCCCCACGGGACACTGGCTCTGTGACCTGCAGGCTCAGGCTTTCGTTCTCCCAGGGTGTGAACAGGCTGACTTCAAGCACTGGAACCTCCTGGGAGGTGATGGCACCTCAGGACGTGCTGAGTTGAGTCTCTGCAGGTGACAGGGCTCCACGTTGGGAGTGTTGAGTGAACACTGCCCTGATCTACAGGAACCTGCTCCAGGGACATTTTTCTGGCTGCTTTGCCAGGAGAAATGTCAGGCAGCGATTCACTGGAAAAGGGAGACCCCTAAGAAAACTAATCCTGCCTGGATGCTCAGTTATCCTGGAATAAGAGAGGGAGAGAGAGCAAGGGCTCCCTATGGCTGGCATCAGGCATCTCCTTTAATTTGGGAGCTGTGTGGCAGGAGGATGCAGGGATGAGGGACCCGGAGCTGTGTGACAGGAGGATGCAGGGATGAGGGACCTGGAGCTGTGTGGCAGGAGGATGGAGGGATGAGGGACGTGGAGCTGTGTGACAGGAGGATGCAGGGATGAGGGACCCGGAGCTGTGTGGCAGGAGGGTGCAGGGATGAGGCTAAGGGACCCAGAGCTGGTGAGGGCCAGCTGAGCTGCCTGGTGAGGCGCAGTGCTCCCCAGGACCCAAATCCACGTGGTGGTTATTCCTTTTTCCCCAGCAAAGCTACCCCAGCTTGCAGCATCTTGCAGGAATTATCAAAGGGAAAAACACTTGGCGCTGTTACTGCTCTTGATAATTAGTTGTTCCCTCTTGAACTACCTAAAGCCAGTGTGGAAACAATAATGTGAGGCTGCTTTCTGGGTAATTCAGTGTAATGGGAGTAGGCTGGGACAGCCTGCCAGCTCCTGACAGTTCTTAGTGACTGCCAGGGGATGAAGAATGACCAGGCTGATGGTAGAAAACAGAGCAGCTCCCGTGCCGTGCTCCTCTCCAGGGACTGTTCTTAGGAGAAGTGGCTCAGTGTTTGCAGGAAGGCCGTGGAGGAAGCTGGACAGTTGGATGGGTTTGATCTGGGAAGATCACACGAAGCTGGAGCTGTTGAGATGTTTGGGGAAGATGTTGTAGCAACCAGCAGCAACAGTCGAGCAAACGTGGCCGGGCCACGTGGGCAGAGGCCGAGGGAGAGGCCCTGCCTGGGTGTTTGTGGCAGGGAAATGTCCCACCCCGTGCACGCCAGAGAAGGGGGATGACACTGAGAGGAATGAGCTGTTCCTCTGGGCCTGGGGCTGTCGTGGCTCTGTGTCCATGCACGTGTGTGTCCCCATTCCCTGTCGCCAGCACGTGCTGTTCCCATGCATCCTTCCCGTGGGCACCTCTGCACCCCCGCGGGTGCAGCTGGGCCTGGCATTGCCCTCCTCTCCAGCACCATGTTTTCCTGCAAGGAGGGAAACTCTTGGCTCTCCCCATGGAGAAAGGTGCCTCAGGGAGTGGGCCTGGTCGGGAGTCCATCGGTGTCTCCCCTTTGTCCCCAGCGTGCCACTGCCCAAGGGTGTTTGGTTTTGGATTTGTTGCTGAGGTCCCAGGCAGCACATGGTGACACATTCTGCACCAGACCAAGCCAGGGTACCACCAAAGGACACCCTTTTGTCATGGTCTCACTTGGTGGCAGGTCCTGTGGGCTCCTCTGAGTGTCAGACTCGGCGGCTGCATGTCCCATGAGAGTGTCAGGCTCTCCAAAGCCCTATTTTATTTACTGAGTGCTGCTGCTCCATAAATCTGTGTGACTGGCTTGTTATTTCTGTCATCACTAATTAGCATAAAGAGTTTGGAAACTGTTGCTGGGGGATTAAAGACTTCCCAGGCAAGTCTCAAAAAGGAAATGCTCAGAGTAGGAGCTGCGCAGGAGAATTCCATTCCCAGGAGTGTGGGGTGGTTCTCTTGGAGGGTCTCACCAGTCCATGGCATCCCAGTGTCTGTTTTGCAAGAGGTTCTTCTGTTCTGTCCTGCAGGAGCTCAGTACATCACGTGTCGGACAGGCAACCACACCGAAGAAGCTGAGCTTATCATCCTCTTCACGTCTGTCCACCCCAGGAACCTCACTGAGGAGACCTGCAGTGCCCTCTGTTACTCCCAAGACCAGGAATATGGAGGTTTCAGCTCCCAGGGGCAGTGTTTGTGTGGAACTGCCCATGAAACAAACTCTTCCTCCGGCTGTTTGCCGTTTTGCACTGAGCATTTGTCTGGGCAGGGCTGTGGTGGCCCCTCGCTCGTCCCCTCGCCCTTCCAGGCACAGCTGCCTGTGTCCTTCACAGGACTCCAGCCCCGGTACAGCCTGCACCAGCCCGTGCTCTTCAATGTCAGTATTCCCATTGCTGCCAGCACTTTACTGTGGGAATTTGGGGACCAGACAGAGGTTCTCAACACCACTGGACACACAGCTGTGCACACCTATGCCTTACCCGGGCAGTACAATGTCACTGCCACCATCCTCGTGGGCTCCAGGGTCCTGTACGAGCAGGCAGAAATTGAGGTGGTGGCTTCACCCCAACAGCTGGAACTGCAGTGTCCTTCCTTGGTCATGACAAACGAGAGCCTGGACATCCGGATCCGCAACAGAGGCGGCACCGGGCTCGCGGTGCTGTACGGGATCACTGCGGAGACTGGGGAGCTGGGCAGGGGTGAGCGGGGCTGGCTGGGGCTGCTGGGGTGGCTGGCACTGGGTTCTGGGCCCCCCCTTGGCCTCCCCTCCCAATGAAGGGTAAGGGGTGACTCCTCTGGGCTCTCCTTGCTCCCTGGCTGAGCAGTGTTTTGCACTTTAACAGCAATGGGGTTTGTTGGCTTCAGGGCTGGGACGTTCCTGGAGCCTCTCTGCCCAAATTGGGTTGGGATGTGTGGCCCACAGAGAGGACATCACCCTTGTGTTCTTTCTGCAGCAGTTCACCCCATGTGCCCCCCTGAGGGCTTGGTTTTCCCGGGAAATAACCACTGCTACCAGCTGGTGGTGGAGAAGGCGGAGTGGCTGGAGGCGCAGCGGCACTGCCAGGAGCTTGGGAATGGGGACCTGGCTTTTGTCAGCAGCCCCGACATCCAGAGCTTCCTGGTTGCTCATGTCATCAGGTGAGTGAGGAGGGGAAGGGTTGGGATCACCTAGGGACAGGTTTTGGGTTCCTGAGGGCACATCTGCAGAGGGGTCTGCAGGGAGGGTCCTGCTGTGCCCGGGCTGAGTATGAGGAGATGGTGGGGGTGAGGCTGCTGAACAGAGGAGGAACGAGCAGAGCTTGAGCCCTTACTGGACTTGGCTTCTTTCCTTAAAAGCTGTGGAGAGAAGAAGAGGAAAGGGGCAGGATGGCTGGAAATCACAGTTGGGAATTGAGAGATTGGTGGTCTTCTTGTACCCTGTGTTTGTACCTGTGGATGCTTCTGAAATAACGTGAAAAGGGATCTCGTGCCCTTAGACATGGCTAGAGTCCAGAGTCCAGAGCCCAGACCCTTCCCCTTCCTGTCTGTCATCCTGAGAAACAGCAGTGCTCCTCTCCAGCAGCATCTGTTCCACCTCAGGACTGGGCTTTATAAACAGAGTGCTGCAAGTGTCAGCCTTTGATTAAATCCGCCCCTCTGAGTGCCCTTTCTCCAGCCAGTCATTCTGGGGAAGGGAGGACAACCAGGAAAGCTCTCAGGGCCTGACAGCCCTGTCAGCACTCCCAGCTGCAGCTGTGGGAGATGGGCTCTTCACAAACACATCCCAGAAAGCACATGGAAGGGAACAGCTGCATGTGACGTCGGCTTTGAACGCTCCGGCTCAAGGGCTGACAACCCCTTCTTCCCAAACTTGTATCCGTGCCCTGTTCCCTTCACACGGGGCTGGATCCTGAGATTGCAAACATGTGTTCCCTGCTCTGGGGAAGGGAGGCTGTCCCTCTCCACGGGTTAGGAGCTGGTCACTGGGTGCTGGGATGTGGCAGGAATTGCGTGTGGAGCTGCCGGGCTGCGGCGCACGGAAATCATGAGACCTTGGAGGGAACGAGGCTGTTCCACAGCTGCTGCCCCACGGCCCTCTCCTCCCCAGCCCCCTCTAGTCCATGTATTTATTTTATTAATCCACGCAGATAAACATGAAGGAGGCAGCTCCAGGATGCGATTTCCCTGGTGATAAAAGGCGAATGGGCCGAGCTGCAGGATTTTGGAACATGCAGCTTCCATAGTTTCTTGTGGGAAGATGACAGAAGCAGGAAGATGTTTCCCATTAGGGCACTGAGCTCTCCTCTCCTTCGCTCCTGGCATGGGATGGCCTCCCCAGGAGCAGCGTGTGCTGAGCTGGTCCCTCCCTGCCTGCAGAAGAAGAGGAGGGGACCATCCCGGGGACCCCACTATCTGGGCAGCACAGGGAAGCCCCTGTGCCCTTCCAAGCCTCCCCAGGCTTGTTCTGCTCCTCCTGCCCCAGCAAGGCAGCTCAGTCATTCCTCAGAGGCAAGGGAGAGCGCACAACTTGCCTCAGAAAAGGGTATTCAGAGTCCTCCTGTTCCCCCTGCAATGGAACAGGCTGGGCAGTGGGGCAGGGTGGGAACCAGCCAGCAGCTTGTCTTTTAGCTATTCTTTTCTTTCATACATTTTTATTTTTTTCTGATGACTTGCAGTTAGATCATAGCTGGAACTAGAAAAGGAAAATCTCCGCTGAGTTTTCCTGATGGCAGCAGGCAGGCAGTTTCCTACCCTGCTCTCCCCGGTTCCCTGCCAGTGCTTCAGGAGCAGAACACAGCCCTTATTTATTTTTTAATCTCATTTGCAGCGAAAACTACTGATTCACGGAACAAGTTATTTTTGTCATCATTTTTCAGCATGACCTCATGAATCATTTCATCTGGCATGGGCCTGGGGGTGGAGAGGCACCAGTTCTCACCAGTTATCTCCCCAGTCTGTTTTGCAGAGCCGTGGTACCACCCTGGGAGCACTCTGGGGCAGGCAAGGGCACGGCAGGATTGATTTCCACCTGCAGGAGGGAGAGTGGAGAAGGAGCTGAGAGCTTGGAAGGGTGCAGGATGTTAATACGGAGAAGTTAATAGAAGTTAATATGGAACAAATGCCTCCCTTTCTGCTGGGTGCGATTAGAAACAGTTCTCCAGGCTGTTTGTGGCTATGAGAGACCTCTCAGCACTTTCCACCAGGATCTCTGCTGGGATTCAGCCAGTTTCCAACTGGGGCAGGGACATTTCATCTCCTAAAAGGAGCCTGGCAGTTTCTTGTGTGGGGAGGGTTCAGCTGCCTGCAGTGCTTCAGCCTCTGCTTGTCCCCTCTGGCTGCTGCCTTTCCGTGGTGGCTGAGGAGCTGATCGTCTCCAGGAGCTGCATCCAGGAGAACAGGAGCTCCCAGACCTGGCACCGTTGAGCTTTAATCCTGCCCTGGTGCCAGTCCCACCTGCAGTGGAGAATTGACTGGTGGTAAATCCCAGAGGTCTGCACAGAAAAAGCACACATTTTCTAAGGGATTCAGCTTTACCAGACAGTTCTGTGTGACCAGATCGTTCCTCTCGGGTCACGACTCAAAACAGGCTTGGCAGAGTCTGGAAGGGTCCATAAGTCTGGGAGTGTGGGCAGCTCGTGGTAACAGAGTGCTCTGCTCAGAGTGGGGTGAGGCCCAAGTCACCCTGCTGCTCACAGAATCATGGAATCCTGGAATGGTTTGGCCTGGGAGGGATCTTAAAGCTCATCTGGTTCCACCCCTTTCCATGGGCAGGGACACCTTCCACTCTCCCAGGTTGCTCCAAGCCCTGTCCAACCTGCCCTTGGACACTTCCAGGGATCCAGGGGCAGCCACAGCCTCTCTGGGCACCCTGTGCCAGGGCCTCCCCACCCTCACCAGGCTCTTGGGACAGAGGTGGGAAGGCTGGTGCAGAGCGGTGCTGTGCTCTGGAGGGGCTGTTCTGGTGGTAGAATGGGTACTGAAACTCTTTAGTAATTAAAAAGCTCCATGAAATGCAGCCCATGACACCCCGATGGAGCTGTTGTTATTATTTTTAGAGACAACCATAGATGGCAGCTGTCCCAGCTCTTTCTAATACTCATGATTTCCTGAAATCCCCCCTCCCCCATCTCTTACTTTTTTTTTTGCAGGAGCCTCGATGTCTGGATTGGATTCAATGATTTTGCAAGCTCTGGAGCGCAGCAGAGAGGGGAAGGATTTAATCTGGAGAGCTGTCAGAACTGGCTGCCAGGAGAACCCCATCCCTCCAACGCTGACCACTGCGTGCGGATGGGCCCGACGGGCCAGTGCAACACGGACCTGTGCATGGCCAAGCACAGCTACGTCTGCGAGTACAAGCCACAAGGTGGGCTCTGCTTGCCCTGCTGGCACTGAGGGTGGGCTGGTGTCCCCGCACTGGCACTGCCATGCAAAAAGAGGGATGCATGGAGAGGCTCATCCAGAGCATCACCACAAAACGAGTGTGACTTGCAACAACATTCCCAAACCAAATTTCCAGAAACTCAACTTTAGCCCAAAAGGAAGAGTTTGGCTTATTCCAGTCTTTGCCATGAGCAGGAGAGAGAGGAGCAGAGTTCTGAGGCAAAGCACTGGAAATAGCTTTTCCCTCTTCTGTGAGCAGTCTGTGCTACTGCCAGGATCTGAGCACGTGGTGCTGCCTTGGTGGCCCAGTGTCCTTCACTGTGTGGTTTGGGAGGTGTTGAGGTGGCTCAAAAGATGATGAGGTGAGGTTTGATGTGGTGTGTGCTGTGCAGGTTTATGGTTATGCAGCTTCCCAAATCTCCCACACCAGTGTAGGGAGTAAGAAAGAGAACTAGAATGGACATGAAAGAGGGCAGAAGATTAAGGTAAGAAGGAAAATCCAAGCCCAGAGAGGCCACTGGCCTGGTCAGGGGTGCAGCAGCAGCTGCTCAGTCCCCAGAGAGCCACAAGTGTTTGCCACTGCTGGAAACCAGCTGGTCGTGGCCACATTTCCCACGCAGTCCAGGGGCACAGGGAAGATAAGCAGTGCACCTTATGCTCAAAAATTCCAAGCAAATCATTTGTTGTTGGAAGGGAGAGTTACCTGTGCAGTTCCTAGAAGTCAAAATTGCTGAACATTGCAAATGAAAATGTTACTTGTGCTGGATGAGAAAGAAATCAAGACACCTGTAAGGAGAAGGAAGGTACAGGATTATGGAGCTGCTCCTCCAGTACAGCTGGACAGCTTCCTGAGTGGTCCAAACCCTGCTGCAGCTTCACAGGGTGGAGGGGATGGCCTCAGGCCTTGCCAAGTCTCATGGGCTTTGTTCAAATATTTCCTTTGTAAACAGGAGTTCTCCTAAACGCCGAAAACTTCTTTGAGGGAGACGCTGCCTTCGCCACACACGAGGCTGTGAGGAACGTGAGTGAAGCTGTGCCAGCAGATCCGTGGCAGGCTGAGGAGGTGAGGGGGCTTTGCCCATCCTGCTGCTGCCCAGGGATCCCTGGAGACACGGGCAGGTGAGAGCCATGCGTGTTCTGCAGGTGCTGGAGTTCCCGGAGCTGGTGTTCAGGCACCAGGGATTTCTCACTGCCCTGGAGTTTGTGACGCAGGAGCTGCACCAGCCCGTCCAAGTGAGGTTCCAGGTGCACAGACCGATGGATGCAGAAGGTGAGGCTTCTCCTCAACGCTTGTGGGACAGCTGGAGGTGACACCATCAAACTGGGTCTGGCCTTGTGGCCCGTCTGGTCATCTGACCCTTAAAGGCTCAGAGACTGGGTTCTGTTTTTTGAGGAGGTTAAAGTGCAGGATCCACAGGTAGGGTTGGACAGCCCTGGAGAAGTGGTTATCCTGGAGAAAATAATAGAGGGAGAAACGTCTCTCAATGCATGAGGAGAGTGTGAGTGTAAGGACCGTGTGTAGGAGCTCATTAATCTTCTGAGCTGTACTTTTTAGTTTGTGAAAACTCATGTCAAATGGGAATGTGTTCTGGTCCATCTGGCCCCATGGGTTAATAAGGAAGAATATTTTCCTGAGCCCATTTCTTCCTGATGGATGAGATAATCTAAAAAGCCTTTTATTCCTTGTACAACAGCTCAACAGTCACAGTTTTGGCAACAATTAATTCTGCAGCAGAATGTTTGTTGTAGCCGTAGGGTTGGCTGGTTACAAAAGGATCTTTTTTGACACTGACAAGCTGATACTTTGACGTGGAAACATTAACTTCAGAAAAGTTGCTTAATGTGTTTTCAATGTCAGGGCCAGCTCTTGCTTTCACTTGGACTCGCTTTTGCTGGAGCACAGATCCTTTCAGAGTGCAAATTGGTACGTTCTCACTGGAAAAGAGACAGCTTTGGCTTTAATGATCTTGGTGGATTTTTCCAGTAAAACTGGACCCTTACATAGCACCAGGATGTGCTGCAGTTGCAACTTTTACCAAGAGTGGAGCCATCATCAAAGTGGAAAAAATGGTGAATTTGGAGCAAAGAAGTGCATTGGTAGTGTTACTTGTCAGAGTGGTGGTTACTGATTTCTCTTTCACTTCTTCCAGACTACCAGGAGGAAAACAATGCTACAGAACCATTCCCCAGTGCTCAGGATGACGGGAACTGGACCCTGCTGGAATGTCCTCCTGGTTTCCAGTGGTGTCCTTTGACGAATGTGTGCTCATCCCACAGCAACTGCTGCAATGGGACCGAGTGTGCCAACAGTTCCTTTGGCAGCAGCCCTGCCCCCGGGTCCCTGCAGCCCAACGACAGCCAGCCCAGCTATGGACTCCTCAAGGAGTTCCTCTTTACAGTACCAGCTGGCCCCTCTTCCCAGTATCAGGTCAGTGTTTCCTGCTGTAACCAGGGAGTAGGTGGGACAGTTTCCTCCTGAGGGCTTTGGGTAGGTTTGGGTTGCTCCCGTTTGGCAGATGCAGCCCATTGGAATGTGCCCAGTGTCACATGGGCCATGGGTCCCTGCAGCCCCCTGTGCCAAGTACAGTTGGTCAGAAGGGTCAAAAGCGGGTGGCACCAGAGAAGCTGTGGCTGCCCCATCCCTGGAAGTGTCCAAAGCCACGTTGGGCAGGGCTTGGAGCAACCTGGGATGGTGGAAAGTGTCCCTGCCCATGGCCGGGGATGGAACGGGATGGATTTTAAGGTCCATTCCCACCCAAGCCATTCCATGATTCCATGAAAAGGCTGTGCAGATTCCATGGGCTATTCCCATGGCATTAACACAGTGGAGATGGGGCATAAAGCTGATTTCTGTGTCGGCACATTTGGTTCAAAGAGGCCAAGGAGGGTGGAGTGGTGAAAGGTCTCCCCGTGCTGTGTTGGGATCTACACTATTTCTGTTGGTTCCCACCTGGCAAGAAATCCAGCATTTTGCCCGGGCAGGAGTTGGGGTTGAGTGCTCTTAACGTGAGTCATTAATCCAAAAATGTCTCCTCTCTCTGCAGGTCACATTCAGAAAAGAAAACATCTTTGTCAGGGCTGGGGATGTTTTCAGCATCCAGCACAATGCAGACTCGGGGTCATTCCTCCAGTGCCACCCCAGTGCCACCTCCCAGTACAGAAGGAACTCCTCCGAGTGGGCACCGGGCCTGAACGGCAGCTCCGTGGATCCCCCCTGGATGAACAGCTCCGTGTGCTCTGTCTGGGTGCGCTACGCCGAGGAGCAGCTGGTGCCACTGCTCAGCCCCCACAACGCGGGGCTGGAGCACCCTGGTCACTACACGGTCCGAGCCAGCGTGGACAACGGGGTCTTCAGTGCCAACCTGTCCTGCAGCTTCCGGGTGGTCTCCCGGGTGTCCGGCCTGCGCGTCATCCACCCCGCCCCCCAGGGCTCCAGGGTGTACCTGCCCACCAACCACACCACGCTGGTGGTCAAGCTGTCCTCGGGGGTCAACGCCACGGCCAGCTGGCTGGGGGACAACCGCACCGTGCCCTTCGTGGCGACCTGTCCGGCGGCCGCGGCCCCGCTGTGTGCCAGGGAGACCAACGACACCTGGTTTGCTGTGGTGCAGCTGGGCGGCCTCGGCGAGGGCGTCAGCACCCACGTGCTCGTTGCGGAGAATGCGGTGAGCTCGCAGAACATCACGGTCACGGTGAAGGTGGAGGAGCCCATCCGCGGGCTGAGGGCCACCCCCGACCCCGAGAGCAGAGTCCTGGTGAACACACGGGTGGTGAGTGTTTGCTGCTGCGCTGAACCCATCCCTCGTGGGTTTAGCCCTCGCCTGTAGCTGTCCGGGGTGTGTTTGGCTCGGGGGCGGCGGGGCAGGGGAGCACTGCTTGCTGCTAAGCTGCCAGGCCGTGCCGCCCGCGCTGCTGCAGGCACAGCATGTGGCACCAGCACTGGTGCTCTCCAGCAGGAAGGCAGCTCAGCTGCACGTCCCCTTGGACCCCCCGAGGTAAGACAGTGTCTCTTGTGAGAGAATACTGCCTGTCCAGTTCCCCAGGACACCGGGGGCATTAGGACAGGCCAGTGTTTACCTTGTTTTGCCTTGTCGAGGTGGTCGTTCCTTGAGGTGTTTAGATTTGCTCTGCTAAATCCTTACATCAGCTGGCTGAAGCTGTAGAAATGTTTCATCCCTCCAAGTCTTGGAGTTCCTCTGGTGTTCGCAGTCTTGTTTTCTGCAGTCCCCCATCCCCAGAGCTACAGCCCTGGGAAGCTGCTCAGTACCTGCCCCAAAAGCTCTATACAAGCTCTGGCTGCTTCTGGCAGATCTTGTGCCTGCACCTCTCAGTCTCACCCTTCCTGCTGCCACAGGCTGCTCAGGAGGCACTGCTGGAGTGAGGAGGGACCTGCCCTGTCCAACCCCTTCAGCCTTTGGGTCAGGCACCATCCCTGGATGAGGGTCAGAGGCTCAGCTTACAGGTGTAGCTAAAGCCAGGGTATTTCTGCAAAGACTTTAGAAGATTTTGTAGTCAGCAAGAGAGACCTGATCACAAGAGCAGAGTGCTGGGCTGTGGGAGCAGGGAGTTTGGGGTCTGCTCCCAGCTGTGCTGGGGTTTTATGGAGTCAGGGTCTGCATTTCTCCCTCAGCAGCAGAGCCACAGATGATCTGTCACCTCTGTGCCATGCTCTGAGGGCACTGCAGGTGTGGGGGCCTCCCAGTCTGGCTCTGCTCCCTCTCCAGTTCAGCTGGAGATCTCCTGGGAAGTGCTGGGCGTGCTTTTCTCTTACACTAGTGTGAAATGTTCTCGTGCCTTTCAGAGCTACATCCCTGTGATGGAGGCTGGGTCAGATGTGACTTTCCGATGGACAGTAGATGATAAGCCATCTTTCACTTTTTACAATGTTGTCTTCAACGTTATCTACCAAAGCCCAGCTGTGTACAAGCTTTCGGTAAGCCAAGGCATTTCCCATGATACCATTTCACCCCTGGGTTTCCATCTCATCCCACAAACTCCTCAGGAAAAGCAGTAGGGAGAGAAGGCAGAGTTGGGTTGAGGTTTTCACTGTGCTCGTTTGCTATTTCTCACTGAGCTGCTCTTGCAAATGCAAATAGTTTCTTCTAATCTTACATTACTTCGCTGTGTTCCTCCTCTTTGCTTTCTCCTCTTCTCTCCAAGTTCCCCTCTCTGTTCATGGAGTGTCTTGTGTTTCCTCCTCCTCCCTAGCAGGAATTAGCAGGGAGCCCCTGCTCTGGCAGGCAGGAGATCTGGATTCAGAACCTGGCAGAGGCAGGATGCATCACAAGACTGCCATAGGCAGGACAAAGCTTCTCCCACGAGCTCCTGTGTTCTCTGTCCTGTTCTCTTTCTCCTGGTGCAGACTGGAACGCTGGGTTTTGCCATGGCCCCTGAAGGATGGAGCAGAGTCTGGGCCAAGGGAGGTGTCTCTTGTGGAACAGGAGTATCTCTGGCCATCTTCCTGTGTCATGCCCTGCAGAGTCTGCTCTGGTCCAAGGTGCTGGATCTGCTCTCAGAGTGACTCTTGGCCTCCCGAGCAGACACCAGCCCAGCCCCGAGGCCACGCTCGCACTAATTTGCTTGGTGCAGCACTAATTTGCTGGGTGAAGCACTGTGCTGAGGGCCTGGGCTGCTTTCACTTACAGAGCTGCCAAGGTGCCGTTAGCCTGGGGGGCTCTGGGTTTGGTGCAGCAGATCCAAAGAAGCCTAGACACGAGCTTCTGTTACCTGCTGGGGTGGGAGGTCTGTTCCAGTGGGTTTGAAGGATCCCTCTGCCAGCAGCTCAGCTCTCCTGCAGGTGAGAAGGTGAAGATGCTTTGTCAGTGTTACATGCCGGGAAAAGCGTGAGGATTCTACTCTACTGCTGTCGTGTCTCTTCAGTCTCTTGCGTCCCTTTCTCTCCTCTGCCCAGCCTTGCTGTCCCTCTCTGTGCCCACCACACCAGGATCCTGGAGCTGCACTTTGTGTGCTTGGTTTCATGCACCTCTCCCATCCCCGCTGTGTGCTTGAAGCCACTTTTCTGCCACTGTCCCGAGGAAATTGGATGGCTCTTGTCCCTCTGGGGACAGCAGGTGCCTGTGCTCAGCAGCTGGAGCTGCAGGGCACATTGGAGCAGGCAAAGGGGCAGCTGGCAAGTTCAGAGCCAGAGGAGCCTCAGGATGGGAAGCTCCTCTCCTTGTACTCTTGCTGTAGCACCAGTCCTTCCTTGGACTGGCTGTAGTCATGAAGATGTGGCCACTCTCTCTGTCCTGACCTGCTCACCCACCTGGTGGTGCTTCTTCAGTCCAGCAAAGCCCCACTTGGAGGGTGATCCCCGCAACAAGGGGCCCCAAACCCATTCTTTGTCCCACTGTCCTTCCCAGCTCACCGCCTCCAACCACGTCAGCAACTTCACAGTCAACTACAACGTGACAGTGGAGATGATGAACAGGATGAAGAACCTGAGCGTGGTGGGCATCCTGCCGGTGCTGCCCCAGAACAGCAGCGTGGAGCTCAGTGCCCGGGTTCACGTGGACTCGGATGTGGAGGCTCTGTTCCTGTGAGTCCCTTGCTGCATGCCCAAACTTAAGATCTTTCTGTGCTCATCTTACCTTGCCTGCACTGTTTGTCTTCCCAGGGCCAGCTGGTCCATCTCAGCTGCTGCTTAGTTAATGTGAAATCCCTGTGAGTGGGGGCCAATCACACACCTGTAGTCCAGGCTGAAATCCTTTTCTTTTAAAGTGTTAGAACACTGCTTTAATTTGGGTTCTTCCTCTTCTTACCAGTGCTGTACTCCTCTCAGTACAGCTACTGCTTTGATACTTGACATTCTGCTTCCTGTGGTTTTTTTGGAAAAGCCAGCCCTGACCCGAAAGACTGGCCAGGATTCTTCCGGGATTTCCATGATTCTCCTGTTGTGCAGTGTAACATGGTTTGCCTGTTTCTCCAGGTGGGATTTTGGAGATGGTGTCCAGGAGACATACCTGTTCAAACCTCCCTACAACAAGTCTTTCCTTGTTCCTGATCCCAATGTCCATGAGGTTGTCATTGAGCACAACGTTTCACACGTCTACCAAGACCCAGGTATGCTCAACAGAGCTCTGGGGAATAAGGGTGTACAAGGGACCTTCCAATAAAACCAGAGCTTGGAAGTCATTGCCTCGTTCCTGAGCAAACAGCCAGAGTGACTGGAAGTCTCCAGCAGTTGCCATCCTCTATAACTCTGTTTCCCACGGAAGTTTGGCCACTCTGTAAGAAGCAGGTCCACCACACACAGCTCCTTTTGGGCAGTCTCAGCAGAAGGAAGAGGGGCAGGCGAGCACCGGGCTGGTGGGAGGGGTGGGCAGCAGGAAGGGTCTGTTCTGTGGGTGAGCACAAAGAAAATATTTTCTCTCTACCTGTTGGACTGGCTCCTTTCTTGGTGTTTGGTCTGCACACACACGACCTGGTGTAATTCCTGCTGGTCCTGGGCTGGAGCAGGGCAGCCCAGGGTGTCCCCAGCACAGGAGCAGAGTGTCCCCTGCAGCCCCTGTCACACCCCCCTCACCACCACAGCACTGAGACGCTGTTGACAGGCGTGTCCTCACACCACCCTTCTTCTGCTCTCTCCCAATGCAGGAGAATATGTCCTGATGGTTGTTGTGTCCAACCAGTACGAGAACCTCACCCACCTGAGCCCAGTTCACGTCCACAGTTACCTGATCGATGTGAAGGTGGAGGCAGAGGAGGGTGTTCTGGTCGTGGGCCGGCCCGTCAGCTTCCGAGCCACTCCTGTGCCATCCCCATACGGCGTCGTGTACACCTGGGACTTCGGGGACGGGTCCTCCCTGCTCACAGAGCTCCAGCCCACAGTGACCTACAGCTACCCCCACAGAGGGGTGTACAACGTCACCGTGACAGCCAACAACACCGTGAGCAGCGTGGAGACTGTGGAGTGCTACCAGGTGTTCGAGGAGATAACGGGACTGCGCGTTGCCGCGGACGAGGCCGCAGAGCTGGGAGCAGCCGTCACCATTAATGCTTCTGTGCAGACTGGGGACAGCATCACCTGGACATTTGACATGGGGGACGGGACAGTGCTGAGGAGTCAGGTGCCAGTGGTGGAACATGTGTACATAAAGGACATCAACTGCACCGTGAACGTGACAGCTGCAAATCCTGTGAACTCTGTCTCCCAGGCGGTTCCTGTCCGGATATTTGTCCTGGAAGTACTCAAAATAGAGCCCACTTCTTGCATCCTGGAGCACCCAGACGTGCAGCTCACCGCCTACGTGACAGGGAATCCTGAGAACTACATCTTTGACTGGACTTTTGGAGACGGCTCGTCCAATGTCACAGTCAGCGGGGACCCTGTGGTGATGCACAACTTCACCCGGAGTGGGACGTTCCTGCTCTCCCTGACTCTCTCCAGCAGCTTTAACAAGGCTCACTATTTCACCATTGTCTGTGTGGAGCCGGAGATCCTCAATGTCACCCTTCTGCCTGCCAAGCACTTTGTGAGGCTCGGGGAAGAGACCACCTTCCAGGTCAGTGTTGTGCCTCCCTACCAGTACCGCTACCGCTGGGATTTCGGCAACAATGAGTCCACCAGGTCGAGTGGGACTGAGGTGACCTACACCTACAAGAACACAGGGGTCTTCCTGGTCACAGTGACCGTCTCCAACAATGTCTCTTTCAACAACGACACGGCGTTTGTGGAGGTCCAGGAGCCAGTTGGGGTAGCAAAGATTGAGTATAATGGGACAGATGTTCTGGAGGTGAACCAGATCTACATGTTCTCTGCCAGCATGAATGGAACCAAAGTGAATTACTGCTGGGACTTTGGGGATGGCACTGTCCAGCCCGGGCAAGTGGCCACCCACTCCTACAACAGCACAGGCCACTACAGCATTACAGTGATGGGGCAGAATGATGTGAGCTCCAACGAGACCACCATCGACATCACCGTGAAACGGCGGCTCTTTGGCCTGACCGTCAATGCCAGCAGGACAGTGGTGCCACTGAATGGGTCCGTGAGCTTTGTAGCCACCCTGGTGGCTGGCACCGCCCTCCGCTACTCGTGGATCCTCTGCGATCGCTGCACTCCCATCCAAGGCTCCTCCACCATTTCCTACACCTTCCGCTCCGTGGGCACGTTCAACGTCATTGTCACGGCAGAGAACAAGATCAGCTCGCTGCAGGACAGCATCTACGTCTATGTCCTGGAGCAGATCGAGGGCCTGCAGGTGGCCAGCAGTGACCTGGTGCAGGACATGTATTTCCCAACTAACAAAACACTCCATTTGCAGGCCGTGGTGAGAGAGGGCACAAACATCTCCTACAGCTGGATAGTCCAACGGGATGGCAACACTGTGCAAACCTTCACTGGGAAAACCTTTCCCTTGAGCATCCTGGAAGCTGGGAACTACACGGTCTACCTGAAGGCCACCAACATGCTGGGCTGTGCCACTGCTAACAGGACACTGGAGTTCATTGAAAGCCTTGGTGTCCTAAAGCCCTACGCCTTCCCCAACCCAGCTGCTATTAATGCCTCTGTGAACATAAGTGCCACCATAACCAGTGGCACTGGCATCACGTACGTGTGGTACCTGGAGGACGGCTCCTCTCCTGTCACCTCTGAACCCTTTATTATACACTCCTTCCAAAGCCCCGGAATGATTGAGGTCATCGTTGAAGCAGAAAACAAGCTGAATTCAACCAATGCCACAGTTTCTGTCTGTGTGGAGGAGGTCATCGAGGGGCTGAGTATAGGGCCAGCAGAGCTGGACTGTAGGTACGTCTCCTCAGGCTCCACGGTGGTCTTTGAGGGGGAGCTGCAGAGGGGGACTGAGGTGACGTGGCTGTGGGAGGTGCCAAATGGCACACTGAGTGGCCAGTCCGTGGCAGTCACATTCCTCACGGCAGGGTTGTACGCGGTCCATCTGAATGCATCCAATGACATAAGCTGGGCTCTGGCCAGCAGGAACATCTCGGTGCTGGACAGGATTCAAGGTCTGGAAGTCGTCGCCAGCAAGAAGGTGGTGGAGCCCGGGGAACAGGTCACCTTTGAGATCAGGATGCTGTCAGGCACCTCTGTGAGTTACCTGGTGAGCATCAGTGGGGACTACTCCGTGGTGCTCAACGGCTCCAGGTACAGCCATGAGTTCACCAAGAGCGGCGATTATCTGGTGACCGTGACTGTGCAGAACCAGATCAGCATTGCCCACGCCCAGGTGCTCATCTCTGTCCTGGAGCCCATCCAGGACGTCAGGCTCCTGAACTGCTGCGAGGAGGGCATTCCCACGGGCACGGAGAAGAGCTTCAGTGCCCGCGTGGGGAGAGGCTCCCGTGTGTCCTTCTCCTGGCAGTTCTGCCTGTGGAAAGAGCGAGGCCGGTCCGTGGTTGCTGCATCAGGAGAGAGTGTTTCCTACACTCCAGAAGCTGCAGGGCTGCTGGAGATCCACCTCATTGCCTTCAATGACTTGGGAAGTGTCAACATCACCAGAACCATCCAGGTGCAAGACCTCATAGTCCAGGTGTCCCTCAGTGCCACCAATGCCTTTGTCAACAGGACGGCCCTGTTTGAAGCCGCGGTGGTGCCCAGCAGCAGGAGTGTTGAGTTCTTGTGGAGCTTTGGGGATGGCTCTTCCACTCAAACCACCAGGGTTGCAGTGGCCAACTATTCTTACCTGAGCCCCGGGGATTACCTGGTGGAGGTGAATGCCACCAATCTCATCAGCTTCTTCATAGCCCAGCTCACTGTCACTGTCAAAGTCCTGGAGTGTGAGGAGCCCGAGGTGGAGTTGGCCTTGCCACCGCAGGTGGTTATGAAGAGATCCCAGAGGAACTACCTGGAGGCACAGATTGACCTCCGAGGGTGCATCAAGTACCAGACAGAGCACCTGTGGGAGATCTACCGAGCACCCAGCTGCATGAACTTGGATGACTCCAGCAGGATCCGGCTGCCGAACGTCGACGTGAACAGGCCCCAGCTGGTTATCCCGAAGCTCGGCCTGGAAGTTGGGAACTATTGCTTCATGTTTATTGTCTCCTTTGGAGACACCCCGCTGTCCAAAAGCATCTTTGCCAATGTGACTGTGATCCCGAGTAAGCTGGTCCCAATCATTGATGGGGGGTCATACCGTGTATGGTCCAACACTCAGGACTTAATCTTGGATGGGGAGAAATCCTACGACCCGAACTTGGATGACGGGGAACAGACCCCGTTGTTGTACGAGTGGTCTTGCACATCCTCCTCCAAGGTAAGAGCAGCCTTGCTCAGCCAGAGTGACCATTTTGGAGCTCCAGCTCCACCACAAACGTGTCTGGGGTGAAATGGTGTGGAGGGAAGCTTTTGTGAGCACCTTTAACAGAGCTGCTCTGGAAGGAGGGTTGCAAAGGTTGAGTTCCCGGCTCGGAATGGTGATGCAGAAATTGGTGTGAGGAGTGGTGCAGTGCAGTGTCCCTGGGCAAGGCAGAAAGGTCCAGAAGCAGAGGCGTTGGCATTGCTGCTTCCCTGGCACTTGGCCTCTGGTTCCCAGTGTCAGTGCTGCTGCTTCCATGCGCTGAGCAAGTTAAGGAGCTGCTGATGCAGTCTGGGAGCTCAGGGCTCTGGTCCCTCTCCCATTAACAATTAAATGTCTCTAGTGCCATCAGGGGACAAAGTTAGACTTAGGAGAGCCCAAGTGACCACAGCTTGTGGTCACAAGCAGGTCACTGTCCCCATGTGCTGAAGTGGTCTGACCCTGCACTGATGGAGAGGCAAGGGAGAACTGCCTGGCAAATCCTGATGGGAATCCACCTCAGGAGCATTTTTGATTGAATGAGGAACTCTTTTCCTTGTACAATGTCATGTTTTCTAGCTTTGTAACAAAACAGCAAATGTAAAGTGTGTGGGAATTGGACCTTTTGGTTTAATGTGAGCTTTTCGTGTTGCTTGGCAATGTTTATAAGGTATTTAATGAAGAATTAATTGCTGTGAACTACGAATTTGAAACTCAGATGAAATACAGGAGTGTTCCAGCTGCTGTTTACTAACCTGAAGAGTAGGATAATGTGTGTTATTGCCCACACATGCCCTGTTTCTCGCACCCCAGTGGTGGCACTGCACAGCAAGGTCTGTGACAGTGACTCTGTGTGGGCCTGAATGTTTTGGCTGTGGACTAACCCGATGTGCACCCGTACCAAGGAGGGTTTGAAAGTTCTTTTCTCCTTGCAAGCAGAGCTCGGCTGCAGGGTGCTCTCTGAATTTCAGTGCCAAGGAAGGAATTGTCACAATATCCAAAGCTCTATTAGAAGCAGATGTGGAGTACACGTTCGACCTCACCGTCAGGAAGGAGGGGATGAGTCCCGAGGCCACCAACCAGACCGTACGTACCACACACAGCTGTCACCTTCTCTCCTTGGCACAGCCACCTCTAAGGCACAGAGTCATGGATGGTTGGGTTGGAAGGACCTTAAGGATGATCCTGTCCCACCCCCTGCCATGGGCAGGGACACCTTCCACTATCCCAAGGTGCTCCAAGCCCTGTCCAACCTGGCCTTGGACACTCCCAGGGATGGGGCAGCCACAGCTTCTCTGGGCACCCTGTGCCAGGGCCTCCCCACCCTCACAGGGAAGAATTAGCCCCTTTTCCCAAGGAAGTTTCTATGGGAGAAAGGAAACTTCCTTTTCTGCTCTTCAGCAGTCCCAGCTCTTCACATGCCACAGGCTCTTCCTTCATTTTACCCAGAGAGCTTCTTAAGAGCCAGTGCTTAATTTTACTGTCAGCAGTTCCTCCCTTCTCACCTTCCAGGTCTTTTTAAGGGAGGATTTTTTCAGCGCACGTTGTTTGAGTCCCACGAATCCCCACGCCGAGCGCGCCCGCACAGTTTGTGTCGGGAACATCCATCGTGATGCGCTTGGCAGTTGGAGGTGGACTCAGTCTGGAAGTGGAAACTCTTACAGCCTGGGTTTGAAACCAGAGCTGCAGGATGAAAAGAAAAAAATGAAATTGATAGTCTTTCAAGGACATTCCGTACTATCTGGTTTCCATGCAGGAGCGCAAAACAATGCTTGCAGTGTCGCAGGAAATCTGCAAATACTGGCGGAATGAATGGAGCTCCAGCGCGCTCCAGCACAGTGCTGGGGAATATTTATCCCCTTTTAAGAGTCTGCCATGTTAAACAATGTCTTCATTACTGTCTTTGAATTCATAACACGCATTATGCCAGGGCAGAGGGCTCAGTCCAGTGCTGGACAAGCCCATTTCCTCGGGGATTAAAGGAATTTAGACAGAGCACAGGGGTCAGAGTTCAGCTGCTGTTGTGTCTGAGCCACTGGTGCCTCTAGAGCTCTGCGAGTGCTCTGCCAGGAAGGTGTGGTGGATGTCTGGAGATGTGCAGTTAGATTCCAGCTGAAAGCCTGGAACAGTGTGCTGCTCCCTGGAAAAGGTGGTTCTTCCATCCCCACCTGGCAGCACAAGCAGGGTTTGCTGGGAATTCAGCACCAGGGACCAGAGGGACTATTCAAAAGTCATTTCTGTTGTTAAAAAGTGTAAATAAATAAATCCAGAGTGACCTAGATCGGCCCAGCGTGGCGTTGGGTGGCTCTTGCAAACCACTGACAGAACTGGGCAGTGCAGGAGCAGAAATGCAGCTTAAATCTGACCTGAAATCCATTGAGAATCTCTTCCTGCTGTTTCTTTGCACGGACTGGGCTGGTGCAGAGCAATTCCTCCTTGCAGCACCTTACCTGTTAGATGGCTGTGTTTTGGTGTCAGACCTTCTGATGGAGCCTCTTGCCTTCCCAGGTGTTCATCAAGAGGGGAGGAGTCCCTATTGTGTCCCTGGAGTGCGTTTCCTGCAAGGCTCAGTCTGTCTACGAGGTCAGCAAGAGCTCCTACGTGTACCTGGAGGGCACCTGCCAGAACTGTCACAACGACTCCAAGCGTGGGGTAAAGTCACAAGGCTTTGCTTCACCTTTGGTGGGCTCTGGGAAAAGGGGGCAGGCAGAGGGGTCAGGGAAAAGGGAAAGAGAAATGAAGTCCTGGACATAAATTGCCGTAGAGACAAGGAGGGGAAGCAATCTCTGGCCATAAGCAGTGGCAGATTGGTCTGGCTGAGTCCTTGTGGGTCATTTCTAAGCCAAAGCTGTGAGTGACCAGCTCTTTCCACACAAAGCCACTTTTTCCCCCCATAAGAGATTTGTAAAGTGTTTTTTCTCCCTGCTGGTTGGCATTTTGCCCATTATTCTGGCAGCTCGAACAGAGGTGGTTCAGTCTCTCCTCTTGTGCCCTCCTCTAATTCCAGCTTCCACTGCAGCCTGTGGGGTGAAGCAGGTCTCAGACCTGGAAATTCTGTTGCTCCCAGCAAGCCCAGCATGTCCTTGCCTGGCATTTTCTGCCTGGTTATCTCACTGTTTCTCCTGTTATCACGATTGTAGGTTCGTGCTATTAACAGTAACCACCCAGGCCACGTTCAGCTTGAAGCACATAAAACACGGTATCCCGTGGAGACTCCACCAGTCCTTCATTTATTTCCTGTGTTTTGTACTCTGTATTATGAAATATTCTGTCGGAGGGTGATGTAATCCCAGAAACTAAAGTAGATCTCACAGTGGAAATATTCCCACCAGACATTTTGGAAAGGTTCCAGTTCTTGTTGCTGTAGCACACAAGACTAAAGCTGAATTATCAACTGCAAATTTGGCAGACTCTCCCACTAGAAATCTGTTACTTTTTATAAAAGCCTCAATCTGAAAACATTTTAAGGACATAACTTCAGCTTCAAACCAAACCCCTCCTGTCGTTCCCCTCTCCATCCCTGCAGAGGTGGGCAGCTCACAGCTTTAAGAACAAGTCCCTCATCCTGGACAAAACAACCACGTCCACTGGCGACACGGGGATGAACCTGGTCCTGAGGCAAGGAGCCCTGAGGGATGGCGAGGGATACACCTTCACTCTGCACATCACAGACCCCACCACGGGGGAGGAAGGCTTCGCCTCCATCGACCTGCTGCCCAACCAGCCCCCCGTGGGGGGGTCCTGCCGCCTGTCCCCCAAGGGACCCCTCAGGGCGCTGGTGACGAAGGTGCACTTCGAGTGTGCAGGTGAGAGCACCTGCCAGCCCCCCCTGCTCCTCATGGCCAGCTGCTCTTCCCACAGATGTTCCCTTCACCCCAAACTCCTGCCGCAGGGTGCTGTAGGCCAGGGCTGGGCTCAGCAGTGGTTTGGGCCATGAGCAGCTTTGTGTGCCTGAATTGTGGAGCTCTCAAACTCAGGGCAGCAGGCAGGCAGTTTAAGAATTCCTAACTCATGTAGGTGAGTGGTGATATCCAGGCCAGGCCAGTTCTTGTGGAAGGGACTGATATTTCAGTGCAGGAAAAAGAAGATGGTGCCCAAAACTGAGTCACAGTATGTGGGAAGAATCAAAAGAGGAAGCAGTGGGGCCATCTCTGCTGTGTGGGCTGGATGTTCCCACCACAGTCACCTTCCCAGCCAGCTGCAGAGACAGCAACAGTGAGTCCAGCTTTGGAAAAGTGGCCTGGCCGATGTCCCATAGCCTTGGGCCAAGGACTGAGTGCCTCTGGAAACCAGATTTCCCCAAATGATCAGTGTTAGAGATTAGAGCTGTTTGTGCATGGTGCCGGGAAGCCACGCTGGGAGGGGATGAATCCTGCTGCTTCCAGGGGGCTGGGCACCAAGCTGGGGGAGCAGCAGAAATGTGTTCAGGGTGGCGTGGTTGTAACTTTGGTATGTTTTGAGCTATCAAGAGTAATGCTGGGATCAGTTCTTCTTTGAAATAGTGGGAACTTCAGCTCTTAGTGATTGTTTTTAAGCTGAAGTGAGACACAGGACAAAGTGGCAGTGCCAGCACCTTCACTGGGGCTCACTGGCAAACACACTGTGAATTTCCCAACTGCCCAGCGACCATGAAAGTCCCCATAATTCCTGGGGGCTCCAGGGAAACCTTTGTGCAGGTTTTATCTTGGGCTCAGTTGTTCCTGAGATGCTGAACTGCCAGAGGGATGAGTGTCTGTCTAATGTCAGGCTTTGCGGGGCTTGTACAGAAGCTGTGGCCTTTGTCAGTGCTGTTCACAGCCTCAGCACAGTTTCCCCCCCTTTTTATTTTGATCATGAATTTTTCATAATCCCTTTAAATGTTACAGAACCCAAACACCCAGGGAGAAACCCCTAAACATCACAAAAATTCAGAGAGAACGAAGACACCCCTCCAGCCTGGTGGAGTCCTTGAGCTGTCCTCATTGTGGGGACAGTCTGCCAGAGCAGGGGACCCATACTGGGACAGCAGCAAGAGCAGGTCCATAGAACCATCAGAGAATCCTGGAATGGTTTCGATTGGAAGAGTCTTTAAAGACCATCTTGTCCCTTGTCAGGGACACTTCCCACTAGTCCAGGTTGCTCCAAACCCCATCCATGCTGAAGGGCTGAGCGGGACGGGATGCCCAGGCGAGGGAAGGGGCAGTGCCAGCTCCTTTGGGGCGGTGTCTGCAGCTCCCCGTGCCCCTGTCAGAGCGCTATGGGATTTCCTTGCAGGCTGGAGGGACACGGAGGATGCGGAGGGGCCGCTGGTGTACATCCTGCTGGCCTCACGCTACCGCCCCGGCCACTTCCACGAGTTCTGCGTGTACAAGGGCAGCCGGGCCGAGCACGGCGCCTTCCTGCCCCCCGGCTTCCACGAGAGCGGCTTCCAGGTGTCCGTGGCCGTGCTGGTGCAGGACCAGCTGGGAGCCACCATGGTGGCTGTGAACCGGTAAGGCACTGCTGGCAGGCTGGGCTCTCCCTCAGCACTCTGTCCAGCCTCAGCTCCCAAATCCCAGGCTGGTGGCTTGGCCAGCGGGTCCCTGTCCTGGTCCTGGGTGAAGGGTTAGCCTCCTGGAAGAGGCTGTTGGCAGGAAGGGGAGGGGAGGCTCAGTGGAAGTGCAGACAGAGAGTTCCAGGCTTTGTGGGTCATTACTCGAGGGGGAGGTTTTCCCAGGAGTTACTGCTTTCATAGAATCATAGAATGATGGAATTGCAAAGTGGGAAAAGACTCCTGGGATCATGGAGTCCCGGGGCTGGGCCGATGAGGAGCCGGGCTGCAGGTCCCTGGTGTTTCTCATGCAAATGGGGCACCAGCGCAGCAGCAGTGGTGCCTTTGTGGGTCACCCACCTGCCTCTCCTCCTCTCCCTCCCAGGCCAGTCTGCACTTCACCCAAATCCCTCTTTCCTTGCAGCTCCATGGAAATTGGCCTCCCCGAGGGGTTCCCCAGCCTCTCCCACTGGCTCTACAATCAGACTGACACCGTGCTCCAGGGATTGGTGAAACAAGGGGACCCTCAGCAGGTCATTGAGTACTCCCTGGCCCTCATCACCATCTTGAATGAGGTAATGCAGCTAGTTCTGCCCAGAGGGACCTGCGGAAGTCCTTGCAATCACCAGTAGAATTTCTGGGCCAGATTTTGTACAACAATCTCTATAGGCAGGGCAGGAATTTGGGGCTATATTCCTGTTTCCTTGCCCAGTAAGAGGCTGCTGCACACCTGGAAGTCAGGCAGGGATGAGCTTCCCGCTGGGCACAGGCACCCTGCTGAGCTGGATAAGGACTGCACTCCGGGTTCTAGACAGCTGCCGAGTGCCAGGCTGTTAAGATAATTGCTTGGAGAACAGAAGTGAAATTGAGGAAGTTCTGCTGGAAAACCAACTCATTAGATCACTCTGGGGAGAAGCAGAGGCAGGAGATGTGGAGTGCAGGAAACAGGTGACTCCAGCTCAGCTCAGCAGCCTCTGAAGCTGCTCTTCACTCTGTTTTTTTCACTCCACCTTCCTCACTCTTCCTGATTTTTTTTCCACCCCCCAGTACGAGCGATCCATGCTGCTGGAACCTGAGGCTGGGCATGAATTTGAGCTCCGGACCTGGACTCGCAACAACATCACAGAGACCCTGAACTCCCTGAAGGTGAACACGGTGGATGACATCCAGCAGATCTCGGCCGCCCTGGCGCAGTGCACGGTACGTCCCCTGTCACCACCTCTGAGCCTCCAGCTGCAGCTCAGGTGCTCCTCAGTCCTTGCTGTGCTTCCCTGGCTCTTTCCACACACAGCAGGGACAGGTGTCACTTGCTGGCATCGTCAGAGTTTCTATGGTGATGTCCTGGGTGCTGCCAGCTCTGCCCCTGGCAGCTCTGTGCTGCTCCTCTGGTACCTGTCCTGGTTGGCAGCTGCAGGTGGAGGCTGCAGGAGAGGCCTCCACAGGCTGGAGAACTGGAGAATCATGGAATGGTTTGGGGTGGAAGGGATCTTAAAGCTCACCCAGTGCCACCCCCTGCCATGGGCAGGGACACCTTCCTCTATCCCAGGATGCTCCAAGCTTCATCCAGCCTGGTCATGGACACTTGCAGGGATCCAGGGGCCGCCACAGCTTCTCTGGGCACCCTGTGCCATGGCCTCACCACCCTCACAAGGAACAATTTCTTCCCAATATCTGATCTAATCTACCCTCTTTCAGCTTAAAGCCATTCCCCATTGTCCTGGCACTCCAGGCCCTTGTCCAAAGTCCCTCTCCACCTCTTCTGGAGCCCTTTTAGGCACTGGAGGGGGCTCTAAGGTCTCCTCAGAGCATTCTCTTCTCCAGGCTGAACACCCCCAGCTCTCCCAGCCTGGCTCCAGAGCAGAGGGGCTCCAAGAACACTGGAGTAAATTGCTGGGGGAGTCACAGAATCTGTGAGGACAGGCTGGGCTCCCATCAGGAGTAACACAAAGAGAGCTGCTTTATTTGCCAGGGGCCAGTGCCCAGGTCTGATGCTCCTCCCAGCCCTGTTCCTGCCCTACAAGATGGGAAACCCCTCTCTGCTTTGCTCTGCTGCTCACTGGGAGCACCGTGTTCCTGGCAGTTTGCAGCCCCTGTTCCAGGTGCTGGGGCTGCTGCCTGGTGGATTTAGGGGGGAAGAGAGCCCGGTTACATAATGCACGTGGGGCTTGGTGCTCAGCCATGCTGCTCTGACTCCTCCTCCCACCCTCCCTAATCTTTGCTCTGGGGACTGGTCGGGTACCTTGGCCTTGGCTGTGCTTCCCCTGCAGGCAGGTCAGTGATGGACAGGCACTGCATCCCACCCACAGAGTCCTGATCTTCTCCCTTCCGTGCTTCTGAGCCTGCAAACCTCAAAAACCCCTTCTCTCTGTTCCCCTTTGTCCGGGGTTTGGGACTCAGCACATCCCATTCTGTGCTGGACCAGTTTGTTTCTGTCTCTCCCACCTCCTCCTGCCTCGTGACTTGATCTTGCTGTGGAAGCTTAGGTCTAGAAATAGAATTTTTATTCCACGGGAAAAGCTGACATTCCAGGATTACTTTGTGCTCTGGGTTGGAATGAAAAGCTTAGGAAAACAGTGCTCCAGAATTTCCCAAGTGGCTGAGACAAGTGGAGTTCACACATTCCTTTTCTGCACAAGTGTCCATCAGGGCTGATACATTTTTGATTGTCCCTAAAGGGAAAGGAAAAATCAGAATTAGTTTCTCCTGGAGGGATAAAAAAAGAACCTCAGACTTGTTGGTCAATTCTCCTCCCTAAGCAGGAGCTGCCCTTGGGTGGTTCCTCCCCAGAACCCAGTGTCTTCCCCACCTCCCTGATTCCTGACTCCAATTCACACAGTCTGTCCTGGCTTCTCAGAGCTTACAAATAAAGCAGAAAAGGGGGAATTCAAGACCTGCAGATGCTGTTTTGATTCTTCACCAAAACATATGGTGAATCACGGCTGAATCCTGTGATGATTAAAAGAAAAAAGATGAATAAGAGCTAGGAACAGGGTTGTAACAGCTTCCATGTGTTGCCTCAGTCCCTCCCATCCAGCCCTCAAGAGTGCGGGAAGCTCCAGGCCGTGGCTGGAACATTCTGTTTCTTGGACACATCTGGGAGCAGAGGGAGGGACATCCATCATGCCTGAGTGGCAGGATTCCTCCCACAGCCTTCAGGAGTGTTTGGACACTGAAATGGGATTCAGTTGGGGCTAAATCCTGCTTCCAGTGGAGGTCATGGAGTGGATGGAGGAATCCTATCCAGCTCTTCCTGGTTGGTTTCTGTGTGTGGTCCCAGAGGGGAGATGTGCCTGGTCCTTAGGAGTGAACACCAGGGAACATAATTTAGAATCACAGAATCCTGGAATGGCTTGGGTTGGAAGGATCAGGTTGCTCCAAGCCCTGTCCAGACTGGCCTTGAACAATTCCAGGGATGGAGCAGCCACAGCTTCTCTGGGCAACAATTTTCTCCCTTCATTCCTCTTTCCAACCCAAAAACATCCTCTGCCAGGCATCCTCTGCCTGCCTGTACATTGGCACCTTGGGATGTCATGGGAGGGAGATGGAAGAGTCTTGGAGACACCAGCAACTTGCTGGCCACTCTCAGTGTCAGCAGGGCAGCCTCTGCTGTCCCCTCCCCAGGGCTGGACAGGGCATGGGGCCCTTCCAGGGTGAAAAGGTCTCCTCAGGACAGAGCCAGCTGGGCTTTCCCTGGGGTGTTCCTGCTCAGTCAGACACCGGTCCCTTTGCAGGTGGTGAGCAAGGAGCTGGTGTGCAAGTCGTGCCTGACAAGGACCCTGAACAAGCTGGAGACCATGATGACCATTCTGCAAGGGGAGACCACCCAGGGCACGGTGACCCCGACCGGCATCGCCGACAACATCCTCAACATCACAGGTGAGCTCTGTCCTGTGGGTGGGGACAGGGGACTGGCTCAGGGGCAGGAGGAGGCCGAGGGGAGCTTTCAGGATCCCTCCTCTGCCGTTTGGGCTTTGGCCCAAATTTTTAGGAAATTGCATCTGCCATTTGGAGTGTGGCATCCCAGTCCTCTCTTCTCCCTGCACTTTTCCCAGGGTTGTCCTGGCTTTGGCAGCTGCCTCTGTGGACACTTAAATCTGACAGTTGTTAATATAACTCACTGTTACTCCTAATAAGCTCACTAATACTCCAGGGAATTCTCTTTTTAGTAAACAATGAGTAACAGCTACGGCTTCCAGATGCTTGTCTTCCTGGTTGGAGTCCAAGGAGGCTGTCAAACCTCACTGGGGCATCTGGGAACACTGTGTGGAAATTCCCACCTGGGTGACCTGGGGGGAAGCAGAGACACCTCTGCACCCCTTGCTACCTCTGGACTCCTTTCTGAGTTGTGCACTTTATAGTGCAAAAGCTTAGGAACATACGTTTGTTCCATCCATTCCTTCCCTGTTTCCTGAGCTGTGGTTCTCTTCACTACACAGGAGGGAAACTAAGCGTGTTGTGATTAAGTATTCCTCACCAAACCTGGTAGATTAGAGAGGCTGCAGGAACTGCTGACAGCTTTGCTTTTAGCTCTGGGCTATGAACACTCCAATGGGGAAGGTCATGTGCAGAGCAACAGTGAGAAGACAGCAAGGAAAGCCTTGTCTGATTGCTTTGGAAGGTGTCAGGTGTTCTCCTGACTGTAGCAGTTATCCAGGCTATTTACCACTTCCTCTTCATTTCTCTCCTGGCAGGTGACCTGATCCACCTTGTCAATACAGTTTCACAAGAATCCAAGCCCCAGGAGCTGCTTGCTGATTCCCACAATTTGCTGCTGGCTCCCAAAGCCTACAACCTGTCTTCCAGCCTGATGCGAATCCTCATGAAATCCCGGGTGCTGAACGAAGAGCCCCTCGAGCTCGTGGGAGGAGAAATTAAGGCCACAGGCAAGAGGTCTGACCCGTTTAACTTGCTTTGCTACGAAAACACACCAAACTGCCAGTTCTCCATCCCCCAGGCCTTCAACTCCACCCTCTCCAACCTGACGGATGTCATCCAAGTCATGTTCCAAGTGGACTTCAATCCCTTCCCTTTTGGGTACATCAGCAACTACACCGTGTCCACCAAGGTCGCCTCCATGGAGTTCCAGACACACAACGGGGTGCAGATCCCCATCGGGAGCCTGGACTCAGAGAAAGCCATCACTGTGATGGTCTCAAACAACACAGACCCCAAAAATCTTGTGGCTGGCACTGAAGTCATCGAGGCAAGAACGTCTGTGAACCTGATTGTGATCATGGAGAGCAACAACAGGGAAGCAGGACTGCACTTCCAGCTCACCTACAGAGTCCTCAATGGTAGGGCAGACAAATCCATCTCTTTGTTAATTCTTCCTGTGAGAGAGGAGGGCTGGGTGTGAGGGATAACCGGTGTGGGAAGGGATGCTGGGTGTTGGCAGCAGGTTCCACACTGCATGGTCGAGGTTCTGGCTGTCCTGGACAATCTCCAGTGCCCAGTGTCATCCTTGCTTGTGGATGCTGGCCCTGAGAAGCCTTTTGCTTTTCCCAGCCCTTCTGTTGAGCCACATTAGCCCTGGAGGGCATTGTCCAGTCCCTGTCCTGGGCAGGTCCAATGGTATCCAGTGCCCAGGGATCCTTTGAGGTGCACACTGAGAGAGCACGCTCTGGAGAAGCATCTCCCACAACTTTCTGCATTCCTTATACTCTTCCCTGAGCCCCAGTGCTGGCAGCAGACCTGTGGTTGAGTCTTCCAGGGGTTTTTAAAGCCCTTTCTGTTCCTTTTCTCCCCACAGAGCATTACCTGGCCAGTGAGCCTGAGCCCTTCATCATGGCCTATCTCCATCACGAGCCCGAGCCCAACGAGCACAACTGCTCTGCCTCCAAGAGAATCAGCCTGGATGCCCTGGCTGGAAGTGACCACAAGCTCTACACCTTCTTCACCTCACCCAGGTAAGAGAAGCCTCCCTGGTAGTCCCTGTCAGCCACAGGCTGTGCTGTGGATGCCTGTGAAGGCTGCTCAGGTGGTCTGTGGAACCCCTGAGTATCTGCATTGCCAAAGGGTGTAAATTATACCACGTTCACTGGGCTTTTCCTCCTTTTTGAGTGCATCCCTGCTCCTGCAGCTGGATGCTTACCCTGGACACACCTGCACCAGAATGGGGCTGATGTCCCTTCAGGAGGTGGAGGAGTCATTTCCTTGCTCTTTCCCTTCTCCAGAACAGATGATCCCATCCAGAAATACTACCTGAACATCACCAACCACTTCAGCTGGTCACCAGTGGAGGTGACCCTGGGGCTGTACACGTCCCTGTGCCAGTACTTCAGCGAGCAGGAGAAGCGCTGGAAGACGGAAGGAATCGTCCCCCTGGAGGAGACCAGGCCAGACCAGGCTGTGTGCTTGACCCAGCACCTCACAGCCTTTGGGGCCAGCCTGTTTGTGCCCCCAAACTCTGTCCAGTTCATCTTTCCCGTGAGTACAACAAAGCAGAGGCTGCGCAGTATTGTCACACATAGAATGAGGTTGTTGTCACCTGGAGCAAAGCCTCGGGCTCCTGTTGGCTTTGTGTCCAAGCTGGCACCAGCACAGGCATCTGGGTGCCTTTGGGAGGTGCAGATGGGCACAGCTCAGGGGAAGCTGTGTCCCCTGGTTGGGAATCCTGGCTGGGAACAATCTTTGCGGATGGCTTTAGTCCCTGGCCTGGACACCTCACACTGTGTTCCCCTCCTAGGGAGAGGCCAAACATTCCTCCCAGCTGCCACCCAGCACTGTTTGATCCCAGGGAGTTGCACCTGCCAGCTGCTCCCTGCATCCCAGGGGCATCCAGGCTCTTCCTCGCTCTGTCCCTGTGACGTGAGCGGGAGCAGGGAGCTCCTGGCAGCTGCTGCCGGCGCTGCGGGGCCACGTCTGTGAGCGGGGCCATGGCCAGGAGGGGGGCAGGGAATGGGAACGGGATCCTCCTGGGGTTGCCTTTCAACACTTCTCTTTTCTCCAGGCTCCAGGCCCAGGGCTGAACTACATCGTGCTGCTGACATGTGCTGTGTGCTTTGTCACCTACTCGGTGGCCGCGCTGATCGTGCACAAGCTGGACATGATCGACATGAACCGTGTGGGGGTGATTCCCTTCTGCGGGAAGAACGGGATGTACAAATACGAGATCCTGGTGAAAACAGGCTGGGGCAGAGGCTCAGGTGAGCCCACAGCCTGCTCCCGTGCCTGGTTCCCAGGGGGACACCTGTAGTTCACCTGAGGTCCCACCTCAGCAAGTCACACTCTGAATGCTCCCCACGGGGCCCAGAGCTGAGCTGCTGCTTCAGTCCAGGACTTCCCACAGCATTCCTGGTTTTTATTGTGTGGTGATGGGGCAGGTCAAGAGAATGGTTTGTGTTCGAAGGTTCCTCAAAAACCTTCTGGTTGCAATCTCCTGACATGGGCAGGGACACCTTCCACTAGCCCAGGCTGCCCCACCACTGCTGTTGTGGTGGGACAACTAATTGCTGCTGGAAAGAACCACCCAGGAGAGAAATTCCCCCATCCTGCCTTCCCTGACTGGGCTGTGGTTGCAGAGGCAGAGATTGTTCCTCACTTCTGACCCTCTCCTGCCTTGTGGGCCCTTTGGATGGATCCTTCTGCTGTCCTCCAGGATCCATCACTTTGTTCTGAATCTTTCCCAGCAGCAGACAGGCACGAAGTTTGGCTTCTGTTTGGGGGCTGGGTTTGTAGGTGGGGCTGTCACAGGCAGTGCTGGGGACCAGCTGCACCTCGGGTGGGCTTTCCTAAGGGCGCCCCTTCCTTCCCTGCAGGTACCACAGCCCACGTGGGCATCGCTCTCTACGGGGTGGACAACAAAAGTGGCCACAGACACCTGGATGGGGACAACGCCTTCCACCGCAACAGCCTGGACGTGTTCCAGATCGCCACGGAGCACAGCCTGGGCAGCATCTGGCGCATCCGCATCTGGCACGACAACAAAGGTGGGACATGGAGGGGCCACGTCCTGGGCCTGGACAGGGGGACCTGGCCTCGCTGGACTGGGGGATGTTGCTGGGGGACATGGAGTCTCCCTCACAGGCTGGCCAGGTGCCACCCCAGACACAGACAATGGAATGTCCTGTGCACTGTGACCATAAATGTCACCTCAGGGTGACCCACGCTTCCCTCGTGGGTGCTGCATCGTGGGTGCAGTGCCCACCGATGACAGTCACGTCACACAGAACTGCTGCTGTCCCACTGACAGTGCTCCTGTGGCCCCCTCAGCTTCGCAGGCTCACACAGGATGTGTGCCATGAAATATCCCCTCATCTCTCCCCGCTCAGGACTGAGCCCCTCGTGGTACCTGCAGCACGTCATCGTGCGGGACCTGCAGAGCAGCAAGAGCTATTTCTTCCTGGTGNAGGGGGACCTGGCCTCGCTGGACAGGGGGACATTGCTGGGGGACATGGAGTCTCCCTCACAGGCTGGCCAGGTGCCACCCCAGACACAGACAATGGAATGTCCTGTGCACTGTTGTGTCCGGGGAGACACAATAAAGATGCTCTTACACCTGCCAGGTTCAGCAGAAAGGAGGAAATGACCTCGATTTATTGACATTATCTTATTCTTATACACGTCCCAACTCCACAAGGGATTGGAGAGCATGTCACTTCCTTCTCCATCTCACTGGAGAAGAAAGGTGCTCATCAAAGTTGTCATATCACAAAAGGAATGAAAAACAGAAAATACTGTTAAGTAAACATCGGCTACTATTTACATGAATCCGTGTGAAAAGAATCTGACTCCAAGGTTAAAACCAGAAGGCTTACAAAATTCCAGGGCAACACACTGTGACCATAAATGTCACCTCAGGGTGACCCACGCTTCCCTCGTGGGTGCTGCATCGTGGGTGCAGTGCCCACCGATGACAGTCACGTCACACAGAACTGCTGCTGTCCCACTGACAGTGCTCCTGTGGCCCCCTCAGCTTCGCAGGCTCACACAGGATGTGTGCCATGAAATATCCCCTCATCTCTCCCCGCTCAGGACTGAGCCCCTCGTGGTACCTGCAGCACGTCATCGTGCGGGACCTGCAGAGCAGCAAGAGCTATTTCTTCCTGGTGAACGACTGGCTGTCGGTGGAGAGCGAGGACAACGATGGCCTGGTGGAGAGAGAGGTGTTTGCTGCCAGTGAGTGCTCCACCTCCCCTGGGTCCTTCTCACCCCTGGCACCTGGGCCCCTTCTGTTCTCCGGGCTGAGCTCCCCCAGCTCCCTCAGCCACTCGTGGTGCTCCAGACTCTTCCCCAGCTCTGTTCTCTTCTCTGGACTTGGTCCAGTCCCTCCATGTCTTTCTTCTTGTGAGGTTCCCAGAGCTGACCCCAGGACTGGTGGTGCCTCAGCAGTGCCCTGCAGAAGGGACAGGCACTGCCCTGGGTCTGTGGCCACACTATTTTGATACAAGCCAGGTGCCATTGGCCTCTTGCCCACCTGGACACAGCTGGGCTCATGTTCAGCCACTGCTGCCCTCAGATCCTTTTCTGCTGGGCAGCTTTTCCAGCCATTCCTCCCCAAGCCTGGAGCACTGCATGAGGAGGGACGCTGTGGATGCAGTGTGGATACCTCTGGAGTATCAGTCTGTTGGGAGGGACACAGCCAGCCCAGCCAGGCTCCCTCAGTGGCGCAGCCATCCAGAGTCTGCCACTTTGTCCCCAGGTGAGAGCGAGCTGAGGAGCTTCTGGCGGATCTTCGTGGCGGAGCTGCAGCGCGGGTTCTTCGAGAAGCACGTGTGGCTGTCCCTGTGGGACCGCCCGCCCCGCTCCCGCTTCACCCGCGTCCAGAGGGCCACCTGCTGCTGCCTCCTCATCTTCCTCTTCCTCTGCGCCAACGCCGTGTGGTACGGCGTGGTGGGCAATGTCCACCTCAGGTGTGTGCGTGGCGTGGTGGGCAATGTCCACCTCAGGTGTGTAAAAGGCGTGGTGGGCAGTGTCCACCTCAGGTGTGTGCGTGACGTGGTGGGCAGTGTCCACCTCAGGTGTGTGCACGTCATGGTGGGCAGTGTCCACCTCAGGTGTGTGCCCAGCATGGTGGGCAGTGTCCACCTCAGGTGTGTAAAAGGCGTGGTGGGCAGTGTCTACGTCAGGTGTGTGCCCAGCATGGTGGGCAGTGTCCACCTCAGGTGTGTCCCTGGGGCCCCAGCCAGTCCCAGCCTGCTCAGGGCCGTCCTGCCTGTCCCGTTGGGGCAGGACACATCTTCCATGCACTCAGAAGAGCTTCTCTGCTCGTGCCTTGAGTCTGCCCTTCCCATTCTAAGGAGTTTGGGACCAGGACATGGATGATGGATGACCAAAGACAGTCTGATTCTGGTTTTCAGGCCCATTTTCTGCTCTGCACATCTGGAATTCCTGGTTGTGCACTTTTGTCTCCTGCTTGCTTACCTGGCAACCCCAAATGCTCCTGCTGACACCTGTCTCTGATCCCTCTTGATTCCCTGCAGCAACGTGGCGGTTTCCAGCCTGATCCCTGTCAGTGTGGACACGGTGGCTGTTGGCCTGGTGTCCAGCGTGGTGGTCTACCCTCTCTACCTGGTCATTTTATTTCTCTTCCGGATGGCTCGTGGCAAGGTAAGGAGGGGGGTTGGTTGCAGGCTGCTCAGATGGGTGGGAGGCCACCAGGTTTGCTTTTGGGAGGCTGAATTCTGCCTTTCCTGGGACCTCACTCCTCCAGCTGCGCTCTGCACTTGCCCAGTTGTGCTGCACCAGGGCCAGACCCTTCCCTGGCCTCTGCCTCCCTGCCTGAGCTCAGATCGCTGCTGGCCTCTGGCAGTGCCCAGGCACCAAAGGGGCAGATTTTAGAAGCTGCTCAGGCACTGCCTCAGGATTTCAGTGTGTGACAGGCACCCAAATGCCAAAGGCAGAGCGCAGGAGCTGCTCGGTGGAGCCTCTCTAATGTCTGCCCTGGGCCCAAGCTCAGCTGGCTGAGCAGAGCTGTGGTGAGGCAGCTGGGAAGGGATTAGCTGGGGATTTAACGACTAGTTAAGCACAATTAGCAGCCCCATTAACTACTGCAGCCAGCTGCTCGGGGACTGATGAGCAGCAAATGTGGCTCAGGAGGGCACACAGGAAAAGCTTTCAAGCTCGGGGACTTCGTGGGAGCTCGTACCTGAGGCGGCCTGGGTGGCCCTGGCTGTGGCACGTGTGGGTACAGGTGTCTGGGAGGCCGTGGAGGATGTGCCTGTTCTCAGCAGCAGTGGCAATGTCGCCTCTGTCCCTCCCCGTGTGCCCTGCAGGTCTCCATCAGCCACACAGTGACTCACTCAGACCAGCAGTCCCTGGAGATTGACAACTACCTGGACTCCTCAGTCCTTGACAGCTCCTTCCCCACCTTCCCCGGGCTCCAGGCAGAGGTAACTGCTTCCCTCCCCACAGCTGGGCACTCTCCTGGAGGTGTGGGCCCAGGGCTACGAGCAGCTCAGTGACTCCTGGTGTTCCCAACCCACTGCTTTGACCAGGCACAAACCTGTGTCGTGTTCCTGAAACGTTTCTGTTCCCCCCAGGCCTTCTCTGAGCAAACCAAAACAGATCTGTTCCTGGAGGACTCCAAGAGGTGAGTTGGGTTCTGGGGATGGAGCAAGCAGGACTTTAGTCTGTGCTTTGCTGGGCTTGGCTCCTGCTCCCACAGCTGTTTCCCTCTGCAGTCCCACATAGTTCCTTTTCTTGTGCTCCGCACATTCCTGACCGCCCCCATTCCCCTTTTCCCACAGCCTGGTGCGGTGGCCCTCCAGCGAGGCCCTGCTCAGCTGGCCAGACCTGCTGAGTGACCCCTCCATCATGGGCAACACCATCCAGAAGCTGAAGAGAGGCCGGGCCAGCCGCCACCTGGGGCTTGAGGCCCCACTGGCCACCGAGGAGGACGCTTTGTCCCTTGGGATTCACCAGGGACAGCCCCGGTACTTCTCGGCCTCAGGTGAGCCCCCCAGGCTCCGGGCAGAGGTGGAACAGCAGAGATGCTGCCATCTCCACTGGCCTCACTCTGAAGGGCAGGGGAGGAGGGTTGTGTCTGCTTAGGGGGGATTTTAGTCTGGGAAAGCAGAAATCCTGGTGGGCATCAGACTGAGGTGGGTGGTCCCACACTGCCAGCAGACTGGGGGCCAGGAGAGGCGTGTTCCCATGGGAATGCCGCAAGCAACCAGCACTTCCTCACTGGCTGCAAAGCCACAGTGTCCCTGAGCCTCTGGAGGTGGCTGGAGAAGGAGAATTTGGCTTCCTGAACCAGCAGCTCCTGGTGGTTCCTGTGGCTGAGCTGGGGTATGCAGGAGCTGTAGGAGAGGGAGCAGGGGAGGGCTGTCCCAGGGAGAAGGATGTCATCGTGACTCTCCTCCTCCTCCCCAGTTCCACCAGGTGGCTGAGCCGTGTCCTGGTGTGGTGCTGGGTGCTGAGCTCCTGCCAATGCTGTCTGTGCTCTCTCTTTCCCAGATGAGGATCTGATCCGGCAGATCCTGGCAGATGGAGCCAGCGGCATCTCCCACTCCCAGGACCTGGGGCCATACATGAGGGCAGAAACGGATCTGATCTCAGGCCTGTGAGTATTTGGGGAGCAGAGTTCCCACAGAGCCAGAGCCTCCCACCCCCTGCCCTCCCAGCCAGCTGAGCTGAGCTGGGTTTGGGACACTTTCACAGGTCACTCTGTTCCTGCTGGCCGTGACTCCTGCAGCCCCTACGGCCACAGCTCCAGCAGGGCACTGCCACCCTTCCAGGAGCCTCCTGAAATGTCCCTTAAAGCCCCAGCTGTGTCCCTAGCACTTTGGGACTGCGGGCAAAGTGCTGGGATGAGGGTTCACTTCATGGCACTGTGGGAGGGAGACGGGGATTCTGCTCAAATCCCTGTTGTATTACCGTGCCCAGGACACCCTGACCACCAGCCACTGCAGAGTGGCAGGCCAAGGGAAGGGAGGGACTGTCAGGCCTTGTCCACGGGACACGGAGCAGTGTCTGTGCCTCAAGGACGTGTGTGATGTCCCAGGACTGGTGCTGGCACTGGAGTTCAGCCCCCCTGGTGCCAGCCTGCTCGGCACAGAGCCAGCAGTGGTACAGCTCTCACCGGGCTCCCCCTGTGCCTGGCAGGTCCAGCGTGTTCGGGGAGAAGGTGGAGACTGTCGTGATGCAGAGGCTGAACGACAAAGGGCAGAGCGTGGCCCCTCCTCCCAGGGAAGTGAGCAGATCAGCCAAGTCCACCTGGACAGGTACCAGGGCTGTGCCCCTCGGGGTGTGTGGGGACAGGGCCCATCCCACACTACAGCCCTTTGGAGGCACAGTGGGGTAAATGGAAAATAAAGCAGAGCCTTAGGAAGGGCTGTTCCCTGCTTGGGATATCGCTGCCATTTCCTGCCAGCTTCTCTTAGAGCCTGGATCTCAGTAAGCCCTGGGCCAGCACTGGTGCTGTGACAGTCCCTGCAGTGTCCCCTGGGGAGACTCTGCTCCCTCCTCCCCCAGTTAGTCTGCTCCCTGCACCCTCTGCAGCCCCCAGTCTTAGAAATGTGTGGGATGATCCCTCCAGGCTCACCCAGGACTGGTGGCAGGCTCTCTGCTGGGATGAGTGCTGAGCTCAGCCCTTCCTGTGCCCACTGGGACCCTTTGCAGTGATGTTCACCCTCACTCTCCCTCCTCCTCCTCCTCCCAGTTGCAGACCAGACGTTCAGGAAGCGCCTGCTCCCGCCCTGGTGCTCCCTCCTGGCTCACGGCATCAGCCTCCTGCTCTTTGCCACCTCCGCGGGCGTCTCCGTGTGGATCGGGGTGGGCTTCTCCTCCAGCGTGGCCCTCATGTGGCTCATCTCAGGGATATTCAGCTTTCTGGCATCATTCCTGGTCTGGGAGCCCCTGAAGGTGAGGATGGCACAAGTGCACCGGCACAGACCTGTACGTGGAATTAACAGCTGGAATTAACTTGTCCAGCTGCTAAGCAGAGTCATGAAATTGTTAAGGTTGGAAAAGCCTTTTAAAATGATCAAGTGCAACCATCAACCAGCACAACCACTGTGTTCACCACTAACCCAGGGCCCCAAGTGCCATATCCATGAGGTTTTTGAATGCTTCCAGGGATGGTGAATCCACCACTGCCCTGGGCAGCCCCTTCCAATGCAACAACCCTTTCCATGAAGAAATCAGGTCAGAGTGGACACTGTGCATTGAATGGTCACTCCCATCCCCATATCCCTCAGGAAGGGTAGGATGTGGACACCAGCAACAGTAGGAGAGGCAGGGCTGGTGGCACTTGGCTCTGAAGGTCCAGGTAGGAGCTGTGCCATGCTGGCTGTGCCAAGGGGCCCACAGGAGCTGCTGCTGGAATGCTGAGGTGGCACAGCTCCCTGCAGGCTCAGCACTCTCCCTGTGCCCCAGGTGCTGCTGGAAGCCCTCTATTTCTCCCTGGTTGCCAAGAGGCTGCACCCGGAGGAGGATGACACCTTGGTGGAGCAGCCCTGCGTGGAACACGTGTCCGAGAGGATCAGCAAAGTCCGGCCCCCACAGGGATTTGCCCTCTTCCAGGCCAAGGAGGAGGCCAGGAAGGTCAAGCTGCTGCACAGGATGCTCAAGGTGGGACATCTGCTGCCTGGTGCCCACATGGCCGAGTGTGGGTCCTCCCAGTCCAGCTGGGATCCACTGAGTGCTTGGCTCCGGCTTCTGCCTCAGTTTCTCCATCTCTGGGTCTGATCCTGTTGCAGGGCCGTGGAAAGCACTGCTCTGCTGCAGGATTGGGATCCAGCCCTTCCATGCAATCCCATTTTTACTCTCTGCTTCCCAGAATTTCCTCATCTACATGATGTTCTTGTTGGTGGTCCTGCTCACCAACTACGGCGACGCCTCCCGCACCAGCCGGGCCTTCCTCCTGCAGAGCTCCATCAAGCAGCAGCTGGGCAGCAACGACTTCCTGCTCATCAAGAGGTACCTGCCAGCCCTTGGGGGGTCAGGGGAGTTGGCTCTTGGGTCGTGCTCCACAGTCTGTCCCATAAGAGGTTGCTTGGTGCCCATGTGGAGCTGGGCACTCCACAGCAGTGAGCAGGTCCTGTCTGTCCCTGTGGTTCTGCTGCTCCCCTGGAGAGCAGAGGGGCTCTTGGGGATTGAGAGGTTTAATTTCTCTGAGGTTTAGTGATTTCCCCAGTGAAGGGGCTGTGGGAGTTGATGTTGATCTTTCTGGAGCTGCTTGAAAGGACACGAGTTTCTCTGTCCTTTCCAAGTTGTAGCCATGAACAGGGTTCACGAGAGACAGAAATGACATCTTGTCCAGAGTCTGCCTTTCCTCACTCTGCACAGAAGTTTAACTGGATTAAATTTTCCCAGCTGGTTTTCCACACCCCTGGGAGCTCCCAGCAGCCCAGTCTGGCACTGGGGATCTCTGGGCTGAGGGTGTTTCTGCAAAGCCCTTGGCTCTCTCTGCACATCAGTGTGGCTTGTTCATGCCCCAAAGTCACTGAAACTTTGACTCACCACTCTCACACCTTTTCCCCTGCAGGTCGGATCAGTTCTGGGTGTGGATGTCTCAGGTGTTCCTGCCTTACCTGTACAACAACGGCTCTGGCCAGGAGAGCCACAGCACCACGCTGGGCACAGCCCGGCTGCGCCAGCTCCGGCTGCGGGGAGGTAGGGCAGGGACGGTGGCTCTGCTGTCACAGGGGGAGGTGACAGTCCTGGAGGGATGAAATGGGCAGGTCTGGGTGCAGCTGGGGCTGAGGGGAGGCAGCAGAGGTTATGGAGGCAGTGGTTCTGCTCTGCGGCAATGAACTGGGGCAGTGGATCATGGAATGCTGGAATGGTTTGGGTTGGGAGAGACCTTAACGTCCATCCAGGGACACCTTCCACTATCCCAGGTTGTTCCAAGCCCTATCCAGCCTGGCCCTGGACACTCCCAGGGATCCAGGGGCAGCCACAGCTTCTCTGGGCAACTTGTGCCAGGGCTTCCCCACCCCCACAGGGAAGAATTCCTTCCCAATATCCCACCGAATCCTGCCCTCTGGCAGTTTGAAGCCAGTGATGTATCCAGGGACCAGAGTGCTGGTCCACAGTTACCCAAGCCCGGCTGGGATGTCTCTGTTCTCCTCCACTTGAACCCAGCTAATCCACTCTGAGTTGGTGGCATGGATGTATCGTGACTCCTAAATTGGACAGCTTTCTATTTTTATTATTAATATCCATCCTTTCCTGATTTCCTGACTTCTGCATGCCCCTTCCCTCACCCTGGTGCACTCGTGGGGATGAGTGTGGAGAGGTTGGGAGGAAGGGAGGTGCTGTGAGCTCAGCACTGGCTGTGCTGGCTCCCTGTGGCTCACAGAGTGCTCTCATTCCAGCTGAGTGCCAGCAGAGCGCCCAGGACATCCTGCAGGGCATGGGCAGTGCCTGGAGGAGCTGCACTGACCAGCACAGCTTTGCCACTGCTGACTACGGCGTGGGCTGGGAGAGCACAGCCAGGAATGGGACGGCGGCGTGGGCACACTCAGCACCTGACCTGGCAGGGTAAGGGCTGCCCTGCCTGCGCCCAGCCCTGCGCCCAGCCCTGCGCCCAGCCCTGCGCCCAGCCCTGCTCCTCCTGCAGGGATCCTTAGAGTCCTCTCTAAGGTCTTTACAGGTGCCCTGGGTTGTTCCCAGCCCTCACAGCCTCTGAGCCTGGCAAAGGGCAGATGGATGTGGAAATTCCAAACGGTCTGAACAGCAGTGTTGTGCTGTTTTGGGGGCCCAGGGGCAGAGGGTTCAACTGCACCTTCCAGGGCACAGATGGGGCAAGGGGAACCCAGCACCCCAGGAGCAGCACTCGATTTCTGCTCAAGCATGTGACAGGAGGTTGTCCTGCACCCTGGGCATAAATCACACTTGGTTTCTGCTCTGGTTTGTCCCCAGAGGCATCTCCATGCAAGTCTTGGCCACCACAGGGCTTGAGGCAGTTCTGAGGTTGGGAACACTGAGGTGGATCAATGCACCCCTGTAAATTTGTCATGTGAAATAAATCCTGAGGGGCAGGATCTGCATCTGCACACTTGCTCCTGGCCTGCCATGTAGGAGAGCAGCCTGTGTCCTTCAGCCTCACCCACACCTCCTCTTCCTCTGCAGGATCTGGTACTGGGGCTACATCTCCTTCTATGACAGCAGTGGCTACGTGCAGGAGCTGGGCCCTTCCCTGGAGGAGAGCCGGGCCCAGCTGGAATTCCTGCAGCAGCACACGTGGATCGACAACATGTGAGTGTGGCAGGGGCAGAAGGAATGTCCTGCTGTCACCTGGGCTCGTCAGGGGCGCTGCTGGAGTGTCCCGGGGGCACAGGATGAATATCCCACCCAACAGTGGCCCCGGAGCTGGTGGTATCCCAGCCCCTGAGCTGCTCCTGTCCCTCTGCAGGAGCCGGGCAGTGTTCGTGGAGCTGCTGCAGTACAACCCCAGCGTGGACCTGCACGTGGCCATCACCCTGCGCCTGGAGTTCCCTGGGGCTGGCCAGGCCATCGCTGCGGTCACCATCAGCCCCTTTCCCCTGCTGCGGCTCAGCGGGGGGGTCACCCTGCAGCTCCTCATGATGGTCAGTGTGCGACCTCCCCTGCACCCCCTGCTCTCTGCGTGAGGGGCTCTGGGGACCCTCACCCAGGCTGGTCACTGTGGACTCGAGCTGCCCTGCCTGAGGCCACTTGTCCCCATGTCTGTCGCCCTGCCTGGGTTTGGTGTCAGCAGAGCCCTCATCCCCTGGGCGCTGCCACCCTGCCACAGGGGCATTGGGTGAGGGCATTGGGGAGCTTCAGGAGGGCTTGGGGGGTTGGATGAGCAGGGAAGGCAGGGTGGGATGCAGGGGGTGGTCCAGGGGTGTATCTTGGCCTGGTTTGGGGGATTTTGCTGTCCTGGGGTGCTGCAGGGTGCCCTGGTGCAGCACAGCAGTCAGGGCTTGTCCTCTCCTCTCCTGGTAATTTCTCCATTCCTCCTCTCCTGGTAACCTCTCCATAACCTCTCCTGGTATCCTCCCTGTTCCTCCCTCAGGTTTTCCTCATGCTGTTTGTGGTTTACTTCGTGGTGTCAGAGTCTCTGGCCATCAAGAAGGAAGGCAGAGCCTACTTCACCCTGTGGGGCAACTATGGCCAGTGGGTTTTCATCCTGCTCACCACGTGCACGGTGCTGGTGCACCTCAGCCAGGCCACCCTGGCTGACCAGCAGTGGCTCAGGTACCTCAGCAACCGCAGGGGCTTCACCAACTTCTACCAGGTGGCCTTCTTGAGCTCAGTCTTCAGCAGCCTGACCGCATCCCTCCTCTTCCTCCTGACCGTGCAGGTATGGGCGGGCTGGGGGAGCAGCACATGGGTGGTGGGTGCTTTGGTCCTCCTGTCCTTGTCACCCCTGGGCAGTCCTGGGAGGGGCAGAGTGGGTGGCAGGGAGGCCACACGTGTCTCTGCTGTGCACTTCGGGTCTCTAAGGCCTCTGGGACTTGGATTCCCTTGCGGAATTCAGCCAAGCGTGCCTGATGGGATGATTCTGTCTGCAGGGAACCTGTGGACTGGGGTGTTTGTGCTCTGATGGAGTTTGGGTTTCCCATGTGTTTGAGAGACCCTTCCTGGGCTGGGGCTGTGTCTGTAACTCCCTCCTCTCCCCTCCCAGGCTGCCCAGCAGCTGCGCTTTGTCCGGCAGTGGTCGGTGTTTGGGAAGACCTTCCAGAAGTCCATGAAGGAGCTGATGGCTGCCGGGGTGGCCTTTGCCCTCCTCCTCCTGGCCTACGCCCAGCTCGGCTTCCTGGTAACCACCCCTGTCCCCCTCCCTCACAGGGGGGCTGCTGCTGGTCCTGCTGCCCCTTGTCCCTCACCGTGGCGTGACATGAGCAAAGCCCCTGGGTCCCCTGGGTGCTCTGTGCCCACCCTGCCACCGGCACCTTTGGCCAGGGGCTGCCCCTGTCCCAGCCCATTTGTGAGCCACCCCTCAGGGCCCATATGGGAGGGCATGTTGTGGGTCAGGGGAACATTTTGCCGCTGCTCCCTTCTCATCACATCTCCTCCGTCCCTCCACAGCTCTTCTCCTCCTCCTCCGAGTCCTTCCGCAGCGTGGGCAGCAGCCTCCTGCTGCTGCTGGCCCTTCTGCGGGGCAGCGCCAGCCTCCGGCCCTGCCTGCCCGAGGCCTCGGGGCTCTACTGCCTCTTCTGCACCACCTACATCGTGCTGGAGGTGTGGATCGTGCTGCGGCTGCTCGCGGTGGTGCTGATCCACAGCTACCGCGAGATGCACTCCGAGCTCTACCGCCCCGCCTTCGAGCCCCAGGACTACGAGATGGTCGAGCTGTTCGTGCGCAGGCTCAAGATGTGGATGGGCTTCAGCAAAGCCAAGGAGGTGAGGGCAGCCTGGGGACTCTGTGGAGAAGGGGCCTGGTGGTACAGAGCAGCATCCACCATCCTTAGCTTCTCCCTTCCTCTGGCTCCTTCCCACAGCCAGGTTCCTCCAGCCCGTGAGGGCTGGAGCAGTGGCCACCCCTGGGAGCCCAAGAGCTGGGTTGGTGATGGGGAACCCTACAGATGTCAGCTGCCTGTTCTCAGCCCCACAGTTCCACGTGGCTTTATCTGGGATCCAGCCTCAGCCTGTCACATCAGGAACGGCTGGGAGCAGCCTTGGAGCTGTTTGGAGTGTTCCCACTTCCCAGCTCCTGCCCTAACCCTGCCCCCGCTCCCCTCTTCCCTCCCAGTTCCGGCACAAGGTGAGGTTCGAAGGGATGGAGCCGCTGCCCTCCCGAGACTCCAGCGACTCCAAGTCCTTCCGGGGCCCCACTCCCAGCGCTGCCTCCGACAGCTCCAGGGCCTCCACGTCCTCCANGGCGTCAGCGCGGCCGCGGGGCCACCGGGCAAGCCCTGTGCCGCCAGGAGGAAACGGCCCCTGCGGGCCAAGAACCGGGTGCACCCCGCGGTCAAGTAACGGGGGTGCAGGAGCGATGCCCTGGCAGGGCTTTGCCAAGGGCGGGCTGTGCCCGCCCGGAGCTGCCGCGGCGGCTGGGCCGGCCGGGCACAGGGGCTCTCCCGCCGCGCCGCTGGCACGGCCACCGGCCTTCCAGAACCGGCCCCACGGGAGCATTCCAGTGTTAGAGACGGAAGGGGAGAAGGCCGAGCCTTTCCCCAGGGGATGAGCAGGTGCAGGAGATCCCCGCCGGCTCACAGGGAGCAGCTGTGGGTGTTCAGCGGCCCCGGCTGCAGCCGNCTCCCAGTTCCGGCACAAGGTGAGGTTCGAAGGGATGGAGCCGCTGCCCTCCCGAGACTCCAGCGACTCCAAGTCCTTCCGGGGCCCCACTCCCAGCGCTGCCTCCGACAGCTCCAGGGCCTCCACGTCCTCCAGCCAGCTGGACGGGCTGAGCCTCGTGCTGAGCACCCGCGACAGCCTGGAAGTGGACGCTGACATCCAGCGCCTCCTCTCCCTCTTCGAGATGCTGCTGGCGCAGTTCGACCGCGTCAATCAGGTGACGGAGGACGTGTCCCGCATCGAGCACCTGCTCGAGTTCTCCCGCAGCCGCCGCGCCCGCAGGAGGCACCGCGGGCCAGAGGCGGGCCCGGGCCGGGGCTGCTCGGGCAGCTCGGAGCAGGGCCCGTGCCCGGAGCTGTC
>VYXC01000142.1:117156-153372 GCA_013397175.1 Platysteira castanea
CCGGCCGGCTGCTGCGGGCCAGCCGGGGCGTCAGCGCGGCCGCGGGGCCACCGGGCAAGCCCTGTGCCGCCAGGAGGAAACGGCCCCTGCGGGCCAAGAACCGGGTGCACCCCGCGGTCAAGTAACGGGGGTGCAGGAGCGATGCCCTGGCAGGGCTTTGCCAAGGGCGGGCTGTGCCCGCCCGGAGCTGCCGCGGCGGCTGGGCCGGCCGGGCACAGGGGCTCTCCCGCCGCGCCGCTGGCACGGCCACCGGCCTTCCAGAACCGGCCCCACGGGAGCATTCCAGTGTTAGAGACGGAAGGGGAGAAGGCCGAGCCTTTCCCCAGGGGATGAGCAGGTGCAGGAGATCCCCGCCGGCTCACAGGGAGCAGCTGTGGGTGTTCAGCGGCCCCGGCTGCAGCCGGCCACAGGAGGGGACTGGGGTGGGCACAGGGGGACGGCACAAAGCTCAAAGCTCCCCCCCTTCCCTGCTGGCTGTGCCGGATGGGAAAGGGAGAGGAGAGCCCCAGGCCTTGAAGGTTTGAACCAGGTCTTGGATTTTTGTCGACTGTGGAGGAAGTCTCCACGCACTGTGGAGGAAAGCGACAGCTTTCGAGAAGGTATTTAACCCACCTTGTTTTTTAAGCATAAATAGATATATAGAGAAATGCTATCTACACCCAGAGCAGTTAATTTCCAGTATTGGCTACTTCTATCCTCCAGAAATTGGTACTATTATTTGTATTTAAAGAAATTCAATATTTAAAACAAAGGACATTGCAGCGAGCTGGGGATGAGAGACCCCTGGGCTGCCTCAGCCATCTCCGAGCGTGGGGTTCCCAAACTCCCGGCGTGGGATTCCCGACTCCCAGTGTGGGGTTCCCAACGTGCTGGTGTCACTGCGGTCCCCCCCTGCCCTGTCCCCCTGCCGTGGCCCCGAGGTGCAGGCGCCACTGGCTGCTTGGCTTCTCTAACCCAAGGAATGTATTGCTCTAAGTATATGTATTTTTTTGGTTTACTTGTTCCTATGTACTGCCCAGCACTTTAAACAAGGCTTTCCTCGGCTACCAGTGACACGTGCGAGCTAAGAATGGGATAATATATCACAAAAGCAGTATTTTGTTTGTTTAAATCATAAACTGAAATGGGCAGGGAGGAGGGGAGTGCAGCCCCAGCTCAGGCAGCCGTGCCAGCACCTTCCCTGAGCACAAAAGAGGCAGGTGAAGCCCTGAGGGAGGTTTTTTTGGGGTCCCTCCAGCCCTGCCAGCTGGGTTTCACCATGTGCTGGGCTACAGCTGCTGGGCTACAGCTGGCCTGTGCCATGGGGCCCCCCAGATCACAGCCTGGGGGTGCCTGAAGCCCCCCCCAGGGGCTGCCTTCCCCTCCTCAGCCCCATTTCACCTTATGGCTATTGTAAGTAATTTATACGGGGTTTGTTTGGTTTTTAAATGTATATATTTTTGTATGTTTGCTATATTTTCATAGCATCGGTACCGTGTTTGAAACATGTAGATAGGAGACAGAACACTATTGTCAGAGTTATTTAAAGGATGTATTAAGTGCTTCCTGGGAATGTCCCGTGTATATAAGGATTGGGTGTCTGTGTGTGTGTGTGGTGTGTGTGCTCTCCTGGGCTGGCTCGGGGCAGTGGCCACAGGTGGATGGGGAAAAGCCCCCAGTGGGCTCCTCGGTATTCCAGAACCTGCTCCATGCTTTGGACAGGTGAGAGGGTGGAAGGGAAGGCTGGGAGGAGTAGAGCTGCAGGGCGCAGGGGCCTCGGGTTCAACTGGCTCTGGTGCTGGTGGGCTTGGGAAGCACCTTCCCAGGGCAGGGGAGACTTCTCCAGGCAGAGAGAGGGGGCTCCTAAAACACTTCCATTGCTCCATCCCCTCCAGCCCCCAGCTGTGTTGGATACTTGTGAAGGTTTCATTCCTGCATCCATGCGCTTCCTTGGCCCCTTGGCCATGTGTGTCAGGGTGGCTGCCGGGGACACTGGATACTCTGGGATGCCCTTGGGACAGGTCTAAGTTACCTTTGGAAAACTCAGGTGCTGTGCAGGACAGATGTTGTGGAAAGGTTGCAGAGGGATGAGGGCAGGAGAAGACAAGTGAGGTGGTGCTTGGTCTGGTCAGCATGGAGGTGATGGAAGAGCAGAGGGCACAGAGAAGTGGAGTGCAGAGGGGAGAAATCCAATCCTGGTAACCAGGACAGGTTGGTAGTGGCAGAAAGGCAGGTGGGAGAGGGCAGAGAAGGGCCCAGAGGGCAGGAGTGTGGGACAGGGAGGGCCCCAGCAAGTGCCTGGAGCAGGCAGAACCAGCAGCTGGGGGCTGGGACCAGGTGCTGGTCAGCTTTGTGCTCTGTGCTAAAAAACCCCCCTGGTTTTCAAGCCAGAGGTATAAAACCATTTGCCTTGGATTTTTTGTTCCTTTAACTTCCCAGGCAGCACAGCACTAGGCTCAGCTTGGCACATGTCCATGACTCTGTTTTGGTGACAGGGACAGTGCCATGTCCCCAAACCAAGGCAGTAAGAGGAGCAGTGGTGAGGTGTCCCAGAGACCTGGGATGTCCCCAGGGCTGGAGCCCCTCTAGCTCTAAAGCTCCTTTCCCCACACGCCTGCCCTGGCACAGCCCCTCTCACCTGTGTGGAGCACCAGGGGTGTAGATCCAACCCCTCCAAGGGCCCTGTGGGAATTTTCAGTGATTGAAATGTCCCAAATTAACCAAGCAGGTCTTGGAAACCTCTTGAAGAGCCAAGAAGTTCAGTTCCTGAGGCAGAGGTCAGTTCTCAGCTCGAGTATCCTCATTAGAAGGGCTTGGGAGTAGGAGGGAAGTGTGGGAAGGAGACGGAGGCAGGAGGGGCCAGCAGGGCCCCAGATACTTGGAGCAGCCATTCCTAAGCTAAAGGGCAGCTGGAGCAAAGATGCTCCCCAAATCCATCAGGATTTTTGTTCCCATGTGCCTGTTCCTTGCCCTGCGTGTGTGTGTGAGTGTGACTCGGTGTGTGTGACTTTACCAAGTGCTCCTTCTGATCAGAGAGGAGCAGAAACGGGATCAGACAACTGCCCTACTTCTGGCCTTCCCTGAAGTACGGAGAGCAGCTCTGCCCCCCACAGTTCCTTGAAAAGCCCAGCCCTGCGCGGTGGGCAGCACCCACAGCTTCCAGCACTCAGTTCTCAGTGCAGCAGTTCCTGTGCCAGCTCCAGCAGCATCCCAGGGTCCCCTCCATGTCCCAGCTAAGGCTCCTCTGCAGCCAGAGGCATTTAGTCATGGAGTTACACCCTCACAGCAATAAACTTGACTCAAAGCCCATACATCCCCCTGAATGTATATTTTTGTGTCTGTAGTCACCCAGAGATGGTGTCTTATTTATTGCCTTGAATCTCACAATGATGCATCAGGATCAAGCTGCTTAAATGAAAAATGAAACCCCCATCCATTCACTCCAAGGGAGAGGGAGGGAGGAAGTAAGTGCCTTATTTTTTTAATTTTTTTTTTTTTTAAAGAACAATGATTGTGACCAAAATGCCAAGGTTCCTGTCTGGTCAGCATTTCACTGCAAACAAAAATGGTGTATTTTGTAACTGTGGGGATGTTTCTTACAAACTGACAAAGTCAAATAAACACTTGACTGCTAAAACCTGGCTCAGGTGGTTTTGTCCTGCTCCAGATGCTCCTCTCCACCCCACCCTCATTCCCTCTGCATCCATAATTTTAATTAAGGTCTCCTGCACAACACAAGACACTTTCTTATATCCTCCAGCCTATCAGGGCTGGCATTAATGAATGAGCTCACTCATGGACCCTGGGGGTGGCACAAGGACAAAGCTGACAGAAAAGTCCCCTCCCCAGCACAGAGGTTCCCTGAAGCTGAACCCCAGGGATGATCCCTGTCCTGGGCCTGGACCATGACCGGGAATCCATGTATCCAGCACTGGGAGTGGTGGGGGTGGTTCCATGAGCAGCACAGATTGGGAAACCAAAGCAGGAAAGGAGGAAGGCTTTACACCATCAGGAAAGAGTTTGAACTTCCCCAGGACATCAAGAACGCACTAATCAGACAAATATTTTATTTCTTTACGACTCATAAACACTCAAACACAACGGACACTTGGTGTTCCCACACACCTGCACAGGCGAGGGCTGTCCCTTTGTCCCCTCGCCCGTCCCTTCACAGTCCCACGTGCACATTGCACTTGTCTTCATCTCCCTGCTGTCAGCCATTCCCAAATCCACGCTTCCCACTCACAGACAAAGCAGGAGATGAAGTGCTCACAGTATAGTCCAGCTTACGAGGTGCCTCCCAGTTGGGTACTGTAGTGTCTGGTGCCCTCCTTGCCTCAGGATGGGCTGCAAATCCCATTCCAGCTGTGCCCACCTGCCCTGCTTCAGCCTCCCCCAAGAGACTCCCTGTCAGGGAATAGGCAAAACTCGGGGGGAGATGATGCCCCAAGACTTGTCAGCAGTCAAAAAGGGATTTATCAGGTGCATGGGGAAGGATGAGAGACCCCAGCATTCCTCCAATCACGGGAGGTTCTGCAGATGGACCTGGAAGCTGGGTCTGAACACCTGGAGTCAGTCCTGGGGGTCAGACTCGCCATCCCCAAGGACTGCTGGCCCAGCTCTGCCCTTCCACTGCTCCCCCTCTCCCTCTTTGCTGTTACTTCTGGTGGCAAAATAATTTCTGCTGAGGGAGAGAGGCTTGGCTGGGAATCCCTCAAAATGAAGACAAACCTTGGGAATTTAGGCAGCATTTGGGGCAGGAGAGAACCCAGATTAACTCCTTCTAGAGCTGGCAGCGGAATGAGTCATAGCCTGCAGAGTCCAAGTGCTGACAGCCCCGAGGTCCAGGGAGGAGCTGGGATTCTGGGGTGCTCAGAAATACCAACTGGATTTTCAATACTTCAGATTTCATTCCCAGTAAAGTCCTCAAAAATCCCACAATTCCTGTACCTTCATGTAAGGATCTGCAGAACATCAGCCTTTGTCTGCTTCCACCAGGAGCTGGTGTGGAAGGAGTGCAAAGAAAGGTTCTGCAGGGAAGTTCCCAACAGAGGAGCCTTGAAACAGCTCAAACCAAACCAAACCCAGTGGGCTGGTCCTCTGGGAGCTGCTGCTGGGAATCCAGTGTCCTCCTCAGAGGCCCCCACAGCTCCTGGCAGGTTCAGTGCCAAGTCCACATGCAAGGAGCAGCCAGGCTGTGCCTCCCAATCCCTGTGTCCATGCAAGTGCAGGCATCAGCACACAGGGAACAAAATTCCATGGCCTCAGTATCCCAGCAGGGACACCCCAAGCCCAGCCCTACACAAACTCAGTGAAGTCGTCCACGGAGGAGATCAGCCTCTTCCTCTGCCCTGTCTCGTAGGTGGGAGGGGGGTCCTGGGGCATCTGGGGAGGGGGTTTTGTGGGGGCAGAGGGGTGCAGCTGCAGGGGAAGGCCAGGGCTCTGGTACTGTGTCTCTTCCCGGAGCTGAAAGGCAACAGAGAACAGGTGAGCTCCATTCTCTCCAAAACTCTTTCCATTCTCCCTCGGGGCAGGCCAGGATACCCAGGACACTGTGCCTGCACTGAGGGGGTGCCACTCTGCCCAGGTATTGGACTTCAGGAGGAATTTCTCCATGGAAAGGGTGATCATCCCCACAATAGAACTGGATGATCCTTAAGGTCCCTTCACACCCCCGACCTCTCTGATTCCATGACCAGCTGGACTCTTAACCTCCATACACACCCTCCTCTCAATCAGCAAGTTCTGCCAGCTGGTTTTACCTGCCTTAATTGCAGGAAGAGTCTCAGTAAAGCCCAGTTCTACCCTCAGAGCAGCTCCACTCACCCGGTGCCGGAGCCTCTTGATGTGGCGCAGCCTCGCGATCCATTTGGAGGGGTAGGTGTCCGTGGGGTTGGATCTGCTGTGGTGGACCTGAGAAGCCATCTGGGTTGGGAAGGGTGGGGAAAAGCAGGGAAAGACAGGAGCCACATTAACATAATCACAACAATAAAATTAATCCCATTTTCCAGTGCAGTTTGACATCAACTTGAAACCCAGCTCTGAGTTAGGACTGTGCAGGTGCCAACTCTGGCTTCAAGGTCCAGTAGAAAAGTTGTTTTGCTGCTTTAGCAGGCCCTGCTTGTTTCCTTGGAAGCTGGTGATGGGCCAAGGCAGCAGCTGGAAGCCAGGAGGCCTGGGGGTGCTGGGAGTACTCACGTTGGCATGCAGGGCCATCTGACGGGCCACAAAGGGCAGGTTCTTGTCAGAGATGATCTTGGCAACACTCGTGTCCACCAGACCCTCCATGTCTTTGGTTTAAAGGAAAAAGAAAACAATTCTTTTAAGACAGTTAAGAAGCAGCAAAAGGTTGCCAGTAACTAAACATCTAAGTCAGATAAACCTGAGGAATTGTATCACAAGTCCCCACCAGCTCCACAGCTCCCACTCTAACAGAACCTGCTCTGCAGCTTAACACAAATGGCTCCCAAATTCCAGCTGCTCCATAAAGGTTTGGGGAGACCCTTCTGGGCTCTCACATGAACCAAAGTGTGAGACACAAACACCCAAAAGTGGCCCTTTGGTAAAACACCTGCACCAGCAGTGCTGAACCCTCCATGTCCTCCAGCATCCCCAGGCAGCTGCTGGAGGGATCTGCTCTGCTGCTGGCACTGCGTCCTGAGCTTGAACACAGCATGAGCAATCCAGTCCAGGTACAAGAGCAGGGCAAACCCAGATGTAACTGGGCAAACTGGTGCCAGAGAGCTTCTCCTGGAAGTCTTAACTTTCGAAACACAAACCCTCAGCACAGCAAAGGCTGAGGAATTCCCACCTTTCCGACACTGCAGCGTCACCAGGTTACAGTCATAGTCCAGGGGGGTGATGATCACGTGCACAAAATTGAACTGCCCCTAAGGAGAAACCAGTAAAACAGTCAGAAACCTTTCCCTGGCAGCATCATGGTTTGTGAATGCCCTAAACACACACCAGTGACCCCACCATGGCCAACAGCTCCCCCCATAATCCCTACACCGTTTTTAGGGTAACACCCACACACATGAAGGTTCACAACCCTGTGGTCCTGCTGTAACACATGCACAAGGAAAATCCCCTACCTTTATTGTGCCCAGTTTGAAATCCTCTCCAGAATCATTGTAAACTATGGAAACAAAATCATTCCCCAGGTGCCTCTTCTTGTCACAGCGATATTTATCCAAATCCTTTGTGGGCATCAGAGTAGCAATGTGGAAAATGGCTGGAAAGGGAACACAAAGATCCTTAGGCTGGGCTGGGAAAGCAGCAGTGGTCACATGCCAGTAATAAAAATACAAACTGTGCTCTCTCAATAGGTTAGTCCCCATTTGTGACAGCTGAATCCAGTCCCACTGGATGCTCCAGGGGTCCCTGGAGCACAGAGAGCAGCAGCCAGTGGGAAGGACCACAGCAGCACAGGGAGCAGAACCTGGGTTAAGGAAGAAAGAGGTGAAAGAGCTTAAACCAGGACTTGCCCTAACTGAGCTCTGCAGGCCCCAGGGCCACCTGCAGCCACACCATGGAACTGGACTCAGTGTGATGATCATAGAGCTGTGCGGAAAAATTCGGGAAGTTCACCATATCTGGCTGGATCCTGGATGATTTCTGCACAGCTTGGTGCTGCAGCAGCTGGGTGACACTGCAGTGACATGAGCCATGGCCACAGCAGTGACAATCCCTGCTCAGAACTGCTCTTCAGAGAAACATGGCAATACTGACGCCACCCTCAGTGAACAGCTTTCACAGCAGCTTGGGGACAACCAGCTAAACCTCTACACTAAACCCTGCTAGCCTTTAAAGAGCTGATCATTTCACAGATTTACAGAGCAGATCTTTTTTTCACGGAGCAGACTGTTTTACAGAGCAGACCATGATAAAACTGGTGTGATTTTTTTTTGTTAAGTAAGGCAGGTATGTTTGGCCTGAACTTTATCACACGGCTTGCAGAGCTACCAGAGAGAACAGGAGAGGATCAGAGCCCCAGGACATCCTCACTACACCCCTGGGAAGGAATCCCTGTGGAAGGCAGGTCAGGTAAAGTCAGAAGACACAGACCATCCTTCCAGCTCACCCTGCATGATGTCATCGTGCCAGCAGTAGGTGAACTGTCCATCCTCCCCACACACGTCCAGGCCACCCAGGTAAATCTTATCTGGCTGACAGTCCTTGAGCTCGATGAGCTTCCCCAGGCCCGTGAGGAACTCGGTGTAGCGATAGGAGCCATGCTCGTTGGACAGGATGGCGATCTCGTTGTTGCTCTGGGACACAGGGACATGTCACATGTCAGTGATCCCTCCCTGGGAAGAGGTGATTGCCCTCACAAAAGGGCTTCATGCAGTCACTGATTTTTAGTGCAAGGAACTAAGGACAAGCAAAGCTGCTGCAGGAGCGGGCAAATCCCACTGCTAGAGAGGTTCCCAGGTTCCATAAGGATTGAGGCCCCTGTACACACTCACCTGGCCCTCCCCAACGTAGAGCACTGCAATCTTGTGTGTGTCGTAGGATGGGATCTGATCCAGGAGCTGCACCGACCTCTCAAATGTCTGTAATCAAAACAGGGACCCCCCCTGAGCAGCCTGGGCTGCTGGGAGGTGTCCCTGCCCATTGAGGTCCCTTCCAACCCAAACCATCCCAGGATTCTGTGAGCTTTAAAATATCCCCTCCACAACCCCAACACAGAGAATCTCCCATCTGTGGCACTGATGGTAGGAAACACCTTTAAATTGCACCACCTTAGCCAGACATTTGTGATTATCATTTACATTCCAAGAAAGTCATGAGGTTAAAAAAATTAAGGATTTATACAACTCCTTGCCTACCTCATTTGGCAGCAAGAGGGGTTTGTTGTTTTCATCACCAAAGAAGGGGGAGTGGTACAACTGTAAAAACACAAAGCTGAAGGAGAGAGAGAGGGAAAAGTCTGTTACCATAATAATTAAGTCAGTTTTGATCTGCTGGCTGTCAGAACGTTATGTACATCAGAAAAAGAGGAGGAATTAAAATGCTAACAGGGTATTATTCATCTTTCAGAGACATTCTGAGTGCCTGGACTACCTGCAGTTTGCAATAGACCCCTGTCAGAAAAACAATGATGTGTCAAAACAGCAGCAGCCACAAAAATGCTCTGTTCAAAGGCACAGAGTGGAGGAGCAGGAATGCCCTCCACAGCTCTGGGGGCATTTCTAGGCTCTCAGACACATGATTTGCATTTTACCTGCCCTCAATCAGACGAAAATTGTCTCATCATGCAATCTTGGACAGCTAACAATATCCCAGATTCAAAAAGCAACTATTACAAACCTTCTTCTCAGGATTTTGCATATTCTATTTCTTGAAATGCAAAACTAGCAATTCACCCTGTTCACAGTCAAATTAACTCTGGGTAACCTGCAGTCAAACCACAGCCTCTAAACTGAGTACATTAAGTACAGGAGGAAACTATTCATCTATTTCTTTCACCATTTGGGGGTTCTGTGTCCTAATCCCAAAATTAATTCGGTGGTACTGTGCTCAACAGGCCTGTATTAGCTCCCGAATAAGGTAGGTAATTAATTTTTTAATCAGACACTTTGCACACCCCACGGAAGCAGCTCCCCCGAAGGAGCCCCTGATGGAGCAGCTCAGGGGCCCTGCACCCACCTGGGGTTTATCCCAGGGACTTTCTCCGCGTTGGAAGCTGCTGCCCTGCCCTTGAAGGCATCTCTCTCGATCCTCTTCCCCCTCCTGGACGGGGCCGAGTCGGAGATGGTGTAGCCCCGGGGCCGGTGCCCTGAGGGCGAGCGGGGCGAGGTGACAGCTCCGGTGCCACCCCCGGGCCCGGCGGCCCTGCTGTCCTCGCCCCTGCCCAGCCAGCTGCCCAGCTCTTCCCCTTCCAGGTTCCCCGACTGGGATTTGGATTTCACTTCCGTGCTCAGCCTCCTGGGCACTTCCCGGCCGTTGGCGTCCTTGAGCACCTCCTGCAGCGTCTGGAGCTCGGGGGAGGAGCTGGACTTGCTGAGGGGCTGCGAGGGCTGGAAGGAGAGCTCCTCCAGCGCCCGGCCCTCCTCCCGCCCGATGGGGATCCCGCCCTCCACCAGCTCCTCCGACTTCAGCGATTTGTCCTCCTGGCTGGAGGTGGAGGACGACTGGAAGAGAGAGGAACATAGAATACGAGTTTTCATGGAATCAAAGAATCCCAGAATGGTTTTGGTTGGGATAGACCTTAAAGCTCATCCCATGGTTGCTCCAAGCCCCGTCCAACGCGGCCTTGGACACTCCCAGGGATGGGGCAGCCACAGCTTCTCTGGGCACCCTGTGCCAGGGCCTCCCCACCCCACCCTCCCCACCCCTTCCTTTTCCTGACAGCCAAAATAAAAGCTGACAACAGCAGTGCTCAAGGCACCCCAAACACTTCCAGGGAAAGGTGGACAGGAATGAGCACAAAGCAATGTGGATCAAGGTCCCTGCTAAAACAGGGATTTTCCCCTGAATGCCCCCCGAGCAGCCAAACTCCCAGTGCCATCAGTGAGCTGTTTCTCAGGGTGCCATGAGAGGATTCATGGACAATCCCCTCCAGGCTGTCACCCGCTGCTCGCCCTGGTCCTTACCCTGCTGTAGGAGTTCTGGGCTTTTCCAAACTTCTCCTCACTCAGGACATGCTCGGAACACGAGGTCTCCACGTCCTCGCTCTCCGGGGACTCTGCGGGGGACTCGGCCTCCCTGAGCTCCATCTCCCCTGCGCTCCCTTCCTCCAGCACCACGGCGGATTCTACGGAGACACCAGCACGGGAGCTGTGGAGAGGGGACACGGGGACAGGCCCCCCTCCTCTCCTCTCAAGTACCAGCCTTTTCCCTACGGGATTTCAATGGAAGGCCATACGGAATGAGTGCCCTGGCATTTCTTGTCATGTCAGACTTGCTCCTGGTTCCCTTTTTTCCAGGGGATAAATCACCTCACCCTCACAGCCAAGGGCTGCCTGCCTTGGGCCAAGGAAGTGCAGCTGTTTCCAATTGTTGCTGAGGGACAAGCAGGGCACGGGATGCGGAAACGTGGCCTTGGACACGGGTTACCAGGACAGACAGGAACTACAGAGATGTAGGAAAGTACCGGATAAAAGCTCACTGGAGACATCAGCTCTGTGCAAGGCTGCAGCAAAGGGAGCTTTTCTTGTACTGAAATGTAACGCTCCTGTGCCTTGAGGCCTACAAGGAGATCAGAAATTTTCCTAGGAGCCATTTCCTTGCAGTTTGGCAGCTTTCCTAGAATGTCTCAGGAGAAGCAAAACAATTCAGCCCTGAACATGTGGAAGGACGAGAGCAGGGGTGACACGGGCACTGCAGGTGGCATCTGCTCAGACACACAGGGAGTGGAACCACACTGACAAAAAAGCTCTGTGGAAGCCCTGCCTGCGTGGAGGATTTAACCTTGGATCTGCTCCAGGCACTGACCACAGGGATGAGTCTGACCAAAGGCTCCTCCTGGCCTTACTTTTTGTCCTGAGGAAAAGGCTGGAGAACAGGAGGCTTCCCATTATGCACACAAGGGACTGGAAGACCAATCTGAAAGGCCAAGATTTGTTTTCCAAAATAATAACAATAATAAAACCAAAAATTAGCACACACAAAAATATAAAGAAAATCAGCAAAATTAAAAAAATACAAAGAAAAAAATCACTAAAGCAGCTTTTCCTGGATTGATTTCAGCTCGCAGGACCAAAGTTATTTCAAAGAAGCAATTAAGAGTTAGCATTGCACACACAAACCTTCTAAAAATACAAAACAAACCAAAAGGAACCAAAACAACGTGCTGATCTGGTTAGCTGTCCAAGCCAGAACACACCTGCAGATACCCAGTGCTTCCAAGCTCCCCTCCTACACCACTGCTAAGATTGCTGGTGCTTTGAAACAACCCAAGCACTAATTAATCTTTAGGTGGGAAGAGAATAACAGGAGCAGAGAGAAGTACAGAAAAATATTGAACTGCAGCAGCTTTGTGTTGCTTTGAGAGGTCTCTGACAGCAACCAGCAGCAGCTCAGAACAGCCCACTGCTCTACTGGGAGCTTTCCAGTGAAGGAAGGAGGCAGAAAGACATTTGAACCCTCTAATTAATATCACAAAGCATTGCAGGTTATCAAAGCAATGCAGGTGTTGTGCTCATAAAAGTGTGTAATTTGATCTCCACTTCATTTAATTATGAAATCAATTTTACTGAAGTGGAGAAAGATTTTACATTTTTACAGAGCCTCTAAAAGGTAGAATTTAGCAGGTTTTCCGCTGAACTAGATTTCTTTTTTTATTTAAAAATCTCTTAACCAGCCTCCATGCTGGCTGAACTTTATCCATATATCACATATATTCATATTATCAGCTGCTTTTATCCTTCTGTGTCCAATTCTGGCAGATCCCTGTGGGCTGAGCAGCTCCAAGGGGAGCTTGTCCTGCAGCACACGCTGCTCTTCTCACAGCTGGGAGCTTTTCCACTGAGCAGAACACAAAGCCAATTGGAAAATGAAGCTGCAAATGAAGAATTAATTAATCCAGCCACGTTTCGACAGGTCATTTAACACTTGGCCTCATGACTCACAAGCCACCCCAGCTAAAAGCAAAGTTGCTTTAAGAAATGGTCTGCACTTGCAAATGTTGGATCTGGCTTGGACTTCTTCATGCTAGTCAAGATCCCATTTGTTGAGAGTGATGAGACTGGGGACAGACAGGAGACATGGAAGGGGAAGATGAGGGATGAGGGATACATTTTCTATGAATCAGAGGTGTTCTTCTATGGCAATACTGTTTGGTTGGTTTTTTCCTTAAAGATATATAAATATACCTGCCCAGGATATGCTCCTGTGCAACTTCCCTTGACAACTGGACTGGTACATGGAAGAGAAAGAGGCCACTGCAAAGGGAAATCAAGTGAGCAGCTACATCAAAAGGAAGGAGAGACTATATGTAAAAAAAAATATAAAAAAATTAAAAAGCACAGAGTTTAAAATGTAACCAAGAGCCTAGTTTAAAACAAACAAATAAATAAATGAAACAAAGGAAAGAACAAGCTGGGATAAGCTCACCAGATGCCAAAGGGATACTTTAAGGGCACAAGGTCTCAACACGAATAAGGAGGAATAAACACATCCAACAGTGCAGGCTCCAACTGCTCCCTTTGCAGAATGCATTTTGTGAGGCTTAGGAACAGAAAATCCCTTCCTGATATCCCAGCACACACAGGAAACCAGGCTGAGCCTTTCCTGACCTGCACAAGGCCACTTTTAAACACACAGAAGAGTCTGGAGAGTAGAAATCTGCGTAAAGACTCACAGAGGTTTAACCTCTGAAGAGGCAGAACAGGCATGAGACAGTCTGACAGCAACACTTCTTCCAGTCATTCCCCAGCCAGCTCCAGCAAGTCTGCTTAACAAGGATGTGGCCAAAATGACTCTCAGACTGGCACAGCAGTGGCATTCAGGTGGTGTGGGTTCAGCTCTCCACTTACCTCCACACACCACAAATTTTTAGTCGCAAAAGTGTTTATGGAAAATACTCTTTTTGGTTGGTTTTAAGAGGTGATAATTTGATACCAATTTTGTGTTTACGCATTCTGAAATACTAAAATATGCCTTTCCCTGCTTAAAACAAACCTGAAAACTGGCATTTTTACCAGATTTCCAGACTATCCAACCCATTTTTCCCCAGCAAAGTCTGGTCTGCTGGTATTGCTGCTCAATTCTGATGGTGCCTGCAGTGCTCAGAGCCTCAGTGTTGGATATCACTGATAAGAGCTCAAGCAGGGACTGCAGAAAGCTTTAAAAAGTGCAGCTGCTAGTCAACATCAATCTCCCAACATAAACAGCTTTTTAAGAGGAACTAGCACCAAATTAAACAGAGTGAAAATCCTTGGCCTGGGTGAAAATCCTTGTGTTAACGTCAAGCTAGCAAGTGAAACTCGAGTGTTCAGCTGAAGGCTGAACAGCCCTTTTCAAAGGTGGGTAAATCCAACAGGATTTGCATTCTGCTGTAAAAGCCAGTGGCAACCAATTCCTCCTGTCTGGCAAGGGTTGGAAGAGGCCATTCCCCAGGAACCTGCAGCTCCGAGTCCCCAACACAGACTCCCAAACTGAAGACAAATGGAAATGGAAACACTGCATGGAAAGATCCATCCACAAGTGGGATGCCCAGATCAGCCCCAAACAAGTGGGAGAGGGAACAGATCCATGACTTTGTTCATTTTCATTTGGGGAACACACAAAACACACGACTCCTCCAAAGCAGCCCTGGTACTCACTCCCCCATTCTCCTCTTCCCCAGCAGGACAGCAGAAGCAAGGAGGAAGGGAATTTCTCACTTCTAGGGACAAGAACTGATTCCCTTTCTCATTGCTGGCCCCCCTCACACTCCCAGCTGCTCTAGAAGCCCTGCAGAGACCCAGCAGAGCCTGGAGCTGTTCATGCCCTGCCGGCAGCTCCCACCTGTGTTGGAGCGCTGCAGCAGCGAGGGTTTGGCCGTTCCCGTGGCCAGGCTGGAGGAGGGCACGGACAGGGATTTGTACAGAGCCGTCTCCCGGTGCTCCTTGAAACGTTCTGCAGCCATGAGGGCGTTGGAGAGCTCCTGCAGGGGCATGTTGTTGATGTCTGAGGAAAAGGGGCTCAGCGGGTTCTCCAGGCTCATCAGCCAGCTCGTGTTACCTGCAGCAGACAGTTGGGGAAGTGGTCAGTACTCCCAGCTCTCCCAAAGGTTACAGCTCGTGGTGAAAGTGCTCAAACTGTTTTGGAATTTGCACATAAAAATCCAAATGGAGCAAGTTCTCAGTTCTTCTGCAGAATGACTTGATTAATTTGCTACTCCCAGTGCTCTGCACTTCACCCCACCCTTCTCAAAACCCATCCCTGGTAACTCACTGCTACAGCAGATACCCAAAGGCATCCAAAACACTCAGGTGTCCTAATTAACACCAGGTCAGTTATTTTCTCATGAAACAGCTTTCAGCTGAAATAGATAATTCCTGTTAATCTCGTGGAACATACTGGTGTTCAAGAATTTTGACCTTGAACAGGTTGTTGTTCCTTCCTTAAGAGCAAACACAACTGTGCAGCTGCCCAGACTTGTGGATGTTCCATCCCTGGCAGTGTCCAAGGCCAGGCTGGACAGGGCTTGGAGCAACCTGGGATAGTGGAAGTGTCCCTGCCCAGGGCAGGGGTGGGACTGGATGAGTTTTAAGGTCCCTTCCAGCCCAAACCATCCCATGGCTCTATAGTTTCAAAAGGCAGTAAGCCACAAACAGATCCATTTACCATTAAATATGGATTTTTCTCCTTCACCCAGGCTCTGGTTTCTCACCAAGCCCAGGATCCCACCCCACACTCGGGTACCCACCTGTGGGCCTGCGCACCAGGATTTCTGCCCAGCCCTGGGTCAGCAGTGGCACATAGGCAGCCAAGTTGGCTTTTTCCTTCTGCAGGGCTGTCTGTGGAGCAGGACTGGCCACCTCTGGGCGAGCTGCAGCAGCAGGAGGGCCCTGTGTCCCTTGGGAAGTCGAGCCACTGGGAAAATGGGAGGCTGAGCTGTCTAAGGCACCAACACGTAAGGCATGGCCACCTGGCAGGACAGACACAATCCAAGGGAGAGGCATGCTTAGATAGCCCCAAAAATACCTCGGGAATGAGGCTTTTAAGCTCCTCTAGCAGCTGCACACACAATATCCTGGTTTTATTTCCCTCGCCATTACAATTATTATTGTTACTATTATTTTATTTCAGTTATTAAACTGTTCTCTCAATTCACAAATTTTCTTACTCCTCCCCTTCCAATTCTCTCCTCCATCCCCACACAGGGGACTGAGTGCGCAACTGGGTGAGGCCTAGCTGCCAGCTGGGGTTAAACCATGAAGACAATTTTACCGTCCATGTGTTCCTTATAAACCAATTTATGTGATCACCAAAGCTCTCCTGCAAGGAGAGGGAAGCAGAAAGAGCCCCACCACACCTGAAGCCAGCAGCTCCTGCTACTTGCCCCTCATTAAACACCAGACAGCTCCAGGTCTCAAATTAGCTCAGACACAGGAGGCACAGGAGCCTTCAGCCTGTGGCCCCAGGAATGGCAGGGAGAGCCCAGGATGGGAACTTACCTGACATGGATCGGACTCTGTTGCGGGAGCTCCTGCAGACCTGCTGGCCAGCCTGGGATTCCAGCTTGGCTGGAGCTTCCTTCGTCTGTCTCACTTGCAAAACAGGGTCTGAGCTGTAGGAAATGAGATACCGGTGATGTTGAGAGAGGAATTGGCCATGCTGGATAAATAAAATGTTCCTCTTACGGCAAGAGGAAAAACTACAAAGGTGTAGCAGTGGTTTAGGTGACTTTGTCAGGTGGAGAATTCTAGAAATGGGAGCAACACTTACCTTGATTCTGGGGTGCTCTGGAACTCTGCAGAGTCCAGGCCAAGCAGGGACCTTGTTCCTGTTCCAACACTTGTAGTGATGGTCACCAGCTTGTTACCAACCAGCCACGTCTTGGTCCTTCCTCCAGCCAGCAGAAACTCACCCACAGGAGACCTGGGAACACATTTGGGGTGAAGACTCCTCAAGAGGCAGAGGACAGAGCTGGTGTTATTAAAGGAGGTGCTGCCTGCTTTCCTTCTTAACACAGCATCTGTGCCACTCCCCTGGGCTGCCAACATCCCTGTTATCCATCAGGATGATGGATGAGCTGCTGCAGCCGACTGTGATTATCCAGCACAGACATTGAGCAAAGCCCTGCTCCAGACCTTCAAGGCATCTCCTCCAGACAGGTCCAGGCTGAGGCAAAGGCTGCTTATCTCCAGTGGATTTGACAGAACCACAGAATGGTTTGGGTTGGGAGGAACCTTAAAGCCCATCCAGTGCCACCCCCTGCCATGGGCAGGGACACCTTCCACTATCCCAGGGTGCTCCAAGCCCCGTCCAGCTGGCCTGGAACACTTCCAAGGATGGGGCATCCTCTGGGAAATCTATTCCACTGCCTCACCACCCTCATATAGAAAAAATCCTTCCCAATATCCCATCTATCCCTGCCCTCTGGCAGTAGGAAACCATCCCGTGTCCTGTCACTCCATCCCTTGTCCCAAGTCCCTCTCCAGTTCTCCTGGAACACCTTTAGGCACTGGAAGGAGCTCCAAGGCCTTCCCACAGCCTTCTCTTCTACAGCCTTCCCTCATCTCACCTCCTCTTTAGCCAAGATTTTATCAGTGAGGAAAGGCTTCAGAGCCTGGGCCTGCCAGAATCCCATTTTTCCACTAATAAAGTGAAACATGAACCTGAAACCCACCCATGTGTCCCTGGTCCCTGACTGACCTCTTGGGCACAGCAGTGAAGTTGGAGAAGACGTATCGAGCCATCATGTCCAGGCAGGTCTCTGTCAGCTCCAGGTGCAGGTTTTTCAAGTTGTCATCAGCCTGAGCCATGGAGTTTTCATCTGCAGAGCCCAGGCTCGAGCTGGTGATGGATGTTTGGATGCGACTGGAAGAGAATGCCCCCAAGTGACAGATCAGATTGCACCATGTCCCTGTCCCCACAGACGGCGGGATGCAGACCCTGCTGTACATGCATGTGCCAGCCACCAAACCCAGGGCTTGGGAAAAGAGATTTTGGGATCAGCCGCACGTTGTGCTTCCCAGGTTGTTGTTGCAGGAAGTGTGTTTTCTCTGGAGAGACTCCAGTGTCACTCAGCTGGCCAGGCCAGTGCTCTCTGATGTTGGTGGCCCATGGGCAAGTGCACCAAGCAAGGAGTGAGTGGCAGCTCTGAGTTCCTAATCTATGCTGAGGGCAAGCATCCCATGACCAGCACCAGCTTCCCAGGCAGCAGGTTGCCCATGAGCCAGAAACTGGGGCACTCCAGACTTCACTTTATAATCCTGTGGTTTGCTTTTTTCTCTGTTGCATCTCTCCTGTATATTGGTTTTTCCCCTCCAAATTCAATAGCTAGGTAAAACCTAATTTAACTTGAAACAGGAAAAAAAATTGCACTCTGAACAGGAAATTGGCACAAGAATAGAGAGAAGGTCTGCCTTCAAATCAGCCAAATCAGCAAGGCAGTTTAAAACCATTTCTGTTTTAGGCTGGACTGCAGTATTTTATAAAGACAACTCCTTATGCCTTTGTAATACAAATTAAGATGAGGTACAGCCAAAATTTTTATGATGTGGCAACTTCTTTGGCTTCATTAAGGGTAATTATCTGAACTTTTCATTGCTACCATTTACACATAAATGCAAGAGAAGAAAATCACCTCATGATTAATGGGGATGTCAGAGAATCCTGGAATGGTTTGGGTAGGAAAGAACCTAAAAGCCCATCCAGTGCCACCCCCTGCCATGGGCAGGGACACCTTCCACTGTCCCAGGTTCCTCCAAGCCCTGTCCAGCCTGGCCTTGGAAACTTCCAGGGATCCAGGGGCAGCCACAGCTTCTCTGGGCACCCTGTGCCAGGGCCTCCCCACCCTCACAGGGAAGGATCTCTCCCATAAAATGAAGTGTCAGAACTATAATTGCAATTCAGTCACTTCAGCCTCTTTCCCCCAAACACCATATAGAGCCAAAAGTAAAAAAAAAAAACCAAAAAAACCACCAAAAAATCAAGTTCCACTGACAGCAGGTTAAGGCACAGATCATCAGGTTCAGCAGTTTAACACTCAAGGGAAGCGATCCAGAAATATGTTTTAGAAAACTGGCATCAGTAATTTCACATCTTTCATTGGAGCAGGTCAATGCTTGCCATCAAAACCTGTCAATCAATCAAATCAATCTCTGAAATCAAATCTTGTTTTCCTTAGTTGTGAAAGCAACAATTCATATGGGCTTAGCACACCCTTCACTGCTCGCTGGAAAGACAAATCCAGGTTTTTCATGGCATCATACTTGAGACCAGGACACTTCATCAGCTCCTTCAGAAGAACAAATCCTAAACTGAGGCCAGAATTATTCCTCCTAGACTGGGAGGAGGGCTCTCCATAACTTTGCAGAGCTTCCAAAGCCTCTCCTGAAGCAAATCCCTGCTTGGGAGGCTCAAGTTTAAGTGAGTTGTACCCAGGATTCTCACTTGTGCAGAATGCAACCTTTTTCCTTTTTTTTGTGTGTGGGTTTTTTGTTTGGGTTTTTTTTTTCCCCTTTCACCACTTTTACTTTAAAAATAGAATTTTTTGTTGCTAAAGCATCAGAGAATGTGGCAAAGTGACCACAGACACCCAGGGTGTGATGTGGCATTGGGAAGCCTCGGGATACTTTCCCAAAACCTTCGCCTGTGGCTAAGGCCAGTTTTTGATGGGATAACCAAGTCATGCAAGCATCCCACATGCAAATCCACCCTGCTTCCACCCACCCTCGCAGTAAAACCTCCAAGGGCCGAGTTGCTCTTGGATTGTCCCCATTTAAAGTGCCTCTACCTGCGGACCACATGTTCAGACACACTGATGCTGCGGGATCGGAAGGCATCAACTGCAGAGGGTTCTTTCAGCTCTTTCACTGGAGGAGAGTTATTCAAGCCTTGCTTTGCATTTTTGGCTAGTCTTAAACTACTATGTGGAGAAGCACCAAGCCCCAAAAGAGGTCACAGAAGGGAGGAAACCATTGTAGGGATGTAGGTTGAAAGGTCACAGTCACAGGGTCAATATTGGGGGATCCCGGAGGGTGATGGAAAATAAAACAAATGCCAAAAAAAAAAAAAAAAAAAGAAAACAAAAAAAATAAAAACTAACAAAAAANAAGCATTAAAAAGACAAACCACATTTTGAAAACAAGATTTTAAATGTGCTACAAAACAAATGAAATTAGTACAAGTTAAAAGGAAAAAAACTGGTTGAAATGAGAGTTGGAATACTGTGCTGTTCAGCAAAGGCAAGGGCACCTGAGGGCTCCCTGGGCACAGATTCCTCAAGGCTGAGCAGTTTTGTACAGTTCAGCTCCCTCTTGTGTTGCCCCAGCTCACCATGACTCCACACCTGAGGGCTTCCACAGATCCTAAAATGCTTTACCTGGATCAGGTGGCAGCAGGTTTTTCTAAGAGACAGGGACCATGTCACCCATCTCTGTCCCCACTAGGCCTGGCCCAAAGCTGAGCTTTTTCCCCAGTCACAACACACCCAGGGCCTCCCAGAGGTGCCCCTCAGCCCAGCTCGAGGCACTGGGGACACTGAGCCCCCTGTTCCAGACCCTCCCCACACTGCAGAGCCAACAAACACCCCCTGGCTGGGGACACTCCTGGGCCACCCCAGCTGCCTCACCCCAGCGGCTCCAGGGAACCCCCTGGACTCTGAACCGGCACAGAAAGGAAATTACTGTTCACACTGTCAAGTGCCAAGCACACGTGGGAGATGACAGCAATTAAGATTCAAGAGGCACTTTAATTAGTCACTGAGATGCATGCTAGGCTCGGGGCTAATTTGGGCAGAACAGTTGGTCCAGCAGCTCCCATCCCCATGGATAAAATGCAGGCACTAATTTAACCCTTCTGGCTGTTTCTAAACACAATTTATTTGCCATCCTCCTCTCAGTGAGCTCTTACATCTCAGATTGCCACCTGGAGGGATCAGAATTTCTTTGTCCTTCTCCCAAGAACCTCTCACAGATCACTTTTGGCTGCAGCTGCTGCAGACAGCACAGGCTCATGCTCAGGGATCATCACCTACACCAACATCAGGACATCCAGCAACCCTGGGAACTGCTGGGATCATGAGCCCTTGGAACACCCAGCACCTCAGCTATGGCTGAACATTCTTTGGGCTTAAGGAGTGAAAACCAAGTCCAGAAGCTTCTCAGGCAGGGAAACTGGTATCTGCTCCAGGCCTTTCCTCTGTGCCCTGGCCAGAATCCAAGCTCAGCCAGACCCAGAGGCAGTGGCATCCTGCCATTCCAGTGCTTTGGGCACTGCCTGAGTACAGCCATGCTCCTCAGCAGAGATTTCTGTGGAAAGTGATCCATCAAAAGCCTTTAGATACAGTAGTATTCCAACCTGGTAGAATTTAACAGGTTTTTTAGGGGGAAAAAAGGAAAAAAAAAAAAGATTAGTTTAAATTCTAATTGGAGAGAGGAGTGTCAAAAGGCTTCTCTTCCAAGTTTCTGGATGAAAGAGGAGGAGATGGGAGAGATGAAACACAACACAGGGTTTACAGCTGCAGCAGCAGGGCAGGGATGGTGTTTCTTCATTGCAAGGCTCTGCTGCAGCCTTGCAGGTAAAGTAGAGGCACTTTCCCCAGGGTTCAGATGCCACCATGTGCTCACTGCTCACAGCACTGAAGCAAGTTAAGTGAACCAATTTAGGTAATCCCTGCAGGTAAAAGGACATTGGAGAAACCCTGAATGCCTTCCAAGGAATATCTTCCTCTCCTGGCAAATGTTACTTTGAAAGACTGCTGGCAAGAGCTGCTCTGATTTCTGAAGGCTTTGCTTAAAACTGTCATGACGGCTTCAAAATTCCAAAAAAAAAGGGATCAGGGCATCCAGACAGACAGAAGGCAGCTGTGTGCCAGCCAGTGCACTGACCTGACTGGGAACACCATGGAAAAACACAGTACTGGCTCTCTAATTTATCCAGGTCGTTGATCACAACCATTTCTCTGGCAATCATCTGAAAATCACTCGTTACAGATCAATCATCAAAAGGAGTTCACACAATCCACATGAACGTGGGATTCTGCTCCTTCTGGCATTACTCTGTTCTGTTATCTCTGGTAAGGTTGTACTGACACACCCCAACCTGACACAACTGCTGATTTTCAAAAGTGAACACCAGAAAGGCCCCCACTGCCTGCACAGGCCTGCAGGACAGGCAGTGCTGCCTCAGCTGCCTCACCAGGCTGTCAGCCTGGTTGGATCCCAGCATCTCACCAACCTCAGCTGTCTTCAACCTAAAGAGGTTTACTTTGCTTGCTTACTGCACTGCCAGATTTGGGATCCCTGCACCCAGCCTCCTTCAGGAAAACACAGGGAAGGGCGTGAGCACGAGAACAGGAAACACCAAACCCTGCTGGGGTCAAACAGAATTTACCTCTTTGGCCTCTCGTTCAGGCTGGTGCTGCGAGCCCTGAAGCTGTCCTTCTCTGGGGTGTCATCGAAGGACAGGAGGACATTGGAGCGCAAGCCCTGCCATGGGGACAAGAGGTGACAATGTGAACAACGTGCAGCTGGAACTCTGCAACCACAGGCCAAAGCACGAGAGCTCACAGAGATGCTGACAAGGAAAATAGGACTTTTGTAGCTTCAAACAACCTTTAAAGTTCTGAGAGCAGTTTGTAAGCTGTCATTTCTCCTGTGTGCTGCTGGACTGAGCAGTGCCATTACCTTGGTGATGTAGGGGACAAAGTCCTTGCGGAAGGGCAGGCGGCAGCGGATGAACCACATGGCAATCACGTGGTGGGCCAGGCAAACGATGTACTGGTTAAACCTGCAACAGCAGAGAAGCCCCACAGCTCAATCTGACAAACAGAACCAGCCTTTTACCTACTGAAAGTGTAAAGGAAAAAAAACCCTCAAAAATTCTGTTCAAGAAAAACAGGTTTTTGTCCAAGGTGATGGTGTCTTAGAATTGTATCATGGAATTACAGAACGGTTTGGGTGGGAAGGGATCTTAGAGACTCTCCAGTTCCACCCCCAGGGACACCTTCCACCATCCCAGGTTGCTCCAAGCCCTGTCCAACCTGGCCTTGGACACTTTCAGGGATCCAGGGGCAGCCACAGCTCCTCTGGGCACCTGTGCCAGGGCCCCCCCACCCTCACAGGGCAGAATTATCCCTTCTTCAGTAAAAGCCTGGAGACACCAGAATGAGCAACATCCCATAAATAACCTTGAGCCAAAAACTACAAAAAAAGGTTTTGTGTGCTCTCAATTTCGCAGACGAGAGAGAAGCACATTCCTGTGTCCTTACTTGGAGGGGTTTGTGTAGGGCAGGGAGATGGCGAAGACGCTGGCGTACTGCTCTGCCGCGAAGTTCCGGTACAGGTGAGGCAGCCGGGCCAGAGCTGCAACAGTCCAGCAACAAAACCAGCACAGGTGAGGCCTCAACACAACAATTCAACATCCTAACTCAGTTTAATTTCTTATTTTTTGGTTTTTCTAAATGCTCAGTGATATGGAAGTTAAAATCAGAGTATAATGTCATGCAAGGAGGAGAAGGCAGCTCATATTTCCATATGGTTACACAACACAGCGTGCTTCTCTCTTCACTGCAAGAGCTTTATACAGAAAACCTGTAACAAATGAGGTGATTGAACATTTATAACCTGAGGACGGAGCAGAGCCATCACAGTGCACCCCATATGACCAATCCAATCAAACCCCGCATATCCCACGCCAAAAACACAACTACAGAAAACGAAAAGAAGAACATCACGACTTACTTGACAGAAATTCTAGGAGAGGGATTGCCATGTTGGCTGTGGCAGAAATGTGGGTTAGTTTGACGATTAGGACAGGCAGTGCCTTGATGATGATGTCGGGCATCTCCACGCTGCAGACTGAGAGTGCCACCACGCACTGGTTGGCGCAGCGGTAGATGAGCCCGTGCTCCAGGCAGTACACGATCTCACGCTGGGAGAGCAGGAGAAACACTCAGCGCCCAGGAAGGACACCCCTGAGGCACCACCTCCTGATTCCTGTCCAAGGCATCCCTGCTGCAAGGCCTGTGTGACACACCTGAATGCTAACACTCAGCTTTAAATAATGGTGCAGATGCTCCAGGCCAAAATCTTATCAGGGGACTGGAATCAAGCAGGTAGTTGAGACTTTAATACTGAAGTTTCTGATTTAACAGAAATTTTGTGTTTAAAAGGGTCTTACTGCAGAGGGTAAAGTCACTCAGTGACCTCTGAGGGAGGACAGGTGAGGTTCCCCAGGTGACTAATCCACAGTTAATCCTGCATGGAGTTAGCAAAGTATTTTTTCACCCCAAATTCAGCAAATGTAGCATCTCCCAACAGCAAAGGGCAGTGTCCCCTTGCACTTCTGTCTCCTAAGCAGCTCACAGGCAAAAAAATGCTCTACAGGCTCTGCCCCCCCTACACCCTCCTATTTCCCCTATACCTGCTTGGCTTTATCCAGGTAATTGTGGTAAGAGATCAGTGCTGTCAGCACAGGAACCACAGCCAGGTGCAAATCCGTGCGGGAAAAGCCTTCGGGGGTCCCGTGGAGCCTGTCCGTGGTCTTCTTGTCTGTGAGCTGACACATCACACAGCCAGTCAGGGCACCTCTCACTGAAATACCCTCTAAAAGGCAGCAGAAGGCACTGCCCACAGCTCCCCTTGACCTGTGTATATACATATATTCATATACATGCATTAAGAACACTCATTATTACCTATTCTGTACCTAGAACATCCCTCACAAAAGGGTGAGTGAGGATTGACAACCAGCCCACTAATTTTTAAAATATTTGTCTGAAGACAAAAAAAACCCACTCAAAAATCCCCTCCAAGCAAGCCAAGGAGCTGGGGACTGTGCCTCAGTGGCATTACCATGTAGCTCAGTGCAGAGGCCAGGTGGTCTATGTTGCAAGGAGAAGTTAAAAATAGCACTTTATAGCGGAGGGATTCGGGTAATTTGTTGAGAACCAACTTCAACACCTTCCAGTCTGTCTCCTGCAAAGACAGAAAATGTTAAGATTGAAAATTTTTGCGTGATTTCACTTCAGTTTGGTAGGAAGATCAATCAAATTGCAGCCAATGTGTCATTTCCTAGGCAGATGTAGGTCTTGTCGTGGTTGATACAGAAAAAGAAGTGGCATTTAGCTGTCACAAGTTTCTCCCTGTCTGTCACCCAGCTCTAGGTGCAATATTGGCACCACAAACTGGAAGAGAAATTATATTGAGATCTGACAGCCAGAATTCAATTTTTCTAAGCACCAGCACCAATTAACTCCCAGAGCAAGCCAAGCCCTCCGCACAGAACTGTGTCCAATGCCACACTCAGGAACAATTCCTATTTACAGTTTTTTGGTGACAAAACATTAACCAATTCTCAAAACACCTCACAAACTTGCACTGGGAGAGGTTTTAATTTCAAATGCCCTTTCAGAAACAGGATGGCTTACTGGATCTTGTTTAACTGAAGCACTGAAATGAAAGCTGTGCTTGTTTTCTGAAGAGCTGGACTGCTGCTCCCACTGGTGGCTGTGAAGCTGCACAGTCACATCCAGATTTTGAGCAGGAGGAGCAGAAATTGCTTTTCAGGCTTTATTTAGGTACTCTGGGCTGGAATTTCCCAGGCAGCTGGTGCCAGGAGTGGACACAAAGATGCCAGGAATGGACACAAAGATGCCAGGAGTGGACACAAAGATGCCAGGAGTGGACACAAAGATGCCAGGAGTGGACGTACCTGCTTCAAACACTGCAGGAGGACCCCAAAGACCATGGAGTAGGGCAGGTGTCCCACCCGGACAGTGGCACCTTGGGAAGGCACACTGGGGCTGCCTGAAGGTGGGGAGAGGGTGCCAGGGGGCTTTTTCTCAGAAGCCCTTTTCTCTGCCTCTCTGCAACACAGAAAGGGAGAAAAATCCATGTCATTTTTACAGTCTATTCATGTGACCTACAGCACTACCCTATCTGGGAGCCAATTTAAAGACTGAACAATATAATCTGCATTTTCAATTAAAAAAAGCACAGGATTGCCTGGCAGACACACAGCAATGAGCCAGTTTGGTCAAGTGAAGGATTTTTCTATCCAGGCCTGTAGCAAACTTAGAAAGGTATCTTTTGGGGCGTGTTACACAAAGAACTTTAGACAAGCTATAAAATTAAAAATAGCCAGACTCGTACAAATCATCAAATCAAAATTCAATGATTTTTAAAATTCAATGAATCATGTTTGAGGCAAGAAATTGCCAATTTTGGGGGGAAGTTTTGTGAGCAGGAGCTTAAATTTCATGTCTGAGATTGAGAGCTGTGCAGGTAAGTGATTTGTAAGAACAGTTCACCAATGAGTTACTGGTTCAGACAATCCTAAACTGTAAGTACAGACTGGTCTGGGATTTGGAAGATTTAGAAAAACTGCAGATTGCTACTGATGGAACATTAGGCTTAGCAAGAATACAATTTAGTTTGGAAAACAGCTTTTTTTAAAAAAAACCCATAAATTAAGAAGTGTCCAAGGCCAGGTTGGATGAGGCTTGGAGCAACCTGGGATAGTGGAAGGTGTCCCTGCCCATGGCAGGGGTGGCACTGGATGATCTTTAAGGTCCCTTCCAACCCAAACCATTCTGAGATTCTTTTGCTTAACACCATGAAAAACCTACACAAAATCACACAGGCAGTAGGGGCTGAACCTGACTGCTCCATCCTTGTTGGAAAGGCCAAGGCGGTGCAGGGAGTCAGCTCGGAGCATCAGCAGGAAATCAAACACCTGTAACAGGGAAGACACTGGAATCACTCAAACCCCAAGCCGCTGGAACACTCTCCCACCCCCACTCAACATTCTTCCAGGTGCAAAAGGATTTTTAAGAGATGCCATGGCTCGTTCTGCAGGAGGCATCACTTCTGGTGTCACACTGCATTTACACACCCATATGAGCCAAGAAACATTTAGTTCTACTTTTTGTAAGCTCTAGAGCACCCAGACCCCACCTGCCACCCAAAAATCCCAGAGGATTGTGCAGCTGTGGCCCTGGGAGCACAGGGGGCTGCTCCTACCTGCAGCCTGATGCTGCTGGCCACAGGAAGGCTGTAGGAGTACAGGTAGTGGCGCTGGACGTGCTGGATCAGCATCTCGTACACCCTGGTGGCGTGGCTGGAGGGCAAACTGTACAGCTTGGTCTGCAGGCACAGAAACACAGCCCAGCCACAGGGATCCTGTCACAAACCTGGGGCTGCACTGCCAGTTCCAGGAGAAATGCAGCAAAAACTTGATCTTCAATGCACCAGGAACAGGTGGCTCTGGAAGGAATATCTGCAAAGGCTCCAGAGCAGCTCTGTCTGCTCCAGAGGAACAACCTGCTCTTACAACTTAACCACAGCCCAGGACATGCTGCCCAAACACTACAAATCTGTTAGATCTATTCAGGGTTATGAACTCCTCCTCTCTGCTAATTTATGGCCACATCCTCCCTCCACACAGGAAAATGTGCTCGTCTGCGATGTACATGGAAATTAAGAAAATAAAACATTTTGCAAACAGTCCTACAGTCCTCAGAATCAAAGGACTGACCAAAGCAAGAGTTAAAATATTAAATAGTTAAACAAAAGTCAGAATATTTAATACTGGGGGAAGAGTTATCTAAAAAGCCAAGTCCAGCAGAGAAGTATTATGAACAATCTGTGTTTAATGCTCTGCAGCATTTACCTGAAGAATTATCAGGAGCCCAAGAACTGCTGTCTTGACATCCTCCAGAGAAGCTGAATATGACAGCAAGTCCCTCTCTTCCAGCTCAGAAGGAGACGACAGAGAATGTGCAGCCACCTTTGAAAGAGAAAAGCAACACAGAGTTTAAAGACACCTTTTCTCTATTTCCATGCTGGAAGGCGAGGGAAGCCTCAGGAAGCCATCCCTGCTGGAAAATCTGCCAGCCCTGCCAGGTATTCACCTTCTCTATGATATCCAGCAGGCTGTTGAAGTGATGAGTGTTGCAGCCTTCAGCCAGGTCCACCAGCAGCTGAGTGGCCAATTTTCGGACCTGATGGTCTTTATCCTCTGGGATGTGAGCCAGCTGGGAGATCACCACCAGGTTTATCAACTCTTCCTGCAAGAGGACAGACCTTCCTAAGCTGTCAGATGTTCAGCCAGCACGTTTAAGAAATAATTTCAAACAAAAGACCTCAGCTATTCTGATATCAGGCTTGTTCCTCCACTGTTTCATTCCTTCATCTCCTCTTCCATCCAATAAGTATTTCTGTCTGCCATCCCTCCAGATATTTGTGACTTTAATTGAACTTTTCAGTGCTTTGGTTTTTGTCGGCCCAGGCTCAAACAGACCAGGTATTTCTAGGCCTTGTTTTTTTTTAAGAGAGAGAGGAAACACCAATAGCTTCATGTTTTCACAAATCTTGAAGGAACCCAAGGAGCACCTCTGCCCCTTCCTGCCCTCTGACAGTTTGGGCACATCCTGTGAAGCTGAAGACATCCCTGGAGCTCTTCCCTAACTCCTCTCTCAGAGAGTTTCCATCTTGGATAGCAATTAAACTGCAAGCACCAAGACAAGTCACTGCTCAGTATGTCCAGTCCCCATCCTTTTACAAAGCTTTTAAATCAACTTTGCACCTCTCACATTGACTGTCAATTCTTCCAAAACAAAACGGACACGGAATTAATGGCCTTAAAACAGGGAAGCCAAGACACAATCAGGTATATCCTCAAACATAGCAGCTCCCACTGCAAGTTGCACTTCCCTGAATCCAGCTAAGGATACATAATGGCAAATCCCCTTATAAGCACCCCAAAGAAACAGGTCCATGCGGGCAAGATTTAGAGCCCAGGGCTGTGCCTTCCCCACCGGCAGAGAGGACCTGAAGCCCCCAGGAAAATGTGCCTCACCAAAGGCTTTCCCACCCACCTGAGACCTCAGCTGGGATCCCCAGCGAACACACACCTCATAGAACTGTCTGTTGATGCTCAGCACAAAGGACAGGACATCCAGAACTTTAATCCTAACAGCACTACGGCTCTCGTTCCTAAAATAGGAAAACCAAATCCAAAATTATTAAAATAGAGTTGTTGATATTTAGGGAAGAGGGAAAAGAAAACTAAAACTAAAGGAAAAATGAGAAACTTCTTCAGAGCTGGAACAGTAACTGTGAGAGATCATCTGAGCCCTCAGTTAATCAGAAATCAGATTCAAGAACAATTGGAAATTCAAATCCCAATTCATCTTTTACTTCTTCTGCAGACCTGTAATTGCAGCTTTCCCATTTCCAATCCAAACTAGGAAGCACATGTCAGAAGAACAAGTGCTCTGGTGAGCAAATTTAAAACCAAACACATGGCACTGAGGAAGAGCTGCTCTTTGGCAGCGTTTCACAGGGGAGACAGAAGTTTGTTATTGCTCTGTGTTGATGTTTCAGAGCACAGAATCCCTGAGGGAGCACCAATTCAAAACCAGATAACTGGAGCACTGGATAACCATATGCAATCCTAATGCTTAACAGGAAAATCTTGTTTGGTGTCAGAACTACAAAGTGCTGTGGAGTGGAACACAACTGCCTAAGTTAATTGGAATAGTACTGAATGGAAATAAAGAGAACAAAAAAAAAAAGCAGCATAAAGAACTCAGTGGAAAGCTTTTCTTCTGTTAAATAAGTCCTTTCATGTGCTGTGCCCTGGGACTACCACACTTCTCAAGAACCATTTACTAACTTAGAACTTCAGAACGTTAGGACTTCAGAAAACAAGATTATCTACCATGAAAAGGTGGCAAGAAACACTTGAAAGTGCTTCTTAAATGTAAGAAGTTCCCAAAGTTATGACTTCCTACCTGAAGAATCTCTCCATTAAGAGCTGCAGGTTGTGGATCCAGCCATCTTTGGCAGGGTGGATGGACTGAGCTCTGTATGTTATCAGGTTTAACACAGAAGATTCCTTTTATGGAAACACCAAAAAATGTTTTTAGTGTATAAGCAAACACAATAAATCTGTTCCCCCAACCCCCACCATGGGAATAAGGCTCATGGAAGTCCTTGCAGGGATTTTCTCACCATTTGGTATTTTACGACTCTCAACTCTCAGCTGTAACAGAATAGACCCAAAAGAAGGACAATAATAAAGCCTTACTGGTCTCTGATCAGCACATCTTTCCACCAGCTCAAAAAATCTCTCTTCAGAGCCATGAAAATCATTCTGGTCACAGAGTTCTTCTACTGTGGTCAAAAGATCATGTACAATGGACTTCAGTTCCTGGCTCTCCAGAACCTGAAAAGAGACAAAACCATTCCTGAAAGAGTTCCACCTTGCCAAAAAGTGCTAATTTTAAATACAAACAGAGAACCACAGCAGTGAAAACTAGGCTAAGCCTTTCTCAGCTTCAATTTCCCCACAGTGTACAAACAGATCAATTTGCAAAACAATTCATGGCAAAGCCTTTGGACTGAAAGCACATCCAGGCAGCCCCAACACCCACCTGCAGCTGCTGCAGCAGTCGCTCCATGATGTCCAGAAGGATGTCCCAGGTCACAGCCTGCAGCTCCTTCCCGTATTTCTTGATCAGGCGTGTGATGGACAGGACGATCTCGTAGGACACGACTGCGTTGGGACAGGTCATGGCCTGGAACCCAAAGCACTTCAGTCAGTGAGCAGCTGGGAAGCAGTGCCCAGAAACCCTCTGCATTCAAATGCAACACGCCTTATTAACTAGGAAATCAGCCTGGAGGCCTGAGATAAATCCATTCAAGTCTCTGCACACAAAGGACACAGCAAAGAACCACTTTCTCAAGAGCAGTTCTGCACTCCTGAGAGCAGCTGTAGCTCAGACGGCAGACACAGCTCCATCCTACAGGCAGATAAGGGAATTAAAGCCAGTAGTTCCTGCTCGAGGCACTCAGATGAGGAAATTTTGAGAGCTCTGAGGTGTCCCTGAAGACACCATCCCTTGCTTTTTGTACCACCCACTGGGAAGAGTGAAAGTTGTTGCTCTGTATTTTATTTTTTAAGCTAAAGTATCCACAATGCAAGCATTTGCTAGAAAGGATTCAGACTCTGCTTTTGTGGCCAAAGATACTCGAGGAGGCCTCAGCTACAAACATAAATCCTCTTGTTTTCCTTAGTTTACAGTTTCTCCCTGCTTCACCCCACACCCAACTTCTCCCTCATCCTCCAGGCCTACAAAGATCTCTTTGGTGCAGGGGGCCACATTTCTGGTCTAAATTTGTCCAAGTGATTAAAAAGTTCCCCCAGCATCCCAGCCTACCTTGAGGAATGAAGGCAGCACTGAAGTTGGGGAGTTCCTGAGGGAATTGAGGCGATGAGCTCCCCACAGAGCCATCCCAACAAAGAACACAGCTCCTCTCAGCAGGGCTGCATCTGCCATATAGGATCTAAGGACAGGGGGAAGGGAAGATTCAGACCATGCCACCATTATTTTAGCATACAAAGTCTATAGGAATATGCACTGTCCCAACAGGAATTCCCAGCTGTTACACATCAGGGACTTACACAGCAGTGGACAAACATGAAAAGCAGAAAATCATTCTGCTTTTAAAACCACAACTTTAAACAGAGGGAAATTAAATTCAGAAATGCCCCAAATGAGCCCTTCAGCAGCATAACTAGAAAGGAAATTTATTTCTAAGCACTAGAACCTTCAGCTTGTTCTACTGAGGTTGGTGACTCCCCATCTATCTCACCGGGACCCTACTGAATTCCTTGGATTTGTTGGATCCTTCTCCTTTACCTGTCTTCCATGATCCTGCACATGTTGTAGATGGCACTGTGTCCCAAGTGGGTTCCCAAAAGGTTGCGCATGAGCTGCAAATTCAGAGAGAACACCTCAATTGTTAAAACACTCAGTAGCCTAAACATGGATTTAACTGGTCATGCTTCTGGAGTAAACGTGTCCTGCCTTTGCCCTGCCAGGACAGAAGCCTGTCACACCAGCTGGAACCAGGGGAGAATCCCAAGGACATGACATGACTCGCACTAACGAGACACCGATCCCTTCATACTTAAACAATTTTTAATTTACTCTTAAAACCAAGCTGAAACTGGTGGCAGATGTGCACAGGCATGTCTGACACTTCATCCAACAGTGAACTCATTAAAGCCCAAAGCAAGCAGGGGTTCTGACCTTCCAGCAGGGCTCGCAGAGCTCCTTCACGTTGATGGTGCGGCACAGGGTGATGATGAACACGGGCAGGTTCTCCGAGGGCAGGCAGTTGTAGCACACAACTGCATCCAGGACTTGCAAGGAAATCTTTGGGAAACGGAAAGACAAAATGGTTGTACACTTCCCTGTTAATCAAGCAGGTCAAATCCTCACCTGGCACAGCTAGGAAATCTTCTGAAAGTCAAAAGGGATGAAGATAATTTGGTTTTTTTCTTTTTAAAAAGCATTGTTGATTCACTTATCAAATTGATTAATGCTCTGTTTGCTTTAGAATAAATTATCGGTGTATGAGATTTATTGTCTTACAAATAACATAATATTGCATCATCTCTCTTGAAAGATGAGAATAAACCCAGAGTCTGATGATCTGATTTTGTTTGTAAAAGTTAGAGTTTCAAAGAACTTCAAAGAATTCTGAAGTACTAAAAGAAACTCAGATCACTGACCTCTATGTCCACAGATGACGAAGTCTGAATGCACAAGAGGCAGATCTTGCTGTTAAGAAAGAACACTTAATTAGAATTGTTTGCTCTACATGATTTTAGGCAAATTACGAAGAGCCAGAACAGCCAGGTTAATTGCCATGTTATTTAACTCCTCATTCCCCTTCCTGTGGCAATGTTGGTGACACCCCAAGGGACACTGAGGGCTGCAACCTCTTCTATAAAGTTAAAGGGAGACTTAAATGCAACTCAAGTAACGTAAGAGCACAGACTAAGCAATGCAAGCAGGTCCACCCCGTGAAATGGGAAAAACACATTTAGTTAAACTAGAACAGATCTGAACACTGTAAGAACTGAAAACAAAATATTTGTCAGAAATGCCAGGTATGACCTGGGATGAAACAGACCCAGATGGGAATGAAAAATATTCCACTTGTCTGTATACTGATTTGCAACTTTCTCTGTAATTCACCAGGAATAAGCACATAGGAGTTTAAAAAACCAACTTACTGGACCATGTCAGCTACGTAGTCTTCCAGATAGCAGCTATTGAATTTCACCAGGTTGACTAAAACCAGGAGGAACTCAGAAGTCAAACCAACATCCATCCACTGTATCACAAAATCAGCTAAAGAAGGAAAAAAACCCTGTTACAATGCCCCTTCTACCCAGGAATGATATCACCTTTTTCTGTTATCACTGCATGTCCCTGCTGTGATTTATTCCCATCACACTGAAGAGGGGTAGGGAAAATACTCACCCAGCTCTTCCTCTAAGTAGGTGATGTATCGTCCGTTCTCCGTCAGAGCCTTGAACACTTCAAGGCGCTCATGCAAATCTTCATTGGAGGGATAGTCCTTAATAACCTTAAAAAAATGGGCTCTGAGGATCCCTAATCTCTCACCCTTTAAATAAAAAAAGGGAGAGTGTTAAGGCCTGGACATTATCAAGGTCTACCTCAGTAATCTTCATGCTTGAAATTATCTTTTTATTGAATCAATGCCTACTCTTCTCATAAGCATCCACCCCTGCTTTCTCAGAACACTGAAAACGACAACTTTGGGCTGATTCAGCCTCATGTTTGTGCAACACGTTGGGAAATCTGAAGAATTTGTTGTATGCTGAACTTGGCCGGCCTAGAAGTGTCTCACACAGAACCCCTTGCATACCTGAAACATCAAAACCAGCTGCAAAATGGGACTAGAAGGTCTGGCCAAAGACCACGTAAAATTTGCTGAATTATGCTGAACTCAACCCAAAGTATTTCCTCTTTCTCAACAGCGTTACCCCAAACCAGAAAAGCTTTCTATGAGTTGTATGAAAAGTTTTGCTACGAGGTCAAACCAAGACTTAAATTAAAATGCTTCCTCTTCCCATTTAAGAGGTACAACCAAAATTACAAATATGAACATCTGTAGGGAAGAGCCCCCTGGTTCTTTCCCATTTCCCCCCTGCACAAAGCCCAGTTTAGGTCAGTGTTCCCTGCCCCGTGGGTTTGTTGTCACCTGGCCCTGCACGATGGACTTGAGCAGGTGAAGCACGGCGTGCCTGGCCTCGGCGGGACGCTCCGGCTGCAGCATGTCAGCCACCACCTTCCACACGGCCTCCACGGCGTGCTGGGAGCAGAAACAGCAAGAGGCAGGAAAGTTCAGCTCTTCCTGGGATCTCCAGCCAGCAGGTCACAATGAATTACAGCAATTAATGAAGAAGATCCAGGGATTTCATGTCTGGAGTTCTCTGTTCTGAGGGACACTCACCCACCTGGTCATACGCTCAGATCAACCCCAGGAGACACCAAATCCAATCCTACATCCCAGGAACTGGAATTCCTCATTCCCACACTCAGTTCAGTGGGAATATTTGTGCAGAAGCCTTCACCCAGCTACAAGATGAGTTCAAAACCAGTTGGGGGCTGCTTATTAACAAGCCAGGAGATAAAGAAACCCCTCTAAACATCATCTCCCATGAACTGTCCTGAATATCTCCTCCAGCATTCACCTTCCAGGAAGGTCCAGGAAGCCCATCAACTCCATCCTCTCTGCTCCAGAGCTGGAAGGTTGGGCAGACTAATTTCCTTTTACAACACAAAGCAGCCTCTGGGATCACCCACTTTAAAAAGATTTCTAAACAACACGAGTCTCTTACAATACTTTGAGAGCTGCTGCTTAAATTTCCATCCTTCCAATACTCACTGAACACTTTGGAACTCACCTCTTCAATTTTTTTAGTTTTCGCCACTTCACAAATTTGACTGATTGCTCGTATCCTGTTACTCAATCCACACTCTATGCTAAGTTCCTGGAAAGAAATGGAGAAATAAGCTAACAGTTTATCTTACCAGAAACACTTATCCATTGCTCCAAGTCAAGGGGAGAAGAAATTCTGGTATCCTTCTCCATTTTTTATATATTTTCCTCCTTGTGTGCCAACTATTCTGCTTACAGACTTGTGGTACCAATTACTGGAATCAATTATTTTATTTTTCATTTCCACAGAACCGTAAGGTTTTCATAAAACAGAAACAGTTCCCAGCTTGTGGAAACTGCAACCACAGAAACTTCATCAAGCTCAGGCTATAAAAAAAGAGGGAACAGGGAAATACACTGTAACCCAACACAACAAGTATCTCCAAAGTATTCAAGGAGTGAATAACTCAAATGCTGGAGCTGCAAAGTAGGTGAGTTTTACATCCAATTCACCAGAAAATGAATTGAGAGATCAGGAGACGTAATGATGGAGAGGAAATGAATGGAGAGGAACCCAGTAGAAGGAGCAAGCCCTCCTGATCTCCTCCTGATCCCTTCAGCTGAGGTACCCCAGGCACTATCCCCACCTTCACTCTGCTCAGTTCTCATACCTTGAGTATTTCTGCAGTGATGATAAACTCTGTCTGCTTGCCCTCTGACAACTTCGAACTTCCCCGGGATGTTCCCAGCCCCAGGAGATTCCTGAACTTCTCCTTCAGTCCAGAATCCTTACTTTGAGGCTTTGCCATTGCTGCCAAGTGCTGAGGCCCTGCAAACACAGAACAGGGTTCTGCTAAGGCAGGTCCAAGGGGAATATTTCAGTAGGGAACAACCAGTAACAGCATCACACCGGGGCTTTTCCAAAGAGCTTGGGTGTCTTGAGCCTTTTCAAAGAGAAGCCCAACACTGAGAAAACACAAGGAGCTCATGCTGTTCCTGCCTTCAGCACCCGCATCCTGCAGCTCCCCATGGAACACGGGGCCTTTGGGATACCCTGTCCTGGGAGCTCTGAATGCCCAGCCCATCACACAGGCTGATTTTGCAGTATGTCCATGTGCACACACTTTTTGGAGGGTGTGAGCTGGATACTTGTTCCCAAAGCAAAGGCCAAGCACACCGTGCTCTGCTGTTGATGTGAGGAAGGACTTATAAATCTTAGTGTTGGAACATCCAAGTGCTGCCACGGCAGAGAAAGACGGGGGCAAGAACAGGGATGGCCATTACAGCAACAACCCCCAGAAACTGTCTCCCTCTGCCCAACCCACTGTCTCTTGGAGACCCCTGCCCTGGGCACACTACCCTGCACAACCCCGGCACCCCCATATCCCCATGGACATGCCATGGCCTTCCCCACACCCTGGGCACAGCAATCTCTGGTGCTCCCGGGGATGCACGGAGCCTGTCCCAGCATCCCAGGGGACTCGCCATGGCCTCCTGCCCAATGGCACCCGGGGACACGCCATGCCCCCAGCCCAGTGTCCCAAGGGGCGCACAGAGTGCACCGCCCTGGGGACCCCCGCAGCCCTAACCCACCCCAGGCCATGGCACAATGTCCCCCCGCGACCCCCAAACAAGCCCGGACACGCCACATCCCACCCCCAGCCCAGGACATGCCACAACCGCTTAGGGACACACACTGGGGGTCACATCCCAGCCCCCCCAAACACAACGAGCGTCACGTCCCAGCCCCCTCCAAAACACAGCGGGGGTCACACCCCAGACCCCCCCGAACGCACACGGGGGTCACGGCACAGCCCCCCAGAACACAGCGGGGGCACAGCGCGGCCCCACAGCGCGGCCCCCT
>VYXC01000142.1:153535-193034 GCA_013397175.1 Platysteira castanea
GTACGGACAGGGGATCAGACAGGGGATCGGGGTACGGACAGGGGATCGGGGTACGGACAGGGCATACGGGTACGGACAGGGGATCGGGGTACGGACGGGATCAGACAGGGGATCGGGATACGGACAGGGGATCGGGGTACGGACAGGGGATCAGGGTACGGACAGGGGATCGGGGTACTGACAGGGGATAGGGGTATCCCGGGGGTACCGGAAGAGGGGATCGAGGACACGAGACGTGCAGGAGAGGGGAACTTGAGGATTCCGGGGAGTATGGGAATGGGGGATCGGGGCTGTGCTGGGCACGAGGAGGGGCTGGGCTGCACCAGGAGCAGGGATGGCCCGGCCTGGCCGGGGACAGGGGCTGGGTGTCCTTGTCACGTCCCCCTCGGAGCCCGGGATGTGGCTGTTCTGGGCTAGGGCTAGGGGATGCACCTTCAGCAGCCTCACCTGTGTTGGGGACACGTGTCCCCATTGTATAACATGTGACCCCACTGTTGTCACCTGTTGTCACTTGTCTCCCAGGTCCTTCCGCCCTCCCTCGCCCCGTGCTGGCTCTGCTTGGGACTGGGGGATGTGCAGTGTTTGGGTTGGGAGTATGGGGAGGGAACTCGCCCTGGTCAGGGTCCCCTGGGTGGTTGGTGGCACATGCGGCTGTCACTGAGCTCTCTGAGGGCTGAAGGCATCTTTCCTCAAGCCTGGAATCTGTCTGCCATCCCGTGCAGGGGGCCAGATCCAGGGCACGCCCGGCATCCTGAGGCGCAGCAGGAGGAGGAAGAGCGTTGCCATTTCCTATGAACCCGGGCAGGGCGATGGGGCCGAGCCCCAGAGAGCGCGCTGGGAGCCACGGGACTGGCGAGAGCAGCTGGAGCGCATCCGGGAGATGAGGAGGAGCAGGGATGCTCCCGTGGATGAGATGGGAGTGCAGAAGTGCTATGACAGCAGCGCACCTCCGCAGGTAACAGCATTCCCACAGGGAACAGCATTCCCAAAGGGAACAGCATCTCACTGCCAGCTCCGGCAGGCACAGGAAAACACAGCCTCTCTCATCCTCATGCTGCCCCTGGATCTGTCCCACTTGGGATGTTTCCAAGACAGAAACTGGATGAGGACCCTGGGCTGGGATTGGTCCCGGAGGATGCAATGAATGTGAGGGGCAGTGCTGCCTTATGGAGCAGGCTAGCAGGGCGTGAAGCCATGTTCCTTTCTTTCTTAAAAACTCTGTAGGATTCCAAGGAAAGTGTCCAGCAAGGTGACTGTGGAATGCAGAGGAATGTGGGGATCACCCACGGGCAGGCTCGGAGGAGCAGTGGGACCTGCTGGGCTCTGAGGGAGGGGCTTGGAGAACACAGCTGGGCAGCCTCGGCACATGGAACGCCGTCCTTGCTGCTGGCATCGTGCCCTGGGCTTGGATCCCTGGGGAGAAGGATGAGCTCTGACCCCGGGCTCAGAGATCGTCACACGCTCTCAGCCACGTGGGTTGGCAGCTGTGGGGCCAGGGGTCCATGGTGCACCACACGGAAATAGCTTCTCTTCCCTAGGGGAGCGGGGTTGTCGCTTCCAAGAAAAAGTGGATGTTGTAACCCTCAGCTCCTCACACCATTTCTTTCTACCCTGAGATTATCCCGCTTCCATGCACTCAGGGATTTTTCCAGGTGCACCTGTGGTTTTGTAAACTTTGTAGGCGATCTGGAAGGAAGATTGTGTCCCATGTTATCCCAGGTCATTTGGGGTTAGTTGCATCATCCTCCTCACTCTGGTGGGACAGAATCACATATGGGGAGAAAGAATTGGGACATAGGAGGTGATGGCCTGGCTAAACCCTGCGTGGCAGGAGCAAAGGAATTTCTGGGATTTGTCCTTCTTCTGCCAGTCTCTGCCATCCCAGTGCTTCAGATTTAGTTCCGTGAGGAGCTCCCTGGAGCCAGACACCCAGTTCCTACTGAAGCCTAGTGGGAAAGGGTTGGGATTTTCAAAAGGTGCTTAGAGCAGGAGTTGCATGAAAAATCTTTGGGCGTTTGTACTTGTGCATCCTGTGGGGTCTCCTGAGAATCCCATCCTCAGGAAAAGCTTTGTCCAGCCCTTTGTGGCTCAGCACTGGCATCTTGGATGTGAGATCCCAACAGATGGAGCTGCTCCCTGCCCTCTCATAGATACTGACAGCTGAGCTCAAAGGTGTTTCTTTTCTCCCTTTATCGTGTGGTGGAATTAAAAGGTTATGGATTATTCCTGTTGCAGCCTTCCAGTGTCTTGGAGGCAGGTACGGCTGAAGGGCGGGAGCACACCCTGCTCCGAGGGTGGTGCTGGAGGTGCCAGATCCTCCTGGTGTGTCTCAGTGTCCCCTTTGTCCCCAGGTCATGCGCTACCAGGTGCTGCTGGCCCTGATGCTGTCCAGCCAGACGAAGGACCAGGTGACAAGTGCTGCCATGCTGCGCCTGCGCCAGCGCGGCCTCACCGTGGACACCGTGCTGCAGATGGACGATGAGACCCTGGGACAGATCATTTATCCCGTGGGATTCTGGAGGGTGAGTGCAGGATCGCCACATGGACGCGGAGGAACCCCCTGTGCCCTTCCCGTGCGGAGCTTTCCCCTGGAGTCAGGTTTAAAGCTGAATTTTACACCAATTTTGGCACTTCGTATTGCCAGCAAGATGAGATTCTTGGCTGCAGGGCCTGGAGTGTGCAGGGAGGCTGGAGCTCCCAGGTCTCAGCATTTTGACTTCCAGGAGAAATCAAGGCTCTGTCTCCCCTCCAGAGCTCCCACGCGTGGCCTCACCTGTCACACACACTGAGCAATGGTTGGTGTTGTGGGCTGTTGGTCTGTTCTCCCTGTGTTGGAGGGCAGCTTGGATTGTGTGCCTTTCCCCTTGGTTTTGCAGAACAAGGTAAAGTACATAAAGCAGACCACAGCCATCCTGAAGCAGAAGTACGGGGGTGACATCCCGAGCACTGTGGAGGAGCTGGTGCAGCTGCCAGGAGTTGGGCCCAAAATGGCCCATTTGGCCATGCACATCGCCTGGGACAGCGTGGCTGGGATAGGTGGGTTGGACTGGCTTCTTCCCATCCCTCTCCTAAATCCTGCCTGATCCATTCCCCAGGTGGAGGGGAAGCATTGCAGCCCCAGCCCCAGGAGCCTGGTAACATCCCTTTAGGTCAGTCATCTGCAGAGTATTTGGGCAGGGGAACAACGTGACCCTCAGCCACTCACTCAGCAAGTTGTAGGATTTAAGCAGCTGCTGTTCCTCCCCAAATTTGATAGCAGAAATTCCCAAGAGACGTCACTGCCCTGGGGAGGTGGTGCCAGATGGGGCTGGACCATCACCTGCAGGTCCCAGCCTGGGGCCCCTGGGGACAGATTAGTATTCCAAAGGGATTTGTTGCTTGATGGAAGAGCCCTGGGAAAGCCAGGGTGAGCGAGTGGGCGGGAGCTGGATCCTGCAGCCCCTCCAGTGACCATCAGCTGGACAGGCCATGGCCCTTGCACTGCATCCAACAGCCCTCGGGGTCTCTTGTTCTCCTGCCGTGGGGGCGGGAAGTCCAGAGGCAGCCAAATCAGCCAAGTGTTTTCCAAATAATTGTGTGCTCGGTTTTGATTTGGGAGGCAAGGCTTAGTCTTCCTGTTTACAGCAATTTCCTGAGTTTTGCCCAATTAGTCCTAGAGACAGCTTTATCACTGCTGATCTAACAATAATACACTTTGCATTCAGAGCTTTTGAGTTCAAAGCACGTTACAAACACTGCTTTAAGCCTCCCAAGCCCTCTCTGCTGGTGGGTATTATGAAACATGTTTTCCATGTGGGCAAAGGAAGGGGCAGAGATCACAATTTGCGTAACTTCAGCTGAAACTCCGGGAGGATGAGAATGTAGAGAGGGAGCGGGGGCCAGGCTGCCCTGTGCCTGCTCCATGGAGCAGGGGAACCTTGGGAGAGAGGCTGGCTTGGACTCTGTGAGCCTGGGAAGAGACACCCACCCCAAATGCTTTTGGCTCCGGGCCTGGGAAGAAAATGTTTGTTCTTGGAGTGAGCCTTCCCTGCCCTCCGCTCCCGTTCCACCTGGCTGCTCCTGCTGCCCGCAGGGGAAGCCTTGCCCTGGGCCTGGTGGCTGTCACAGGCAGCTTTTGGCTGTGCTCTCTCCGTTCAGGTGTGCCTGCCCCACCTAAACTCTGGGCTCTCCCTCCCCAGCTGTGGACACCCACGTGCACAGGATCTCAAACAGGCTCAAGTGGGTGAAGAAGGAGACCAAGCACCCCGAGGAGACTCGGGTGGCACTGGAGGAATGGCTGCCCAGGTGAGCCCTGAGCCCCTGCTGGCTGTGGGAGCTGTGTCTGCACTACGTTCTGCTTGGGGCAGTTTCAGGGACTGCATTTTGGCTCCCTCCCCTTTCCAGGGTCACAGTAGCTGCAGGTGTTTCCCCTCTGCCAGAGCTACAGCAGCAGCATCTCACCTGTGTGCTGGTTCTGTTGCTGTCAGATGGATCAGTCGCCACTAGTGGAGCTCTTGATCCCTCATTTTTGCCCTACCAGGTTTACAGTGACCCAAGCCAGGTGCTTTTCCACACAGGGGCCTTGCCGAGCCCAGTGGCCACAGCAGCATCAGCCCAGGGCTGGATCCTGGCCTTCACTGGTGATTAAGTTTCAAACACCAGCTGACACGTACACAAGGACATCTCCACATCTGGCACGTGCCTGAGCACAAGCATTGCTCCCCACCCAGCTCAGCAGGATCAGGAAAGGTTGGGAGGGCTGTTCCTAGCAGGGATCAGGAAGGGTTGGGAGGCTGGACTCACCTCCAAGGGGAAGCCAGGAGGAACAGGCAGAAGGGGAAAGGGATCCCATTAACACCACAGGCGGCTCCTCACCCCTTCCAGGCAGCTGCATGGCAACACTGATGTTTCTCCTCTCACTGCAGGGACCTCTGGAAGGAGATAAACTGGCTCCTGGTGGGCTTTGGGCAGCAGACCTGCCTGCCTGTGAACCCTCGCTGCAGCCAGTGCCTCAACCAAGACATTTGCCCGGCTGCCAAGAGACTCTGAGGGATCATCCAGCCTTTGGAGAGCTACAAAGCTGCTTGGGCTGAGCGCTGCTAAAGCTGGGTCTGGCACAGGGCTGGCAGTGTGACTACAGGGGACAGGAGCCTGCTGCAGCAGCTCAAGGGAACAGCCACTGGCAATGGCTCAGCTCTCCAGAGGAAAAAGGGGCTTTGAGAGGCAGCAGTCCTGCTGGGACAGAGCTGAAGGCTGCAGCCTGGGTGAATGGCTGAGCACGTCCCAGCTGTGCCACACAGAGTCACTGGAGAGAAAAGCTTTGTCCTCAGGGACTTGCTGCTGCTTGTAAATACTCATTTAATAAAGGTGGTGAGTGTTTTTTTGCACCCACGAGGTTTGCTGCATTTGTGTGACACTGGGCGAGGGGAGGAGAACGTGGGTGACACCTCAGCAGCCAGCTCTGCCCTGCCAGCTGAGAGTGGCAGCACACACCTGCCCAGCCCTGCCAGGGGCTCTGCCACCACGAGGTGTGCTGCCGACGGGACAAGAGCTGTGCTGGGGGACATCTAGGAGGAATTTCTTCATGGAAAAGGTGGTTAAACACTGGAAGGGGCTGCCCGGGGAGGTGGTGGAGTCCCCATCCCTAGAGGGGGCCAGGGAAGGCCTGGATGTGGCACTCAGTGCTCTGGGCTGGGGACAAGGTGGGAATGGGGCACAAGTTGAACTCGATGACCCTGGAGAGCTTTTCCAAGCTTGGTGATCCTGAGATTCTGAGATTCTGAGCTGAAGCCTTCCCAAGCCAGGAGTAGAAGGAATCACTGCCTGGACAAGTGACCTCGGTGTCCTGGCAGCAGAAGAGCAGAGGGTGATGCAGAGCAGGGCCAGCAGAGCGGGGCCCGCAGATGAGCCAGTGCCACTCTGTGTGTGCCACAAGGGTTACAGCAGCCACGGGAGCCAGGCTGTGTCCCCAGGAGCTGACACAGGGACACCACCACCCCTGTGTTTTGTTCTTCAAAGAAAGGGCAGTGCTGACTTCATTGTGGAGCTTCAAAGGCATAATTCCAGCTCCTCTTTAAAGAGGCGAGGGAGGAAGCAAAGTTTACAATGTGCTAAAGGGCTGCAATTCCGCTCTGGGCTCCCTGAGCAGCTGAGGAAGGAGCAGAGAAGTGCTGGGTACATGGCAAACCAAGTTTATTACTGACATTACAGTGTACATGGTGGGTTTGCAATGCTGCTGACAGCCTTAGACTTTATTGATTTCTCTTTTCCAAGTTAAATGTACAGGAACTGAATAGTTACTACTGAGCTACAAGATGTCAGGAATGCAGTAATGCTTCGACCACGAGCAGTTTCCACGGACAGTGAGATTAAGATTTTCAATCTTACCAGTACAGATTTGCACACCTGATTTCTTTTGATCTACATTCAAAACTACACAAGGATTTTTTCTTCCTCCCCTCAACTACAGCAGTCCTGGATGAGAAATGGGGTGTTTACACCAGGTCTGTGCTCTCTGACATGTGTCAGTGTCCTGGGAACGCTCTGCCCTGCGCAGCCCGGGCGCTGCTGGGGTTTGGCGATGCAGGCACGGGAAGCAACGTGCACACCATGGAAAAGAGAGGCTCCTTCCAAACGTTACCCAGAGAGAGAAGATAGTATTTTGGGGGCTAAAAAGAGAGCAGGTAATTTGAAGTGGGATGGGGAAGAGGTGTCTTGTTAATGGCAGAGCCCCGGGGGGAGGCAACCTCTCCACATCCCCCACCATCCCACTGCCTGTCTTGCCACCCACAGCCAAACACCTGCACCAGTTCCTCTCCAAAGTCATTATTTTCAACCTGTTCAGCCCATCAACAATCCTAAAAGATAACTTTCATAAAGAGAACTCATCTCCTTCACCCCTGAGGCTCTCCACACTCTCCTGTCAGCAGCAAAGGGCCACAGGCACCAGCTTCTTCCCAAGGAAGCCAAACACCCTGTGCTGAGCCCCAGCCCACTGCTGAGGAGAGCAGAGAATGGTATAAGGCACCTTTTAGCTCCATAATTTGGAAATACCTTAGGAAATCCATGCAGAGCCATTCCCACATCCGTAGCACCCTGACCACCCAAGGGTTTTTATCACAGAAGGGCTGGAGTGAGGCAGGGCACAGCCACAGCTCTGCGTTCACACATCACCCACAGCCAGGCGATCGCCGCTGTTTGCTTTCAGCTGGGAAAAGTGACTCTGTATTCCCAGTCCCTTCCCACAGCGGGGCTGGGATTGCTGCTGGAGCGTGGGAGGGAGTGGGGCAGCCCCAGCCCCTGCCCTGGTAGCACAGCTCTGCTACCTGTGAGCGCCACGGCTCCGCTGAGTCACCTTCACTCATACAGCCAGGGCAATAATAAAGAGCTGGAATGAACTTAATCTGTAACACTTTAAAGATACACTTTGAATGCTGGGAGTGGAGGTTTGAAGGAGGCCACAGGAAGCCAGAGGTGCTGCCCACTCCATCACACCAGTGCCTGCTCCATCCCCAGCCCCACAGCTTCGGAGGATGTCCTTCCAATGGTGAGGCACTCCTGGGCTGGGGACACCAAATCCCAGCCCAGGTGGGACCTGGACCAGCCCCGCTCCCCAGCGCGGAGCCTGCAGTCAGAGCTGCATCCCTGTGTTCCTTCCTGGAAGCAGATCTTGGGTCCTCCCCACTTCCAGGTCTGTCCAAAGAGGTTTTGTAGCATCTCGTGGTTCTCATCTTCGTGCTCCGTGGGGCAGGACTGGCCCCGCTCCCTCCTTCCCCTGCCACATCCATGGCTGCAGCTGGGGAGAGCTGTGGCCTTCGGGTCTGGGGTTTGCTTTTAAACCCCCACCCTCTCCCCTCTGCAGAGCTGTTGGGGGTGAAAAATGGGCCTTTACTGCCAGAGCAGGAGCTGCTGGTGGAGGGGAGGTTCCTAAACTAACTGGAAACACATGGGACTTCATTAAAAAAAAAAAAACAAAAAACACCAAAACAAACGTTTTTAATTCAATAGCAAAGCGATTTCCAGCCACAGTCCATTTTCCCATGGAGGGAGTAGCTAATGCCAGGCATGGGGAGCTGGGGAGGGGGTCCCTGGCACCCCCACCCTGCAGGCACCCACCATGAGCCATGAGATGTTTCCAGAGGGGCACAGAGCATCCCATGGGGCTCAGGCTGGGACACCCACAAAGCCAAAACCCCCCACATAAAAAGTAAAAAAGAAGTAACAGAAGCTTAAATGATGCAGGTAAGAAAACAGGAGTTAAAATTCTTCCAGTCCTTTCTCACAGGAATGGGGGATGGTGGGCAGCCAGAGCCAGGCTCAAGAGCAAGCAAGAAAAGGAGCTTTGGTCACATTTGTCTTATGAGAATCGCTGGTGAGTAACAATAACAATAATAATAATAATAACAATAATAATAAAAAATAAAAATAAAAAGGACTTTAAAATACGCCTTGTAAAAGCAACCAGTGAAGAGCAGAGCACAAAGCATCTCACATGGACACCGAAGGACAGGGCGTAGGCACCTCAGAAACGTCCGAGCTGGGGCGGGAGGAGAGCGGACGGCGGCCACCAGCAGGGCTCAGAAATTGCTGAAAATCTCCCGTTTCTTGTTCCAGTCCATCTGCGGTGCTCGCTTCTTCACACGCTTGGCCCTCACCTTCTCCTTGGCCTCGGCGGCTGTCGGGCTCAGGCTCAGCCCACTCTCCTCAAACGGGTCCTTCTTGTCCGTGTCTCCGTCCTGCGCGGAGAAGGGACAAGAGCTGTCACCCCCTGCAGCATTCCCACACCACTGCAGTGTCCTGCAGCCTTTCAGGGAATCACTGAGGTTGGAAAACCCTGTAGGATCACCAAGTCCAAGCTGTGCCTGACGCCCACCTTGTCCCCAGCCCAGAGCACTGAGTGCTACACCCAGGCGCTCCTTTGGGAACTGCACCGCCTCCCTGGGCACTTCCAGTGCTTAACAGCCCTTCCCACGAAGAATTTCCTCCAGCCTGCACAATAAGCAGACGTGCAGGGACAGGTTTTGTAGGAGCAGAAGCCCAGAGCCCCTTCCCTGTGCCATGCCCATGGTTTCACTGGCAGCAGCGTCCGTGTGGCCATGGAGCTCATCACAACGCTGTATTTCGTGGGGGTGTTTCTCCTGCCTAAGAATGTGTGTCTGCACGGCTGGATGTGGAAAAGCAGGAACACAGAAGGGCTGCCTGGCTGCACCCGTGTCAGGTGTGGGTAAACACACAGAACGGAGATCTTTGGTTTTAGGGAAACCTTTCAGAGCTTTCCTGCTGGCACTGCTGCCCCACCAGGCATGCCCAGCTCGGAAACCGGGTGCACAAACCCTGCTGATAACCGTGGGCAGGGCTTTCCACCAGCCACTGTGAGATAACAGCGCCAGCCCTGCTCAGCTGAACGAAACCAAACTGAGCCAAACTGAGCCCAGGAAACCCCCCACGCCCCCAGGGACTCTGGCTTCTAGCACAGAGGTGGGACAGTCACCCCTGAAATGCCCAAGGGTGACTCCATGGGAGGCCCCACTGTGCTCCAGCACTGGGGCACAGCCCACGTTTCCAACTTCTCCACCCCAGGGACTCTGACTTCTCGTGCAGTGACCCCTGCAGCAGCCCAAAGGTGACTCAGGGGGAGAACCCGCTGTGCTCCCCACAGGGACACAGCCTGGTGTTCCCAGGGCAGCAGCCATGGGATCAGGACATGCATTATTCACTGCTCACGGGGAAATGCAGGTGGCAGATTGCAGGTGCTTGGGCACAGCTCGGACACAGCTGGTGCCCGAGAGGCTTCAGGGCTGTGGGTGCTCACAGAGAGGCCATGTGAGCACTTGGTGCTGTCACAGTCCTGCTCCCAAATGTCCTGGGGCACAGCAGAGACCGCACAGGGCACCTGCACAGAGACTTTGCTCTATTCTTAGCAGAACCTTGCGCTAAAGATAAATTTTTGAGCACTTTACAAATCCCCTACTTCTTAATACAAATCTCCACTTGTTATTTTAAGAGGAAAAAATCAATAACACCTGAGAATACCAATCTATGCCTTGTGTTGACTTTTGGTTTCCACTTCACCTTGCCCAACGAGTTTTGTCCCTTTCCAGTGTTGAGCCACACCAAAGAAACCCCTTCAGCCCAGCCAGTTACCAAAACCAACTCCTCCCCTCCTTTAAACACTGTGATAAAGTCACTGTGCTCCAAACAGAAAAAAAAAAAGGCTTTTTAAAAAATTTTAGCCTGCCCTGCTCCTGGTAGCAGCACTTGAGCCTCACAATTCTGCTCCTCATGGATTCCCAGCCTTGCTGTAGCTCATCAGTGTAATTACACTTCAGATCCCAAACTCCTGCAGACATCCTTTCACCTCCCACCTCCTTCCCAACTATCCCAGCAGGAGTCACTGCCCAAGAAGGTGCCAGCGAACACCCACAGTGCAAGGGATGAGAGAAAGCCCTGGAGTTTGGTTGCTGGGTGGACACAAGTGAACCCAAGCCTGGGAGATAAACTGAAAACACATCAACACAGCACTGTGAGGCAGGACTGTACCCACACCAGGGTGTAAAAGGGACAGGGAGTGTTCAGGGTTTTTACCTCGGATTCCTTCCCAGGACTCTGCAGGTCGCTGTGAGATGAAGATGTGGATCCTCCGTTCAGCTGGAGGAGAGGAAAGTGTCAGTCAGGTTTGTGCCAGACACAATTGAACACAATAAACAGCCAGGTACAGCAATGCTGGGCTGCTCCAGGGATGGGATGGAGCCTGGAGGGAATGGTCCTGCTGAGGGACCCTGCACACACCCAGGAGCTCCCTGGGATTTCTGCTCTGCCACATCCCCACCCAGGCAGAGCGGGGTCCCTTTCCTGCTCGACCTGGGACATTGCCACCTCCTCCCTCTGTCACTGGGATTAAATGGGGCTGAAATTGGCCTGGTTCAACCTCTAAATTAAAGCTGTAGCAGGGAGTAATTAAAACCAGGCAGCAGCAGTGAAGCTGAGCTAAATGAGCCTTGGGGCATCCAGGCTCACCTGGCACGGGTGGGAGCCAGGGAGACCCTGACCCCTCCTGATCACTGCAACACATCCCCCGAGGCTGCTGCCCCCGGCTGCCACCTGCAGCAGGCGAGGACTCACCTGAGTCTGTGCAGATCCATTTGTCATGGGCTGGGGCACCACACCTGGAACCACACAGAGAAAACACACAGTGAGCACCCTCAGCTGGGATTGCTGCTTCAGATCCCAGGAAAGCATCCCTCAGCACCATCACCTGCCATCCCACACCTTCCTCCTCCCCTGCCCACCCCACCAGCTCATGCTGTCCCTTGACGTTGTCCTGTGCTGTTTCTCAGCCCACACAAAAGCCTTTCCCCTCTCCTTGTGCCCTTCTGGAATCGCATCCTTGCCAATCCCCTGAATTCACTCCATTTCACCCTTTTAATCAGAGGAAAACACCTGCTGGGAAGGGCACCAAGTAACCTCCTTCTGCAGGCATTAACTGCTGCACACACTCTTTTTTTTTTTTTTTTTGACCATTAGTTTGTTTTCAGAAGTTCTTTAATCAAAAATCTTAAAAGTCAGCTCAAAAATCTTCATCAGAATCAGCATCATGGTGTTGTCACAACAGTGTCTGGCACACAACTTGCTCTCCAGGCACTCTGGAATTTTTTTTTTTTTTTTGCTCACTTCCAATGATTAACAATAGCCCACACAATGGCAAATTTTATGCATTTAAGCTGCCAATCACCACGATCAAGTCATTGCCCCAGGCATTACCATGTCTCACTGTCCCAGACTAACAGATGTGTTAATTGGGACAGGGTTAATAACTGAATTATGTCAAGCATGGATGCTTCCCTAGGGACTGATTGGAGGCTGCATCACTGCAGACTGCAGGGATTTCTGGGCCAAAGCAGAAAAATAAACCTAAATCGTGATTTTGAGAGTGTGCTGGTGCAAAAATCTCCGTGTGGCTTTGGGATCCTTAAATATTTTATTGCTGTGAATGCTGGACTGGTGTGTAGAGTAGGACAAGCTCTGAGCAATGGGCATCAGAAGAGTCAGCTCACACAGAAGTGATGTTTATGTCCCTGGTATCATAAGTAGCTAAATTTTAAATTATTTAAATGAAAAACAAGCTTCAGATGACAAGAAATAGAAAAGTGGAACTGGACTTCAAAAACAAATTTGCCATGTCTAGAAATACTTTCGTACTTCCTTAATCTAAAAGGGTCTTAAAACCCACTCATTGGCTTAAAGGTTGAGGTGCTCAGGATGAGCTGCAAGGCTTGGAAATTGTCAGTTTGAGGTCAGAGCACTCCAGTAAAGAGGACAACTATTATTTCCTCTTACCCTGCAAACAGCAGAATCTCCCAGAGCCCTTTGGCACCAACGCAGGTGCCAGGCAGACCCAATTCCTGCTCCCTGGTGAATGCAGGGCCTGGAGCACCCACCCACCCTCCCCGTGGCTCTGTCCCCTCCCGGGAACAAGGGCTCCTTTATGGCAGTGCCAGCAGACAGCCTCGGCTCCTCCTGGGAGCATCTGACACCCTGTGTGCTCCCCAGCATTGTCTGACCCATTTCTCAGGACAAATCTGCCCATTGAGCATCCCCGAGCGCTGGGGATCAGATAAGGAACAGCTGTGCTGGGAAACAGAGCTGCCCATTGAGCCGGGGACAGGCCGGGCCGGGAGCTGTGTCCCCACCCGGGAGCGGGGCAGGTTGGGGAGTGGATGAGCAGCTTTCTCTGCCAGGTTTCAGCAGCAGGAAAACACTTCCTGCACCAGCCATGCTGTGATCACCCGGCGTGGAGCCCTTCCCTCCGCACACAGCAGCCTCGCTCCGGGGCTCTCCAGGTGCCCACAGGTTCCTGCACTGGAGCAAGGAGCAATCAGGGAATCAGAGAATCGTGGAGTGATTTGGGTTGGAAGGGACTTTAAAGCTCATCCAGTCCCACCATGGGCAGGGACACCTTCCACTAGAACAGGCTGCACCAAGCCCTGTTCAACCCGGCTTTGAAGGCTCCCCCCCAAATCCCACCACACCTCAGTTCCTTCGAGGCAGCGAGTTCCAGAGTTAATTATTCACTGTGTAAAAGCAACAAACTGTTTTTTGGCTGGATGAGGGTGTATTCTCACTATTTATAAATAGCTGGGTGGTGCTCAGGAAACTACTGAGGGATGAGACAGGAGGGAAACATGACTCTCCCTTGCTCCTGAGATCCCACCCAAGGCACGGTGAGTCATGGGAACGGCGCAGGGTCACCCTGGGAAGGGAAGGTCTCACCTTTGGTGTGCTCCTCCGTGGGGGTCACCCCCAGCTTCTTGAAGTACTCGTCTGTTTCAGGGTCCACCACCAGGAGCCTGGCTTCGCTCTCCCTGGATTTGATGTGGGACACCACCTCCGAGTGCCGCAGCCCCTCCACGTTTATCCCGTTCACCTGCAGAGTGACAGCATCAGAACCCAAACCTGCGCCCAGAGATGCTGGTCCTGGCTCACAGAGCCTCAGAGCAACCCTCTTTCCCTAAGGGGTGGAGTTTTCCTTTTTTCATTCCTGTTGGGATGATAGGAAGGCTACAGGCTTTTTCCTTCCCCCTCTCCAGCCAACTGTGGCCTCCTAAATCCTCCCAGCACCTCTGTCAGAGCATCCTCTGTGTTACCACACACCTCTGCCTGCATCCCAAATGTATCCATGGGGAATCACAGACCCCAGGCTCCCACCAAAACCCTCTGCTTGCCCTCTTTGGTGCTGCCAAACCCAGCCTTCCCGTTGGACGTGCCACAGGAATCTCAGGCTGCCTGTGGGCACAGACAGTGGGCTAAGTGCACCACTGTCCTGCGGCATCACTGTGCCGTCCTTCATCCCTCTGGGATGGAAAACCATGGGGTTCTGTGCCCCTGATGGGCGAGTCCCTGTGCCTGGTGCACGGATTCATCCCTCCCTTCCCTGTGTGAGAGCCAGGACCTACAGGGAATGTGATCCTGCGCTCCCAATTGTTCCCCGCAGCGAGGGGACAATGGTGACTCAGGACATTGTTCGGTGCGAATGAATCACCCTTTGTCCCACCGGGAAGGGCTCTGCTCGGCCTGGCCTGCCCCGACAGCCTCGGCACGACCAATGCTCATCCTCATCCAGAGGGACCAGGCAGGAAGACCCTGCAGAGCCTGAGCCCCAAACTCTTTGCAGGGAATCAGGTTCCCCCTGCTCCTCAGGGCACAGCCGCAAGGGGTGAGATGAAAAGAAAATCCTTCCCAGGCTCTGCACCTCATTCCAGGTGCTGCCACCCTCAGCTGCTGGCTCACAGCCCCGCTCCATCCCTGTCCTGCCACTCCAGCTCACCCCAATCCATGCCCAGGGCTCACCCCTGGCCGAGCCGGGCCAGGCAGCCCAGGGCTGCTCTCCCCCGACCCTGGCACAGGGCTGGGGGGCATCAAATATTTATCCAAGCCCCAAAGAGCAGGCAGGGAGGGGATCGAGTTTCCGAGCTCGCCAGCTCACCCCGAGCTGCTTTGTGTGTGCCAGGCCCTGGGCCAAGCCCATCAATAAATAACTCGACCCCTGGATGTGACACCACCACAGCCACTGCCACCCGTGCCCTGCGCCCGGCCCCACACTGCTCCCAGCATTAAACTTTCAGCTGCTGGGAAGAGCAGCAGCTCCCACTGGCTGGGGAATAATTATTCATGGGGCTGGAAAGCAGGAGAGTGCTCTGCTCTCAGGATTTTCCCAACTCACACCCTTCTAGGGCTGCAAATCCCATTCCTGCTTTGAGCCGGGAGCAAGGGCCACAGCTTGGTCCCTGTGGGGTGGTTTTGGGGTTCATCCTCCTAGGGAGCAGCCCAAGTAGGGGATATCCATGTGCTCCCACAGGGAAAGGGGTGATGGCTGCTGGGTCAGTCCCTGCCTGTCCCTCTGCTTGGACAGGCAGCTCTGGATGGGGGAACCTCCTTCTCCAGGAAGAACACAACACACAAGCCAAAGAGAGGGCAATTCCCAGCCCCATCCAAACTTTTTGGCCCCATCTTGGACAAAAAGTGTTGTTCAGCACCTGGTAACCAGCAAGATGCTTCTTGGGGACATGGGTCCCCCACCTTAAGACAAATAATTTAGTGTCTTACAATCTCTGCAAAGCCTTTTTCCCTATTTTTCCAAGCATTCCCTGGCAGGGCATCAGCTCAGCCAGGCAGCACTGATCTGGCCTTATGCCCACAGTCACCTGCCCGACCCTCCTCGGTGCCAGCCAGAGCCAGCACAGCACCTTGGGGACATGGGTCAGTGGTGGCCTTGGCAGTGCTGGGGGAATGGCTGGACTCAATAGCCTCGGAGGGCTTTTCCAGCCTAAACAATTCCAAGTTTCTGTTGTATAATTCTACCCAGACTCCAGAGCTCACAAATGCCCACTTGGTAGGAGAGGAAGGAGCACAAAGCCATTGCCAGAGCAGCCCCATCAGCCTTAGGGCTCCGAATTAGAGAAATACTGGGGGGACTGGATGGGAAAGGTCACAGGACGAGGGTTGTTTCAGCTTCCCCAGGGTCCCATCCCTGCTGCTGTCCCCCTGTTACCTCCACCAGCCGGTCCTGGGGCCGCAGCCCTGCCCGGGAAGCCGGCGAGTCGGGATCCACGGAGCGGATGAACTGCCCCGGCCGGGATTTCTCGCTGTGCAGGTTGAAGCCGTAGCCATTGGGGCCTTTCTTCAGGTGGCAGAGACGTGGGCACAGCTCCTTCTGTCCGTTTAAATCCTGGTTCATGGAGGAGAGGGTGGGGGAGACAAGACACGGGGGTTAATTTACAGCTTTGGGGTGGCTCCCAGGCAGATGTGACCGTAAATAAAGCCCCGAGGAAGCGCCGTATCTGCTCCCCGTCCTCCTGTCCCCAGCACAGGGACAGGTTAACAAATGGATTTCCTCTCATTGAGTCTATTTTCGAAACCCAATTGTCCAAAACCACTCCAGAAAAATGAAAACTAAACAAAAAATGCATTTCCTTCACCAGGAGCGGCCCAGATTAATCCACCCATAGGCCGGGACCCCCCCGGCAGCGGCTGAGCCCCAGCCCCAGGCAGGGAGGAACCAAGGCTGAGTTGTGCTTTGCCCAGGCTCACCCAGACCCGAGATTAACCTCAGGCAGGTATTTAAGGCAGCGCCACGCCCTTGGTCTCAGTGACACCGGCATCACCCACTGGTGCCATCCCCTCCCAGCGCGGGGGGACGAGGATGACAAACCCGAACATCCAAGAGCTCCCTGCAGCTCGGGAAGGCTGAGCTTGGCAGGATGAACAGCACAGGGGCACGTGAGGAGTTTAGTGCTTCCCTTCATGCCATGGAAAATGCTTTATGGCTCCTCAGGGAGGCCAGGGAGCAACAAATCCCAGTTTTCTCCAAGTCTGCAGGACCCATTACATTCCCTCGGATGCTGCTCTCACCAGCAGCCCTCGTGCCAGGCAGCCCCGGCTCATGGCACAGCACCACATCCCTGGCAAGAGGCACTGCAGAGATTCAGGGTGTTCATTTTCACCCGTGGTCTAAGGAAAACATCCCCCCAGATGTGTTTTAACCTTCCCTCAGCAGGAGCACCACTCCACTCCCCGCCTGCCCGCAGAGAGGATTTGGCTCAGATCACATTCACAGGGAAATCTCTTACAGCCTTCCCCTCCAAATTAAAAATCCAGGCAGCAATTTCCTCCTCCTTCCTCTCTGGGCCAAAAGGCACCATGAAACACCAAACCTCCCAACTCCTTCATCCCCTCAAGGAGGGATTTTGCAGAGGAGAAAAAAGTGGGTACACAGAGTGGTCACCCTCAGGGATTCCTGTGCTGGGGGATGGAATTTTCATAGAATTCCAGAATGGTCTGGGGTGGAAGGGATCTTAAAGATCATCTTGTTCCAGTCTCCTGCCATGGGCAGGGACACCTGCCATTATCCCAGGTTGCTCTAAGCCCTGTCCAACCCAGCCTCGGACACTTCCAGGGATGGGGCAGTCACAGCTTCTTTGGAAAATTTCGGCTGTGGCTGCAATGCCCAGGGGGAACAGATGTGGATCAGGGTTCAGTACCAGCCTGACCAGTTCAATCCCAGCATCCAGGAAGAAACAGGGAAGCAAAATGACCAGTCCTTACACACAGAATGGTTCAGGTTGGACGGAACCACTGAAGGTCATCTAAGTCCAATCTCCCTGTTCAAGCAGAGCTCCCTAGAGCCCATCACTCAGGATTGTGTCCAGACAGCTTTCCTCTGGCACAGGAGGGGCACCTTGACCACCAAATTCCTCAAAAACTGCTCACACACGAGGGTCACCACCAGCAGTACCCATCACAGGCATCGGAGCACACTCAGAACTGCTGCAAACTGCTCCTGAATTTCACAGAGATTTCCTTAGCAACTGAGTTTTTTATTAAAAACCAGCTCATGGTGTTGACACCTCAATCCCAGATCAGTTCTTAAAGGGGAAGAGTTATCAGTGCAACAACCCAAACCAGGCTGGGGCTCCCCAGCCCCTCCTCTACCTGCTGCAGACACCCAGAGCAGCCCTGCACCCCCCTCCTCTCCCTCTGCACGTTTAACCCTGCTGCACCTTTCCCATGGCCCCGGAGCAGCCAGTTCACCCTATCTGCAAACATTTCCAGCCTGCCTCGGAGTTCTTCAAAAACTGAAGAAAACAGGAAATGATTCAACTGGCCCAAGAGGGTCGGACTCGCGTGACCTTGAAGGACACACAGGGCTCTGTGCAGCAGGAGCGCGTCTGGGGTCACCAAAGTGCATCTGGGATCACCAAAATCCATATGGGATCATGTAGTTGGGTTTGAAAAGCACATTTTAAAACCATTTTCCTCCTGCTCCATTCTTACAGGGTCAGAGCTTCTGCAGCAGTGTGAAAACACAGAGAAATCATGGAGAATCACCCAAAAAATCTGTGCTGGAGGTGTTGTCCCAGTGTTGGGATCCCTTGGGGACACCCTGGCAGGGTCAGTCCCTCCTCCTTCAGGGCATCCCCTGGGATCAGCAGTGAAATCAAATTACTCACTAAATAAACCACACAGGGAAAAGCTTCACTGCAGGATCCCTCTGGCTGCGAGGGAGCTGACCTGTGCCATGTCCTACATGAGCTTGTGCTGCTTTCACTGCAAAATCTTGAATTTAAGGTCCTTAACCAGAATGAATTCAAAACATTTATTTTTAAATACATACATATAAAAAAATAATCCCAATTCAGCATCTGTTCTGGGCAGAGATCCTCGGGGAAAACTGCTTATCCTCCCACAGAGATGATCCAGGGCTTTTGCTGGGCTCTTAAACCTCCCAGCTAACGCAATCCTTGGCTGCTGGAAAAAACAGGTCTTGGAGCTGAGCTCTGCAAAGCCCCTCTCTGGGATTAAGCGAAGGCTCACTCCCCCCAAGACACGGAGCCTCTGCCTCTCCTGCCAGCTCCGCTCTTTATTTTCTTTTTGACCCGTGCCAGCGTTTCCCTGGTTGTGTTCTGGGAAGATATTTCCTAAGCTCCCGGGGGAATTTGGCCTTTGTGAAACCCAAGCCCTGCCACAAAGAGTTCCCTGGAACAGCAGGACGTTATCTGGGCTTCCCAGGAACCCGCCTGCAGAACCACTCCGGTCCCGCTCCCGAGGAGGCTCCGCCGCCTCTCGCATGCCAAGCACGTGAAAGCCAATTTGGATTAAGTTACATTCACAGGGATGCTGTCAAGCAACAAAATTGGACTCGATTTTTTTGTCTTAAAAAGCCAAAAATTGCCCCCACGCACACGAAAAAAATTTGCAAAACGAAGCTTTTTTTTTTTTCTCCAGGAATCCAGGCACTTCCAGTGGGCACTGATTTTAACAGATGGATTAAGCAGCAATGGCAGGGCACACTCCATCCCTGTCTGTGCCATCCCCAGGAATGTCCGTGCAGATAAATGCTGCCTCGATGATGAGCTGCACTCACACCCCATCCCCGGAGCTGCTGCCTGGGGCAAACCAGCAGCATTTTACAAGGAAAAAGGTTTCGGAAGCGCAGCTCAAGCTGCTCCATTTAAAAACGCACAAACAAGACATTAAATAACAATGAAATGCTTTCAGTAAAATTTAAAAAAAAAAACCCAATTGGGTGTTGCCAGCCCTCACAATCTCATGGCAACTCTTTCAGCATCTGATTTTTAATTTCCCTTAGAGTTTCCAGCACTGCTGATAGGAACTGGGGTCCCTCAGGGACACTCCTTGGCTCATGGCGGTCACCTGGGGACACCCTGTGGCTCGCTGGGGTCTTCCAGAGACGAGCCCCAGCTCCCTGGGGTTCCCCAGAGATCCCCTCTGGCCCTGGGATGCCCCAGCACTGATTTTGTGCCACCCTGTGCAGGTCCCGCAGTGCCCAGAACTCTTCCCATTTCGTACACCTGGGGCTGGTATCACAAATGGCACCAGCTCTGATTAACGAGGGGTTTCCATGCCATTAATTAGCAGGCAGCAGCCTCTATGAAAGCAGAATCCACTCCCAGAGGCACCAAAAGGAACCAAACTCCCCTCCTGGGCTTTGAGGGGCAGCAGAGCAGCCGCCAAGCTCCACTATCCAACCAAACCCACCTGCCCCTACAAAAGCCCCTCCCCAGCTCAACACCACAAGGCCACCAGTGCCAGAGACCCTCTTGCTGTCACTGCTGACCCAGCCCTGAGCCACATTCCAGGACAGGGACATCCCCTGCTCCCCACAGCCCAGTCCCACTGCTTTCCCAAAGGACACAGGCTCATTAAAGCAACCCGCACCTTCACACCATCCCCCAGCTGGACCCTGAGCAGAAACTGGGATAAAAAGGGCTTTTCACAGACCAGCCCAAAAACCTGCAGGAACATCCTCAGTCTCTCCATACCCAGGATGCCACACTGGTGGCCAGGTCTCCCAGGACTGTCTCCAGTCGCTCTGCCCCACAAACTCATGCCCACAATGGGCTGAAATGCCTTGAAAGCCACAGTTTAGGGCTTTACTCCAGGAATAAAACACCAGTGCCAGCGTGGACACCAGCGCTCCTGGGTCCTCCAGGAAAGGAGGAGGAGGAAGAGGAGAACACACACACACAGAGCTACTCTAGTGGCCGAGGCCAGGTTGGTACCATCCACCCTGGGACCCCGGTGGGTCCCCGTTCAACGCAGCTCCTGTGGTGCCTTGGCCACGATGTCACCGAGCCCCTCAGCACAGGGGCCACCCCAAACCTCCTCCCAGGCTGACGGGACGCTCTCGGCACAGGCGGGAAGGGCAGCGTGTCCCACAGGGGTGTCCCACAATGGGAGCAGGAGCTCCAGCCCCACTCGTGTCCCAGAATGGGATTTGCTGGAACTCCACCAAGCTCATCTCCTGGGTGTGCCGGTCATAATCACCGGGATCAGGGCTCGGCCCTAATCGGCTCAGTCCTGCCTGGGACCACCTCACCCTGCTCCCAACACCGGACCACCCCTCCATGCCTGTCCCGGGGTCTTTGCCATTTCCAGGGGCAGCCAAACAGGCTCTAGTCGCCCCTCCTGGGAGTTGCAGTACCTGGATGCACTCCAGGCTCCGGATCAGCCGGCGACAGGTCAAACCTTTCCATCCCTGCTTGGCAGAGCTGGAGAAAACCCAGGCAGGAGCATTCCTGCCTAATTTACATTGTTAACATACTTTCTTTCAAGTCAGCTCCCATGGTGTTTCCTCTCCTTCTCTGTGTGGTTTCGGTCAGAAAATGGCTCCTTTGCTCCCTTCCAGAACAAACCTCAGTGGCAGAACCCACCGGGGCTGGGGGACACCTTGGGACATGGAGATGTCCTGGGGGGACAGGGAACACTGCTCAGAGCCTTGATGTCCATTCCCACTGTCTTGCCTCCAGCTGGGACTTCCCCATCCCCTGCACTTTGGACTCTCCAGCGCAGGCAGCAGCACCAAGGGATGCAGGGGAGAGGATGCACAGCCATCTTCAGGGGTTGTGGAGCAGAAATGCAGGATCCTGACCCAAATCCAAACCCCAGCAGGCAGAGGAGTGGGGGGCAACACTGGGAGCCTGTAAAGAGCTAAGGAGGGGGGAAAAATTGATGCAGGAAAGGGGCCCAGGGGCCACAGCACCACCAGAACAAGGGACCCATTTACACCCCCTGACAGGGGCACCCATCCCTTGGCAGTACTGGTTACACTGGGAGCTGAGCCGAGCCCCAGGCGAGCTTTAATTGCCACTATTATTACCATAGTTTTGTTGGAAGTTCAAAGGCTGCTGCCTGTGCACGGATTTAGGGATGCACTTAACTTCAAGCAGATATTTGTCACCAGTCTGGGAAGGGGAGGGATGAAACCTCGCTGTCTTCCACGCTGTAAAGATGAGGAAAACCAGGAGAAGCAGGAGCCCTCACCATGGCTGGCAGCAGTGCCCACAGCCCTGCATGCCATGAGAACCAGGAGGCTTTGGGATTGTGCCACGGCTGGAGCGGGATCGCTGTCTCCATTCACCGCTGTGCCAGGGATCCTCCTCCTGCTCCAGCGGGGCTGGGCTCCATTCCCCTTCCCCCAGGAGTGACTCAAGTTTTCCCATTAAAGCAGCACCAGAAAGGGGGCTACTGTAGCCCTGCACCCCTTGGGTCCAGGGCACCTCGGTGACACTTGGAGCAAATGCCAAAGGAGCCTCGAAACCCACCCGGAGAGTGGGCCTGAGGTGGGCAGCGCTGCGAGGGGGGAGGCAGAGCACCCCTGGGTCTGCACCGTGGGGGGAGGACACGGCAGCTCTCCCACCACCCCCAGTGCTGGGAAATGCAGAGCCAGGATGCTCCCGGGGCTCCCCAAGCCCCAGCTGGTCCTCAGCTCCATGCCGGGATGCTGCGGCCCCCCGCACGCTGCTGGGGAGGGCTCAGGGCTCATTCCCTCCCTCCCTCCCTCCCTGCTGGCCGCACACGTCTCCTGCAGCTCCATCCCCCGGCTCGGAGTCAGCCAGCGCCGAACGGGCTCAACTCCAGATGTTGGGGAAATGCTATAAATAACAGAGGGGGAGGGGAGACGGGGCTGGTGGGACGCCAGGCCCACCAAACACAAGCAGATGTTCCTGTTCCCCTTCCCTGCAGGGCCGGAGCTGGGACTGGGCAGAAAGGTGGTGGCTTCAGCATCCAGAGACCGCCCCCACTCCAGGCAGAGGTTTTTCACCAGCCACAAATAAACCCTTGGGCAGGACCAGCAAACAACCTGCTGCCATTTTTATACAGGCACAGCTCTAATTACCACTGGTCCCCTTCCCGAGGAGGTGTTTCGGCTCCGATATCAATGGTCAAAAGAGGAAAACCTCACATCATTCCTCTAACACAGACCTGACAGCCCAGGGCCTCTCAGTGAACGCTCCTTCTTCCCAACATCTCCCACATCCAGGTCTCGGCAGGACAAAGTTTCAGATGCTCCCAGGGACTGCAGAGTGCCCATGATTATCTCTGCCCAGGAGAAAAGGATGGGCTCAAACGTGGCTGATCTGCCTCCAAACAGCTTTTGGCAGAGACTGTGACCACCCAAAAATCAGCAGTTACCTTAAATATCACCAGGAGGAGAGCAGGGTACTGCAGGCTCCTGATGGAGACAGCACAAACTGGGCCTCACCTCGGTGTCACAGCCCTGTGTCACCACCAGGCCCCTCACCTGCCTGTCCCCAACACAAGTTCTGGGCTGTTGTAACTTATTTAAATCTCTTGCATTATTCAAATTACTCCAATTATTTAAATTGCTCCAGCTGGGTTTGAGTGACAGAAGCATCAAAAAATTGGTATTTATTTTAAGGGCAGCAGACACTGAGGTTTGTGTTGTTTTCCCAGCGCTGCTTCCCCAGCATCCTCCTGCCAACCTGGGGGGCTGCACCAGCACACGCCCAGTGCCCTTTGGATGGATCCCTCCCTTTGGATGCATTCCTCCGCTTTCTCTGCCAACAGGCAGCACAAAGGCAGTGAGTGAGGATGGCAGTGAGTGATTCCAATTAGCAATGGAACACATCCAGCCATGGCCAAGCTGTAGCTGATAGGGTAATTTGGATATTTCTGGGATTTTTCTGATGACAGTCCCTGCGAGGAGGATCAGCCATGCCATGGAAAACACAGACTCGCAGCACAGTTCCTTCCAGCCCTGGAAGGGAAGGACGATGCCCACAGCGGGCACCAAGCCTCAGCAGGGTCCTGCTGGCCCCAGGGACACTTGGCCTGAGCCCTGCAGCCCTTTTGGACACAGCAGAGGGGACAGTGGGGGTCACTGGTGCCAGGGTGGTGCAAAAGTAATCACAAAAGATTAATGAGGCCCTTCACCATCCCATGTCACCACAGCAGCAGTGAGAAGAGGTTTGCACCTTCTCTGTGCCTTCCACCAAAGTGTCCAGCTCACCCCCACGCCTGGTCATTCCCAGGTGCCGTGGGACGCAGAGAAGCTGTGCCAGCACCCACCAGAGCCGTGCCCCAGGCACAGCCAGAGGGTTGTTACCTCAAGAAAGTGCCAGGCAGGAGAACACAAGAGCAGGAAGGATGTGGAGGGAGGAGAGGCGGCCCGAGGTGCAGGCCGTAGTGACGGCGCTGCCAGGCCGCGGGATGGCACCGCTCCCACCCTGGCACTGGGGCAGCGGGAAAAGCAGCTCCCTCACGGCTCCCATCAGGGCTTCACCTCCAGGAAACCTCCTGCCAAAGCAATCAGAGCTCGACCTTCGCCACAGCTGCCCCGAGGCATGGGGTAAGCCTGGATTTGCCCCCTCCGAAATCCCCGGCACCGCAGCATTACGGAAATCCCTGAGCACAAAGGGGCCTCTCAGGATGGGGCTGCACCGGGCCATGTCCTGCTTGGGACCTCGCGTCCCCAGTGGGGACAAGCCCAGGGGAGGGTCCCCGATGGGCACATCCTGGCTGTGGGGACGCCAGCCCTGTCCACCCCACAGGGCCCAGCTGATCCCCTCAGCAGCAACGTCTCCAACAGAGCTGTCCCGGCCATTCCCTGGCAACCCCACAGCTGGGGAATTTCTCAGCCACAGGCTGCAGGAAGCAGCATTTTTTCCCCTCTTTGCTGGCGTTTGAGCAGTCTCAGACAGCAAAGGCACCCACGCTCTCCCCCCGGGCAGGGCTGGAGCCAGCAACAGCAGCACAGGCTTGGCTGGAGCAGGGAGCAGCTGGCCCGGCCCAGGGAGAGAGGGAGGGAGGATGGAGGAGACCGAAACCGCCACGTGCACGTGTTTTCATGGAGAGAGACAACTTTTCCAGCAGGATCTGCCAAGGGAACATGCAGCCGGGATACCAGAGAGCTCCTCTGCTCTAGAGGGAGCAGCTCCAGAACAATGTGGGGCAGCAATGTGGGTCCTGGCAGGCTGGGATTTGTCCGAGAGGAGAAACATGGAATCTCCAGTCTGGATTGAAAGGGATCTCAGCAGACCCAGAGGGATCTGTTTTCCGCTGGGTGGGAGGGAAAAGAGCATCGGTCACTGTGCAGGGCTTGAGCTGCTGGAACAGAGGAAAAAGTCCTTCCCACGCTCAGCATGAACCCCCAGGCGAGAGGGGGGATTGCTCCGGACAATGGGAAGGCAGAGGGAGATGCTGGGAACGAGCACCTCCCCAGTCCCACAGTGCTCCCTCCCTGTGCAGGGGCCGTGCCGCAGCACAGAGCTCACGTCCCCCAGGGCAGAGACATGCCCCATTCTGTGACACCCCAAATCAGAGAGCTGCCACCCCCAGAGGCCCATCTCCATGGACAGGTGATGGATCTCAGATGGAGCCTCCTGCACAGAGCAGAGGCTCCCACCCAAGCCCAGCACTGCTTCCAGCTGGGGCTGTGCCGGAGCCGGGCACCTCCAGGCTCTGCCCAGCCGCCCTCCAGCCGCTTCAGGAGGCCAGGCCTTGAGCAATCACCAAACATTCGTTCGTGCTGGCCCCGTTCCTTGCCTTCAGGGACCCCGGGTCCTCAGCAGGAATCCAGTCCTGCAGCTTTGTGCTCCCACGGCACTCGCTTGGCACCGCGGATTCCGAGGAAAACCCCTGGAGGTGAAGGGGGCTCTGTGATGCACCAGGCACTGCAGGGAGCACCTCCCACCCCCGAGAACACCCTGCACCCTGGGACAGGGAGGGTTCTTGGGAAAGGAAGGGTATTTTTTCCCCAAGGGCTGAGGTTGCTCAGGCTCTGTACTCCTGGCCTTCCCCATGCCAGGGCTGTAGGACCGGGGTCACCATTGTAGGACCACACACGAAACTCACCAGGACCAGCACCAACTGCTCAAACCCACCAAGACCTGCCCTGAGAGCCTGATTTTTAGGGATAGGGTGCAATCCCAGTCCCCTGCAGAAAGTCAGCTGTTACTCAAGGCATCTAATATGGAATGGGGAAAACTGTTCTGCACCACAGGCCAGCAAAGACACGGCTGCTAGTCCCCTCCATGAGCCCCCCAACCTTGGAGAAGAGGTCACGTGTGCTACATTCAGCCTTGCAGAGCCCGATAAAGCACATGTAGGGTGGGAAGGATGGCACAAGCCATCATGCTGTCCCTTTAGGGCGGGTTTTCTCCTCCCACTCTGCCACCAAGCCCCCCTGGGAGCGAGAGGTGAGATGGACACAGGGCAGGGGGGCAGATCTGCACCCCCAGCCCGGCCCCTGCCCAGGAAGGGGGAGAACAGGCACTGCTCTGTGAGTGCTGAGCCCAGGGAAGTTCAATAGTTTACTCCCAATATTTGTCTTGGCCAGGCAGCCCAGCTCGCTGGAGGAAATGGGGCAGGGGGAGGGCTCCAAACATCCTCTGCATTCCTTGTAACGAGAGCAAAGCCAGCGCCGGGGCACCCGCACTCGGGGTCACCCAATGTGAGGCCTTTTGTGTTTAGAAATCCTGCAATAAAATATCCAGGGGTGCAATTTTCTGAAAAGCAGCAGCAGGGTGAGGGGCCTTGGTCCCAGCCCTCAGCTTGACACATAAACAGCTCTCGTCTCCCGAAAACCCCCAAGTCACAGCTTCTGCACAGAATCTGCTGATCTGGGCACAGCACCCACAGCCTCCAGTTCTGCTGGGGTTCCCCTTGACCTCTCCCTCCAAAACTCAACCTTCCTGTCACTGCTCCCATTGCACAACACTGGCACCAGCTCTGTCCCACGGCGCTGCTGGGAAATACGGGATCAAACCGAGACCTGACGCAATCAGGGACCATCAGGGCTCGTTCGGCCGAGCTCCAAAAATGGCATTTTTTAAACCAAGCTGCTTAAAAACGAGGGGGCCACAGATGATGCCCCTTGCCAGAGAGCTGAGCTTATCTCCAGCTGAACAGGGCTGGGGTGGCCCTTGGAGCCCTGCGAGCCCCGGGCAGCCGGACACAGCGCGTTCCCAGCGCAGGGCGAGGATCTCCCGTGATAACCCCGGAGCCAGCCCCGGCTCCGGCTGCTCCTGCTGATAACCCTGGGGTGAAGGGGGTGATGGTGCCAGTCCTGGGGCTCTGGGCACGCTGCCATCCGTGCCTATGGCAAGGGGAACACAGAGCCCCAGGAAAGAGGGAACAGCCCCAGAACGGCGCTCGCAAAACCAGAAGAGGGCTTTGGGTGCCCAGCACAACCCATCAGCCACTCTGAGGGGGCTTTTATCCCCACATTCCCATTGCTCAGCCCCCCGGTGCCAGTGGAGCCCAGCTGCCAGACAAGAGCAGGGAACTCTTCCAGGCAAAGCCGACTACTCACCCGCTTAGAACTAATTAGGGCTTGTCTTAATTAAATCCTGCTAACCATGAACAACCCCAAGGCCAGAATTAACTGATTTACCTGGCACGGCCTCTGGCTGCTCACGAGGGACTGCTGGTCTGGCAGGAAGGAGCCAGCCTTGTGCTGGACACAGCAGGGCAGGAGCTGTCAGGGATTGGGAAGAGCCACTGGAGACCTTCCCTAGGGCACAGCATCAGTCCCCAGGGAATGCCAGCCCAGCCAGGTGGCAGGGCCACATTCCCAAGGGTGGGAGCTCAGCCCGCCAAGGCTGGAGCAGAGGGATTAGCCCTCCCACCACCTTTTGTGCTGCTCGTGTCTTTAACGGGATTAGTCCCTGTAATTCCATAAGAGGGTTTAATCACAGAACACCCCGGGGAGCAGCGGGGCTCCGGCCTGGGCAGGGGAGGCAGCGACCCCACTTCCAGCAGATGGTGATGGAGAGGCCCAGGAATGCATTTGGATACTGCTGCTCCTGGCCCCACTCCTTCCTCAAGCATCCCCGGGACAGCTCAGTGCCAGGCTGGAGACCCTCCCAAGGGAAGCACCCACAGCCAGGCAGTCCAAGTTGTGCAGCCTGGAAAAGAGAAGGCTCCAAGGAGACCTCAGAGTCCCTTCCACTGCCTAAAGGGGCTCTAGGTGAGCTGGAGTGGGACTTGGGACAAGGGATGGAGGGACAGGACACAGGGCACGGCTTCCCACTGCTAGAGGACAGGGTTAGATGGGATATTGGGAAGGAATTCCTGGCGGGGAGGGCAGAGAGGCCCTGGCACAGGGTGCCCAGAGAAGCTGTGGCTGCCCCTGGATCACTGGAAGTGTCCCAGGCCAGGCTGGACAGGGCATGGAGCACCCTGGGATAGTGGAAGGTGTGCCCATGGCAGGGGGTGGATGTCCCTTCCAACCCAAATCATTCCAGAATTCTCTGCCCACTGAGCAGCCTCTCACACTTTCACAGCACCGGCACCTGCAGGGAGTTGTCTTTCTTCCCTTCCCAGTGCTCATAAAACTACGAAAATCTGGCTTTCACAGGCTCACCACTAACAAACATCCCCCACCAGCTTACTGTAGCTGGAAACAAACTCCTGCAAAGCTTTAGTGGGAAAAGAGAGACACTGAGCCAACAAAATCCAGCTCTACGTCTGGATATGGTCTGAACGTGCACAGCAATGGAACCAAAACATTCAGGAGTCCAGGCAAAATGTAGCGAAATTAAATTACAATGTGGATCTTGCCAGAAGGAATTATGTCGACAACTTGGGGCTCAATTCCTTATTTATAGAGAGACCTGTGGATCTGGAGAAACCCTCTACTGATTACAAGTTTAATTTTTGCTCTCTCATATCCCAACCTGGAGTCTCCCACCACCAGTGCCTGTAAAATTTCCATATCCAGAGACAAAACAAAGGACTGGGAGACAAAACCAGCTCAGAACAGACCTTCATTTACACCCTGAGCTCTTCTATAGTGCTGGGTGCATCATTCCCCCTCATAGCCTTGCTCCCCCAGACTGGAGGGCAGGAATGAACAACACAGAAGTGATGCCACATTGTCAGGGCTGTGAGCACTCAAGGAATGGTGTTTTATGGGTTAAAAGGAGCTCTTTAAAGCCTCTTTTGCAAGTCAGGTGTACCTGGCTGGCGGCTGGAAGCCTTGGCCCCCTCCAGCCAGGGAATTCACACTGGAAGTCAGCAGCACGTGGCACCTTTGCTCCACGTGTCTCCATTTCCCAAAAGCAATCCCACAACTCCAGCACCTTCTACCCAAGGGGGAGCAGCCCCACTTCCAGGGGCTGGGCAGGAGGCACTGGGATTCCCCCAGACCCACAGCACCACCTGAGGCACCAGCAGGTCCAGGATCCAACCCCTGGAGACGATTTATCCACCCACACTGCACAGCAGCACTGGGACAGCCCTGGATAAACAGCTGGGAATGTGCAGCGCGTCCCCTTCTCCACAACTCACTCGGGTCTCAGGAATAAACAGAGAACCCCCCCAAAAAAACAAACCCAAAAACCCAAACCCAATATTGTTTCAAGGTTTCCTCTGCCATGTCAAGCCCACAAGCCCGAGCAGGCTGGAGGAGCTCCAAGGGACGGAGCAGAGGCACAGCAGAGGCTCTGTGCAGCTGCCAGGGCACACGCAGAAGGCCCCGCTGCTGCCAGAAGATTTTTAATTTATTCTAAACCATTTAATAGTTCTGCTATTGAACAGAACCATCGACAGCTGGCCAGGAGCCCACTCGTGAGCAGGGCTGGTTTTGAAGGAAAGCTGCTGGAACCCATCCCTGAGAGCCGAGGGGGCTGGGGAGAGCTGCACTTCCAGCAGCTCCCACTTAATATCAGCTTCCCAATCATTTCGAGGGAACGTTTTTGATTACTCGAGGATGCAGAAGGGATCAACACCGGCTGGACCACCCGCAGCATCTCCAGGTGTCGGCAGCATCAGCGCCCGGGGTGGGAGCAGCACCCCCACACCCTCCCGCCCCTTCCCAGGGAGCTGGGGGTCCCGGGGTGACCCCACCGTCCCCTGGCAGGACCGGGCGTCCCTCGGGAGCCTGCGGCTCCGGGAACAAAGGCTCTTGGCAGGCACGGCTCCTCCCGATGCTAATCTGCCTCTCGCCTCCCGCCCGCTTTGTGTTTCACTAAAAATACCGCGGCGGAGGAAGTTTGTGCCGCGGGGTGGATGCTCTCCTCCCCGGGAGGGGCTTCCTGCGCTGCCCCGGCACGAAAATAGCCCCCAGCCCCGCTCCTCCACTGCCCCAGCAAGCCCCGGCAGGCTGGGCCGGGGGCCGCCCGCTCAGCCCCCCGCCCTGTCCCGCAGCCCACCCACGGTCCCCGAGCCTCGGCGGCTGCGACAGAGCTCCAGGCCCCACGACAGGGAGCTCTTGGCATCCAAACCCCCTTCCCGCAGCACGGGGAGCATGCGGGACCCCGGGGCTCGCCCTGCCAGGCACCACACGGGTTCCTCCACCTTACACCCCCCGGGGAAATGTCTCGTCCAGAGTGGGGGGCGTTTCCAGCAGGGTTTGGCTCAGATCCCTTCCAGCACCTCCTCCGAGTGCTGTGGTGATGCTCAGCACACGCTGCTCATCCCAGCCAGAGCGGGAGCTCCACAAATCCCACTGCCAAGCCCAAACTCGCACCAAAACCAGCAGCAGAAGGGAACAGCATCAGTGCACAAGGGACAGGCAGACCGGGCTGCGTGGGGCACGAGGCTGGGGCTGCCCCGCTGCCAGCGTGGGGATCTGCAGGGCTTTGGGATGTGGAGCCTCCCACCCTCTGCAGCAGCACAAGCACCCACCATCATCACGGAATCCTTGAGTGGTGTGGACTGGAAGGGACCTTCAAATTCATCTCATTCGGACACTTTCCACAACCCCGAGTTACTCCAAGCCCCTCCAACCTGGCCCTGGACACTAGCAGGGACGAGGATTTGCATCTCCACGTGCCCCAGCCTCCATTCCCGAGGCCCCGAGCTGGAGCTGCTCCAGAGCCCACCCCCAGCCCGGTGACACGCGATGCCAGAGCCCGGCGACATCAATAATGCAGCGGGGTCAGCGCCGGCGTCCGCACAGCTCCGCCCGACTGCTGCCGCTGCTTTGGGATTGAAGCACTAATCCCAAAAGCAAGGGATCCCTGTGCCACTCCTGGCTGAGCGCCCACAGAACTCAGACTCCTCATGGCCATGGCATGGACTTAGGGCGTTGGCAGAGGCTTTCCAGCCCCACAGGCACCTTCCCTTCCTCATCCACCCCATCCCATGTCCTCAGGCACGAACAGCCACGCAGCCCCCATTTGTCTTCAAGCAGAGACAGGCACAGCTCCCAGGGTGACACATCCCTGCTGTCCCCACGGGCACAAACACGGCTTCCTTTCGGCTCTGCCCTCTCAGACCCGCAGCATCCCCAAAAACAGTCGCTGTGGGAAGGGCAGGGAATGCACCAGGACACAGCCACAGCTCCTTGGGCTCCGTGGCCAAGGGTTTCCCCAAACCCCTGCCTGCACAGTGGGAACCTCACCCAGGCTGTGCCAGGGCTGAGCTTTGCCATCTTTCCCATCACCCTCTCCCGCAGATCCAAGCCTGCCACGGGGAGTGGAAGATGCTGCAGGGAAGTGCTTTAATTCCAACCATCCACTTATTTATTTTTTTAAATTGCATAATTGCTGCAGACATTGCTGCTCATGTTTGGTTTTATTACATCTTTGTGGTTATTCTACAAGCCCTAAATTTTGGGCCTCAACTGAGTTGGCAAAGTGCTCCAAAAACATCTGTCCTGAGTTACTCCCCTCAGTTATGCTGTGGCAGAAGACATCACAACACAAGGGGTTTATTTGCAAGAGGAAAGTTCTTACTCCTAACCCAAAGAGAAGGGTAAATATTTACTGCCTCGAGGTCAGCACTGACCCTGCTACACCTGGTCCCGACAGGCATCCAGCCATTGTCCTTCAGAGAGCAGCACGTCTGTCCCCAGACACACAGGAGGCTCAGGAGCTGCCACCACCCCCATGTCACCCCAGGGACACCATCCTGCTGCCTCCAGTTCCTGCCAGCAGCAAGCCTAGAGTGACACTAGCCCTCCCGGAGCAGGGGACAATCCACAACCAGCCACTAATTCTCCCCCATTAAAATTCCCAGACTCGACAGGCTTGAATCCAGCAGCTACAAGCTGTGGGTTTGCTCTCCAAAGGATAAACTTTGGAGAAGTTTATCCTTCGCAAAGGTTGTAAAGGTCCCTTTGCACACCCCCTGCAGACCAGAGCATGAAGGAAGGGAACTGCACCACCCCCAATGCCTCTCTGGCTTTGCCGTTGGTCTTGTTTCTCCTACAAACACACCTGGAGAAGGCAGCAAGTCCCAAGGACAGCCCTTATGTGGCTCACACAACCTAACGGGGCTATAACGGGGTCTCAGTGCCAGCACATCCCTCCCAGTGCCCAGCAGGAATGGGACAGCTGAGCCACAGCCCCTGCAAAGGTGCTGCCAGCCCTGGGCCAGGACACCTGCCCATCATGGACACCTCTGGAATGACCAGCAGCTTCCAGGTGAGGCCCTGGCAGCCCAGCAGCTCACCCGCCTTTTACACACCACCAGCCCAGGCATTTAATTAACAGCCACTCATGGCCCAAAGGCACCTTTGCCATTAACGGAGCTCACACCAAACACCCAGAGCAGCCCCTGCCACGCCGGGAGCCCCCAGCCCCCACCTCTGGACATGCCAGAGGTGCTGGAGCCCGGCAGGGCAGAGCCAGAGCCTTGGGGTGGCCACCAGCACCAGCTGGGGACAGGGGAGCCCCCGGTATGGGGGACATGTACCCTGCCAGGGGACAGAGGGGATGGGCAGCAAGGGGCAAACCACCAGCCCAGCAGACACAGGAATGGGCACAAGTCTGTGGGACAGGACAAGGCAGCCCTGGCTCCCTGTGCCACCACGGCCACACAGGGCACGAGTCCCCACGGTGCTGGGGACAGCAGAGCTGTGACAGCCACAGCTCCTGGCTGCCAGCCCTGCCGACCTGCTCCCCGGGCAGGATTTTAAATACGTGCTGAATTATTCATGGCATCACCGAGGTTCCTGGAGCACGAGGTCCTGGGCACCAGGTCCCTGCCGGGGTGCACGGTGACCTCCCCACCCACGGCAGCTCCGGGGGGGTCACCCCTCTTGGGAAATAAATCTGGGACAGCACTGGGGGGTGGCCGGGCTGTGCCCCCCCTCCCTGCTCCATCACTTCCCGCTGCCCACCACAACCACCAGATTTCCCCCCTCGTCTTGTTTCAGTTGCTCGTCTCTTCAGGCTGCCCTGAACAACCCCGGCCTCAAATCCAGGAAAACTCCAGCCTTTATATAAACAAATGTTGCTCACAAAAATGCAGCTCCCTGGGAGCAGCCCGGAGCATCGGCCTCAGTTCCCACAGGGGCAGGTTGGGGCCACAGGTCTGCAGGGGGGAGGGAGCTGCCTTTTCTCCTTCACTGAACACCACCAGGGAAGCTCACAAAAGCCCTAAATCTGGCTGGGTACAAATCTCCGAGTCACAGCCCCACAGCTGTCACAGCCCCACTGCAGCAGCAGAAATCTCCCAAAAACCCCTCACACACAGCTGCACATTCCAGTGCCTGTGATCTGCTGGATTAGGGTCAGGCTCGAGCTGCCCCATGGGGGGACACGGTGCTGGGGGGCTGAGCAGGGCAGACATCGGGGTCCACCACCTCTTATCCACCACGCCCCAGCCTCCAGCTGCTTTGGGAGCCAGCAGGAGGGACACACCACCCAGACCAAGAGCCTGGAGCAGGTTTTACCACCTTGAATCAAGCAGGAGTGCAAGGCACAGGAGCAGGACCCAGGTCCTGCTGCTCCGGCCACCCCTGACCGCACCCCAGAGTCACACACGGCTCCAGCACCGAGAAGTGACCTTGGCCAGGAAAGCTGGCAGTGCCCAGCTCTCCCAGGAGCTGCCGAGGCAGGAGCAGAGCAGCTGCTGGCCCAACGTGCTCAGCAGCCATCCCCACACAGGGGAATCACCCCTGGAGTCAGTTTCTTTGTCCAGCCCAAACATCAGCCCTGATTCCGGCACAGTGATCACTGAATGCCCAGGAAAAGCCCCTCTGAGGGGAACACCAGCTCTGCTCCCTGCTCAGCTCTCCCAGTCCCACCCTCTCCTTGGAGGAGCCAAAACCCAAAGACCGGAAAGGACCGTCCTGTTCCCCGGCCTGACTTCCCGTCAGCACACGCTGCTGGATCCCGACCAGCACACGGAACAGAGCAGGGGAGGAAATGCCCCGTTTGGAAAAGCCACCCCCAGCCAGGCCCAGCCACCGTCTCCTTGGGAATGGCTCCTCTCCCACCGCCCGTCCCAGGGGGGCTCCAACCCCCAGGGGAAACACAGCCACCATCACCCTCACACAGACCTTCCAACAGCTTCAAATCGGGCAACTAATAAAAATAAAACACCGCCTCCAAGCCTGCCCCCAGCAGCCCCAGGGAAGGAGGATCCTCCTCTGCAAGATTCCAAACAGCTCCAGAGGGAAGGACCAGAGGTGAGACCCTCTCTACTGCTGGGCTGCTCCTGCCTCCCACCAGCATCTCCCCTTATCCGCACTGGGAGATTTCTCTGCAAGGGGCTCCTGAGGACACAGCATTTTCCTGACTTTCCCATGGATGTCCTCCTGGCAGCCCAGCGGCCACTTCTGGGCCAGCACTCAGCCACCAGCCCTGCTCCGAGGGGACAGACACCGAGCTGGCACTGCAGCCCCTGCAGGGCCCCCAGGGAGGAGGAGGAGGAGGATGCCCACGGCAGCTCCGTGCTGAAGAGGCTGTTGAGCAGCAGCGCTCGTGCCTGGCAGCACAGAGCAGCAAGCACAGGAGAGAGGGAACACGGACGGGAAGGGACAGGTGGCCGTGGAGCAGGGCCGGAGTGTCCAGCTCAGCCACACAGCACCCACACAGCTCCGGCCACGTTCCCACCTGGAGCAGGGGCAGCCCGGGAGCCAGCCCTGCTATCAGCCCAGTACAAGCCTGCGCCGTCTCCGCCAGCCCCCGCAGCCATGGAAACTGGACGTTTTCCACCCCGAATTCCTTCCCTTTTGGAAAGGAGTTTACCAATAAAAGGCACTTAGCGCCGAATCACAGTCCAGACCCAGGCCGCTTAAAAAGAGCCAATTTCCTTCCTATTTCAGCAAAAAGCTGCGAACACATTCGTCCCAGATGTTCCCTCCCTCCTGCAAATAATGGAGGGAGAGAAGCTCATTCATGAGCTCCAGCTTGGCCACGGCCCTGCTCTGGGCAGCCTGTCCTGGCGGAGGCTGAGATCCAGGCTGGGACACTGACCTCGGCTGAGGCACCACGGGGTCACTCGTCCCCAGGGCTGGCAGCACACCACAGCTCCCCCGGCAGCTCAGGAGACCCTCGGGGGGCACCGGAGGGGAAGGAATGCACAGCCCCCAACAGCCAGTGCCACTTGGAGCGAGAGATTCCAAAGGGCAGCTTGGCACACGTGGGGCCCCAAGCTGACAGTCGCACACAGAAGGTTTTTCTCTGACAGGGCAAGCCGTGCTCAAAGAGGAAGGAGATCCCAGGGGGTCACACCCACCCCCCATGCCCCGCTCTGCCCTCACCTTGCCGCTGCCGTGTGAGGAGAAGCTGTGGGAATGCCTCTGGAGGCTGCCTCCGCTCAGATCCAGCTGTGGCTTCCAGACGTCCCCGTTGTCGCTGGCCAGGGCCTTGGCAGGCGGCACAGCAGAGCTGAGCAGGATCCCGTTGTGCACCATGTCCTCGGTGCAGGTGAGCCGCAGGCTGCACAGGTACTCGTCCGTCTCCTTGTCCACCACCAGCAAGCGCGTCTCCGTCTCCACGGCCTTGATGCGCTGCACGACCTGGGAACGACAGGGACAGCTCAGCACGAGCCCAGGGGATGCTCGGGGATGGCAGGAGCTGCACCCAAGGGCCATCAGCTCGGGTCTGGGTGAGGGTTTGTGAGTGCTTCCAGCCATCAGAGATGGGGAGAAGGGCAGAGCACAGCTTTGGGAGATCCCTGGGGATGATCCGTGGCTCTTCCAGCCCAGGCCCTGCAGCCACCCAGCAGCTCTGCCCAGGCCACCTGGGATCACCTCCTGCTCAGTCAGGAGCTTCAACAGAGGCTGTCACTGCTCCCTGAGCATCAGCAACCCTCTGCCTGGCACTGTCCCTTGGAGGGACAGCACAGGCTGTCCCATCAAGCAAACCCCCTCATTTCCTCCATCCAGGGTGTCCTTCTACTCCCATACCCAGGTTAGGATACGAGCCAAGGGGAACAGGAAGGCTCCAAGCACCCATGTGGGCAGTTGGGGGCTGGACTGTCCCCCACCACACTGATGTACAGGCTACCCCCAGTTTGGGTGGATTCAGGAAGGAAACAGCCCAATCCATGCATCCATCTCCCGTCCGTGCTGGGGATCAGCAGAGATAAGGGAAGCCAGTGCTGGGAGCAGGAGATGAGCCCATCCCTGCCGGGATCCAGCTCCAGGCAGTGCTGAATGGGGACATTGTCCTGCTGCTCCCCGGGTCTTTCACAGGGATCAGTGACTGGCAGAGGCTCTGACAGACAGTGAGGAGAGCCAGGAGGAGCTGATCCCACAGCCAGGCAGGGGGTAAATCCCACCAGAGTGGGCTGTGATGGAAACAGGGAAAATCCAGAACATCCACAGGGAAACCACCTCCAGACTCACTGCTGGTAGCCACTGAGGGCACCCCCTCCCTGCACAGGCCTTCATCCCGAGGAGGAGGGGTGCCATCGCTGGCAGTGCTGCTCAGCCACCATTCCCAGCCATGGGGTGGCCCTGAACACCCCAGACGTGCTGCGAACCCCCCAAAAGCAGCCCTGGGCTCCTTGTGGGGCTCCTGCTCTGATCTAGGTCACCGTGGCCAGACACGCCAAGGTTAGAGCGACAAACGAGCCTAATGCGCAATTAACCAGCATTTATTTACTCCCTGCAAGCTCCACTCAAGGTCAACAGAGCCGGTATCTGCAAACAAGGAAAAAAAAAACAGCCCGCAAGAAATTTACAGGCGGCAGACAAGGCTGCTTGTCCTGAACTAACTCATCCACTGCAGCCTCCGCCTGCACGCCAGCGACGCCGGGGCTCCCACCCGTAACCAGCCTGGAGGGTGCTCATCCGTCAGGCCCAGAAAATCCATCTGCTCCCGTTCAGATCCATTTACATCTGACATCAGACGGTGCTGCTGACACCAGCAGTGCCTGTGCAGGGACACTTCTCCCAGAAGGGACCTGGCAGCAGCAGCCAACGCGCGGCAGCAAAGATGCAGACAGGGACTGTGCTGGCCCTGCAGTGACATCCCCCAGACCCCACAGTTTGGGTGCTCCAAGCAGCACAGGCAATCACGGGGGTCCCACAGAATACAGAGGAACTCTGAGGGTCCAGAGAAGGGTCCAAACCCGGCATGAAGCAGTGCTGGGCTCACCCCATTGCTGAGCCCCCCAACAGCCACAGCGAGAGCAGCGATGGAGCAAAGGTCCCACAGGTGCCAGGGGCTGAGCCAGGCAGGGATGGAGAGCGGCACAGAGCAGCCCCTCGCCCCCTCCCCATGAGCAGGATGAGCAGAAAGGGCTGTGAGGAGCCCCCCCAGGCAGCAGGTCTCACTGGGGACAGAGCAGAGAGGGGGGAGGCAAAGCAGCAGCCCCTGGCACCGTACCCGCTTCCGAGCCATGCTCCCAGCCTCGAGTCCTTCAGGCTTCTGGAGACAATGCAGCCTCCCCAGCGCATCTGGGACCTTCTCAGCACCCGACCCAGCCCCATGATTTCCGCAGCTCCACCCAAACAGACTTTCACCCCTGGCGACAGCAGCGCCAGCCCTGCAGAGCCGGCCGGGGCCCTTCCACCCTTGCCAAACAACAGCCACCCAGGAAGGGACTCACGGTGCCACCGGGAGCAGCTCCCACGGAGGTGCCCGTGCCCTGCTCCATCCTGCCAGGCTCCACAGGGAGCAGGAGGCTTCTCCTGCTCCGGGCACGGCAGGAGGGCAGGAGCTGTGGCTCTGCCTGGTTCCGAAGAACCCAGGAGCCAGGATACAACTTTGCATCCGAGACATGAAACGCCCCGAGAACACGTTCTGCCTTCGCTCCTTGGGCAAGGCCAGGAAAAAAACAGAGAACAAAGACAAAAATGCTGCCAGCTTCAGCTGGAAACACAGTTACACCCAAACAGCAAGGCCTTGTGTGCTGTGGGCTCTGGCCCGATGCACATGGAGAAGTGTGACTTAGTCAAGGTTGGGGAAGGAGCAGCATGAGGAAGGGCCATGGTGAGGTGGCTGCTCAAAGCCATCGTGTGACCCACCAGGGCATTGCCCTTCCCATGGCCCATCAGTGCCGGGTAGTTTTTGGGGGAAGGAAGAGGTTCTTGTGGTATCGAGGCAGGAAAAGGGGTGATCCCAGAGCAAGCAGGGCTGCTCCTGCTCCCAACACTTGCACACTCATAGATCCCAGTGCCATGGCAGCCAGAGCGAGGCACCGAGTGCCTTGACACCCTGGATGGGACACCCTGTTCCAATCACTGCTCTGCAGCAGGGAGCGAGTGCCAGGGCTCCATCCTGCCGCCAGCAGCAAAAANAAAATGGAAGAAAGAGAAATTTCCCCCTCCCATTTCACTTGACCTACTGGGACGCCCCAGCACGTTTCAAAGACACAGCTGGCTCCGCTATCACCCGTCCCCAGCAGCCCAGTGCCAGCAGGGAGCTCTGGTGGCTTCCAAGACACCACAGGAACACAGCCCTCCTTCCTGCCCAGCCAGATCAAAGATGGGGATCCTCCTTCAAGGGGTTTGAAATCACATTCAGGACAAACATCAACTCTCCCACAGCTGGCTCAGATCATCAAAACAAGCTCGATTAGCCACGAAACCCCACCAGGCTCATGGAAAGGCGTTCATGGGGCTTTACTGGAGCCACCTGGACGGCTCAGCCTCACCTTCAGGACAGCAACACCCACACCTGGGAGTGAGGGCTAGGAACCCACAGTCCCCCAAAACTCTGAAGGGTTGAGGCACATCCCAGGTCTACCCCCACGCAGAGCTGGCAGTGGGGCTGACCAGATGTTTTAAGTTACTAAAACACTAAATCCTGCAGAGCCCCACGAGCCACGAGGCAACTTGTGCCCCTGCCAGGCTCCAAGTGTCCGGCAGGACTAGAGCAGCTTGAACCTTGCCACTTGGTTTTTTTTCCGCATTTCTTGGTTTTTATAGACTAAATTGTTTGACAAATGCAAGTTTTGGTTTTACAAGCAGAAAATGCCACAGCCTGAAACAGCTTCTGTTGGAGAACAGAGAAACAGCTCCCTTGGACCTCCCCGGTCACAGCGTGGTCAGGAAGAGCCACGACTCCCCTCCGAGTCCTATCGCTCTCCGGCCAGCCCAACTGCTGAACATCTGCACAGCTTTATCTGGAGATTTTAAGGCATCTTCCTACACTCTGGGCTGCACAAGCAGGCGCAGCTCGCCCAAAGCGGCCAAGAAAACCCACAGCAGAGCCGGAAATAAAGCCCGGGTCTCCCCATTCCTTTCCACCATAGATTGCATAACACAGCAGAGCCCTGCCCAGCCCCACACACCTTCAGCTTTCCCACCTCGACACGATTACAACATGCTGTGCCCAGCAGCGTGACCCCGCACTCGCCCGCACACAGCTGCGGGTCTCGGGGCACGCAAAGCCCCTCTGCAGCCCCAGCCCGGCATTCGGGGGAGCACCCATCCCACCGCTGCACCCACCAGCGCTGCCCAGGCCGGGGATGCTCCAGCAGAGATATTTTGGGTGAAACCCCCCCTTTCGCCCGCCGCAGGGAGCTGGAGCCGGGCACAGCCACGCCGGCGGGGCGCCCAGCCCGGGTCGCCGCCGTGCCCGTCCCCGCTGTCCCCCGGGCCATGCCCGCACCTGGTGATGCGTCTCCTGCTCCACGTTGAGCCCGTTCACCTCGACGACGCGGTCCCCGGCGCGCAGCCCCGCCGCCTCGGCGGGCGAGCCGGGCTCCACTTTGCGGATGAACTGGCCGCTCTTGCCCTTCTCGCCGTGCAGNCGCGGCGGGCGGGGACGGCGGCGGGACGGGAGGGGACGGGGCGGAGCCGCAGCGAGGGACGGGGCGGGCGGGGCGACACCGGCACTGGCACCGGTATTGGCACCGGTATCGGCACCGGTATTGGCACCGGAACCGGGACCGACACCGGCAGCAGCAGCTGATGGAGCCCCGGGGCCAAAACCCTCCCAGCAGCAGCCATCTGGTTGGAACCCTGAGACACCGGGTGCCCAGAGAAGCTGTGGCTGCCCCATCCCTGGAAGTGTCCAAGGCCAGGCTGGACGGGGCTTGGAGCACCCTGGGATAGTGGAAGCTGTCC
>VYXC01000142.1:201981-212045 GCA_013397175.1 Platysteira castanea
GCACCCTCCCCGTGGCCCCCAGCATCCTCTGAGCATCCCCGAGCATCTCCCTGCCACCCGCGGCATCCCGCGCATCCGTGAGCATCCCCCTTGTTGCCTTTAGCATCCTCCCCATGGTCCCAAGCATCCTCTGAGCATCCTTGAGCATCCCCCGAAACACAGAGCAACCCGAGCGTCCGTGGGCATCCTCCTTGAAGCCTTCAGCATCGTCCCCATGGCCTCGAGCATCCTCCGGGCATTCCCCTGCAGCCTGGAGCACCTCAAGCATCCTTGAGCATCCTTTGTGTTCCCTGTGGTGAAGAGCTCAAGACCATTTGCCGTGGATTTGTCAGGCTGCTTCCCCTCCTCTTCTGCCACTCAGTTCTTCTTAAATATATCACCAACAATTTTGCCAGTCAGGTGATTTTCCCGCCCCAGATTCCTTAATGAAACCAAGCAGATCAAGTTTATGCTCATCAAGAGCAATTCCAGTTCCTCCCGTTTATTAGGGAAGTTCTTGGCTTTATATGCTGAACTCGGACTAAATAATTTCTGGGGTTTTTTTCAGGCCACACAGTAGCTTGATTAATTTTAATCTCAGCATCTCAGAATCTTGGAATGGTTTGGTTTGGAAAGGACCTTAAAGCTCATCCAGTCCCACCCCCTGCCATGGGCAGGGACACCTTCCACTATCCCAGGTTGCTCCAGCCCCGTCCAACCTGGCTCTGGACACTTCCAGGGATAGGGCAACCACACCTTCTTTAGGCAGAGGTTGGTATTTCTCCTTGTTGATGTTATTTTAACATGCTTTGAGGGAATCCAGCCAGGCTGCTTCCCATCATCAGGGTCCCCCAGTCCTTCACCATCGAGGCCGATTCTCTCCCACCCAACAAGCACAAGTTCCCAGTGGAAACCTTCTTCATCAGCCCAGCCTGCAGTTGTTGGTGTTCTGGGACCCTCTGCTCTGGGGGATGTGTTTCCAGGCTCACACTGGGGACAGAGCCACGCTGGGAACCCCTCGGAGTGTGGGATCTTGGCCAAGTAACATCCTCCTCCTGTAGGAACCACCCCCTTGGGCTGGCAGGGATCAGAGCCAGCTGAGCTGGGCATGGTGGGAGCAGGAGAGAAGTCCAAAGCAGCAATGTCAGTGTGGAGCCTCTTCCTGTTCTGAGAAGGCTGGGAGCGGGTGCAAATCCCAGCTGGCAAGATGGGGATCCAGCCTTTTGTGAGGGGATGCTGGAAGTTGCGTCTGTGCAGAGCACAACTCGTTCCTGTAATGAACCAGAGCAGAGTCCAACTCATCCATGGCTCGAGTTCTTGGAAGCGCCCAGGTTTACAGTAAGGATGTGGCTGGCTCCCGTCTTGCACTGAGCCAATCCCTGCTGGATGGGCTATTTTTGGCACCCCTTGAGTGCTCTGGACATTAAAAGGGCCTCAGCACTTTGATCTTTAATAGTGCCATTAATGAATGGCACCGGTACAGCTCACGGAGCATCCCAGCGCATCCTCCGGGTCACCCGACACGGGACACGCGCTGCCGGCTCTACTGCCTCCAGCAAAAGCCATTACACTCCCTCCTCCCCACCAGACATGGATCGATTTGGAAGCACCTGATGCTCCTCCTGGCTTGTTCTGTGTCTGCCCCATGCCCAAGCAAAGGCAGGTTTAGCAGCTCTTGTTTCACTGCAGCTACACTCCCATGTGGTCTCAACCCTCCCAGCCAGAAATGGAAGATTTTCTTATTCTCAGGGATGTGCCTGAAGTGTCTTTTATGTGTGTGTTTGGTGTGAGCTGGATAACTTGTCACCCTGATAAACTCTGCGTGAACTGAACTCTTTCCTCCCAGGAATGATCCCTGCTGACAGCCAGCAGTTCTGTCCACGAGGTGCCAAGACCCTTCGGATCCAGCACGGCTCTGGATCTCCAGCAGAGCGCACGTTTCCTCTCCCAAGTATTTTTAAATATCTTTCCAACGAAACAGCTGATAAGCAATTTGTCTTCTATTTATATTCTAAGTAAGTAAAGATAATTTTAGGATTCTTCTTCTCCTTGCAGAAGTCAATGCTCCGCAAATACCGTAGCACGTCACCGGGCACATGGCACCGTGCTGCTCTGGGGTGGGCTTGTGCCAGGAACTCCCCCAGAGGAGCAAAATCCTGCTTATTTTTGGGAGATAAAAAACTTTCGAACAAATCCTGATTCCTATGGAAGTTGTGCACAGACTCCCAGGAGTTTGAGATTTCAGCCTCTCAGGTCAATCCTACAAGCTGCAGGTGTTTATCAATCCCAGGCAGGGTCCAGCTGATCCCAACCCCTTTTGGAAACCCTCTGTTTATGCGTTTATTTAAACTCTCAGATTTTGGCTCCAGTATCACATTTACCAACCACAAAGGCACTGAGTGACTTTGCTCAGCCACCCCAGTGCTTGGATGAAACATTAATGATGTCATTCCACATTTGTTGAGGGGAAGGGGAATGGGATCATCATTTAATCACAGAATCCTGGAATGGTTTGAGTTGGAAGGGATCTTAAAGTCCATCCAGTCCCACTTCCTGCCATGGGCAGGGACACCTTCCACTATCCCGGGTTGCTCCAAGCCCCACCCAATCTGGCCTTGGACACTTCCAGGGATGGGGCAGCCACAGCTTCTCTGGAGAACGAAAATAGGGATTTACCACATGGCTCTGCTGCTGAAAGGATTTAAGGTTTTCTTCTTTAATTTTGGAACAAAATCACTCTTTTTGTAAGAGGAAGGCTCTGCTGCAGCTCCCATCCTGCTGCATGCTCAGGTTCTCCAGCTGATACCTCCAGTTTCTGCACTGGACCCAGCATCACCACCACAGCTCCAGAGCATGAACTGGGGTTTCTGGAAAACATCCTGAGGGACCCCCACGGCGCAGGGGAGAGAGGGGTGAGCAGCTGGAGGTGTCACATCTTCACCCCTGCAATAAACCCAGCCGAGCTCTCTGAAGAGCCCTCTCCACACGATTTAATTCCTGCTGTGCTCTCACCTCCCACCACACACATTACTGCAGCCACTCAGGATTTGTGGCTTTGGAGAATGAGCTAAATGAATTTGATGTCCCAGAAAGAGGCACTTGAAAGCGAAACCGGTGGGGTTTAATGACAGCATTTTCCACATTTTTATGATAATGACTCCGGTGTTTATTGGAAGGTTAGCAACTCAGCCGAGCAGGAAAACAAAGCAATCGGAGAGGGCGGCCTCTGCACTCTTGGGCATTAATGCCTGTTCTATACATGACATTTTTTGGCCATTTGGGCTCTCCAGCATGTCCCTGTGGGAGTATGAGAGGATGGAGGTGACATCACTTGGGATGAAGAGGAACAGAGCCTGCCCTCCTGCACTCTGCAAACTCATCCAACTCTGCTAATTGGGATCATCCTGTTCTTCAGGCTGGGAAACTGAGACACAGAGTGTTCAGCACATTGCCAAAGACCACACAAGGGACTGGAAGTTTGGACCACATAACTTGGAGCCTCCTGCTCTGAGGTCCTTCACCTGGGCACTGCCCGGCTCTGCCTTCCTGTGCAGTGGCCTCAGAGAGACAGACACAAATCAGCCAAAAGAGGCTTCACTGCTGTGAAATCAGCTGGGGGCACAAAACTGAAGTTGGAGGTTGGAGCAGGGATAAGTTTTGCTGCCCATCCTATACAAGGCAGTGCCAGGCACATCCCAACCCTGCTGTGGGCAGGTGACTTCCAGACAAGGTTGGAAGCTCAGCAGCTGAGTGAGCTGGTGCTGCAGATGCCACCTAAAAAGGTGACATGATGAACACCCTGCCTGGCTGCCCAGGTCGTTGCTCTGATTTCCCACTGCTCCATCTCTGCCTGGACACCACATTCCAGCACTTCCCTTCACCTCCTTTCCTGGACTCACATCCCTGCTGCCTCCTGCATTACTTCAACCTGGGAGTGAGCAAAGTCTTGATGGCAAGAAAAAGATATTCCCACGCATGTGGCTCAGCAAATCCTGATGTTTTCCGACACCCATCCCACTGCTGAGCTCCTGGGGAATCAGAACAGTGTTTGTGTGGAGCTGGGATGAGGCACTCAGTGAGGGGGACCCAAACAGCCTCAGTCCCTTGGGTGCTGCGGTGGCAGCACCCCAGAAAGCCCCAAGAATAACAACCTTTGCCATTTTCTTGCATCTTGTGTGTCCTTGTGTAACAAACTAAGATCATGGAGCAGTTCCTTCCCCCAGTGATTCAGAGCATGATTAAATGCTATTTCTCTCTGTTCCCCTGAAATAAAGGAGCTGTAGTTGCTACAAACAAATTACAGTTTCAAGCTGTGAGGTAAAACACACCTTGACTCCCTGAGAAAGCTGCTGCAGTCTTTGGTGGCTCTGAAGAGAGAGAGGAAACAACAAGGGGTGTTTCCTAATGTTGCAGATCTTGCTAAAGTGCACTAAATTAATTATTTGACTCCTAAGAAACAACTCATTCCTCACTATTTTTAGCCTCATGCACTATTTTAAGAGATTTTTTTTCGGGGTCCAGTCACGTGGAAGTTAAACAGAAGGCAGTGAAGTCTCCAAAGGATAATAAACTATCTCAAATTACTTTGGTAATGGAACAAAGAGTACTGTAAATGTCACACAGGATAGAACAAGAGCAGGAGAAACCTTTACATGAAACAATGGATCCATTAGCACTAAGGTAAGGAAAAAACCCCACAGACTTGTGACACTTGTGCAGAGTTTCATGGAGCACTGCTCCAAGCCAAAGGAATTTGTTTCTTCACTTGGATTCTGGGCTGAGCTCACACCACCATCATCCACACTCTCAAGGCATTGATCCTTTAGGATTTCAAAGCCCTTTACAGACAACAATTAAGCCCCAGGTGAGTCAGTGGAATTATTTCTGCTTCAAACTCAGGTATGGAGAGGGAATCACTGAATCACTGATGGGAGACCAAAACCAAGCAGAGGTCCAGACCCACCAAACCCACCAAGGGGTCCTTACCTCTCCAGCTTAATGAAGTTGTCCATCATCCCACAAGCTGCAGGAATGATCCTTCACTCCTGGTGTGACTCATCAGCTGGAGAACCCAACTCTGGTGGGGCCTCTTGGGTGAGAGGATGGACTGTGAGACACCATCGTCCACCCCACCCTGTATTTTGCCTCTCCTGTGGCTGGCAGAGGATTACAAGTCTCTAAACACCTCAAGGGCTGCAGCAGCAGCAGCACAGAGTGGTTTGTAAGTGACATAACACCACCAAGGAACCACGATGAGAAATTCCCCATGATGTGGGATGACAGCGCTGCCTCAGGAAAGCAGCAAAGACAAAAACTCTGAAAAGCAGGGAGAAAAGACGCCATGGGCTGGTATCTGTAACGTGAGCAGATCCTCAGCCCCCTCCAGCCCCTCCAGTCCATGAGTCAGTCCTTCTCCTGGAAGTAATTCCCAACCCCACCAGTGAGTTAATACCCAGATGTGTGAAGTGCAGAGTAAATTTGGCTCTGCTCTGCAGTGTTTGCTGCAAGGAGAAAGAGTTGGGAGATGAATCTTTCGTTTGACAGCCCTGAGATCCCTTAACCAAAGCCCACACAACTCCCAAGAGCTCTCCTGTTTTCCTGAAATTTAATTAGGTGAGGCTCTCCAGCACACACGTGTGAGATGACTGGAGGGCTCGAAGGGGTGTAGATGAGAATAAAATCTGTCTTCAAGCAAATCTGCTCAAGTTAAGGTTGGAAAAGTCCTATAAGGTCCCCGTGTCCAACCACCAACCCATGTTCACCCCTAACCCATGTCCCCAGGTACCACATCCACACATTTTCTGAACACTTCCAGGGATGGTGACTCCACCCCTGCCCTGGGCCACCTGTGCCAGGGCTTGACAACCTTTTCCATGATAAAATTTTCCATAATATCCAACTTGAACCTCTGCTGGTGAAACTTTGGACAAGGACCTGGAGAGCCAGGACAAGGGGAATGGCTTCCTACTGCCAGAGGGCAGGGTTAGATGGGATATGGGGAAGGAATTCCCGGCTGTGAGGGTGGGTAGGCCCTGGCACAGGGTGCCCAGAGAAGCTGTGGCTGCCCCTGGATCCCTGGAAGTGTCCAAGGCCAGGCTGGACAGGGCTTGGAGCAACCTGGGATGGTGGAAGGTGTTGAGGCTGGCACTGGATGGGCTTTAAGGTCCCTCCCACCACGACCATGCCAGGATTCCATGCAGTGAGGTACCCGTGAGAAGCCACTGCTCAGGGGCTGTCTGAGACTTATTTTCCTTAAAATAAAATGCTGAGAAAATCATCACTTTTAGCAGAAAATTTATCAAATGAAGACAAATTTCCCTGTTGTGCACTGAGAACCTTGGCTGCAAATGAGCTGCGTCGGCACCAAGCTGGGAATGGGAAATTAATCCGAGGCATAACCTTTAGTTCTACACTTGGACAGGATCTCGGTGCTGAACGATAAATATCGGATCTGTGGCTCTTGTGAGTGGAATGGGTTTGTTGTGCACATCTCCAGACTGATCAATTATTCCAAAGTGTATTTATTGCTGATTAAATGACTGGAGAAGGGTCTTTTTCTGCAGTTATTATGGGATATTTAGCAAGTAAACATGGGAATCAGCTATCCCAAGTGTCAATATTAACCCTTTTTCCTGGGAAGGAAACATTCCCTGCCTGGAAACACATAAAACTAAGCACCAGCTAAGATATTTAGAACCCAGTTAATTCTATATAATTTTATTTCTTTATGTTTTGGGGTCACACTCAGTGCTAAGATCCAGCTTTCATTTGCAATCACCAGAGAAATAAACCAGCATCTTTAAATCACCAGCAAAGAATGATTCAGTCCCTTGAAACAGGGTTATAAAAACCTCTCTGCACCACAAAATAAATTAATCTCAACACATGACTCACAGGCACCAGCATGATGGTTCTCCAGAAGGGTGAGGAGCTGGAAACAGGCTTTGGTGAAGTTTGAATGTTTCAATGTTGGCTTTTTAGCAATTCTTTGTGCTGCTTGATGATGATGGGAACGCCAGGAGAGTGGGAGTATCTCGTGTGATGATGTCAAAATGGAACAGAGAGGGGGTTTTTTTGGCATTTTACAGCTGTGGAAAGATGTGTCCCACTTCTGGAAAAGTCATGGTACCAGCAGAGCTGCATTAGCAGGATATGGAATCATGGAATCACAGAATCATTGAGGGTGGAACAGAGCTCAAAGACCACTGAATCCAACCATTCCCCCAGCACTGCCAAGGCCACCACTAACTCATGTCCCCAAGTGCCACATCCAGGGATGGGGACTCACTCCAACACTGCCCTGGGCTGGACAGCCCTTTCCACAAAGGAATTTTCCCAATATCCAACCAGAACCTTCCCTAGTGCAGCCTGAGGCTGTGCCATGGAAGGGCTGTTCCAATCCGCTCCCTGTGTGCTCTGGAGGAAGAACAAGAGGCAGCAGTTAAGGACATCCAATTTTGCCAGTGGCAATGTGCCAGAAGTTGGGATCTGGGCTGGGTTGGGTCATCCCATGGTGGATGTGGAGGTCAGGGATGGATCTGGCCTCCAGCCTGTGCTGGAAGGAACACAGATGACCTTTAAGGTTCCTTCCAGCCCAGGCCATTCTGTGATATCCTTACATGGGTTTTGGTCCAAATGAACTCCCTGGATCTGAAAATTGAGGATGGGATCTGACCTGGCACAAGCTGTCAGTGCTGGCAAAGTTCACTTGCACCATGGAGGGACATGAAACCTTCAGAGGTTTTCCCTCAGACGCTGATTATAACAAATATCATCCCAAAAGCAGAAAATGCCCCAGCTGGGGAGCTGCCAGTGCTGCTGCCTGCCTGGAAAACAGCAGGACCAGGAACACCACATGCTCCCAGGGGGAAAAACACACTGCTGTGGACACACTTCGCAGGATCAGGGCTTTGGATCAGGTCCTTGGTGCTCCTGGACTGGTGGGAAGTGATGTCACCAACCAGAGCTGAACTCTGAAATGTCCCAACTCATGCTGAGTGTCCATGTGCCATTGTCCTGGCAATGAGTAATGTCCCTTTCCATCCCAATTCCTCAGGTGTGTTTATGATCCTGAGCCATGGTGTCACTCCCCAGCCAAGTGACACTCAGGGCAGCACATCACTGCCAGCAGCCTCCAGCTCATTTCATGCTAATTGCTCTCCAAAATTGGGTGATGCAGTTTGGGCACAAAAACATTTTCAACAGTGTCATTAATTCGGGGAACATTTCCTGGAGTAATTACAGCCAGCACCCTCAGTCATTCCTAATTATTCCACGAAGCCCCAGCCAAACACACTTCAGGGTTGATTAGCAAGACGTGTGTTATCCCACTCCATGCTCAAGAGGGATAAATGGGGCTCTTTAGGAAAAAGTAAATATTACCTGTTGTATCCAATGATCCAAATCGTTGAAATCCTTCATTATCTGCTCCCAAACACTTAACAAACCTATTACTTAATTTATTTGATGGCGCAGATGTCGTTAACTGAGGCTGGTGAACATCATGGGATGTTTTAATGATCTATTTGATGAGCTGCTTTGTCCTGAAATGATTGTTTATGGCTCCAAGAAAACAAAGAGCAACTTTTGACTCAAATGACAAGGAATTCAGGGGAAAGAAAGAAGACTGGAAACAGAGGTGCTAATCCAATCTTCCAGGAAGATCCTTGGAATTCACTAGGAATTTCATCAGGAGAGCCAGGACAAGGGAGAATGGCTTCCCACTGACAGAGGGCAGGGTTAGATGGGGTATGGGGAAGGAATTCCTGGCTGTGGGGGTGGTGAGGGGTTGGGATGGAATTCTCAGAGAAGCTGTGGCTGCCCCTGGACCCCTGGAAGTGTCCAAGGCCAGGTTGGACGGGGCTTGGAGCAACCTGGGATAGTGGAAGGTGTCCCTGCCATGGCACGGGCTGGCACTGGGTGGGCTTTGAGGGCCCTCCCAACCCAAGCCATTCCAGGATTTTATGATTCAGTGATCCCACGTTGGTCACTTAGCAGGAATCTGAGAGGGAAAAAAAAGTGGGACATTGCAAACTTTGAAAAACTTCCTGTGTGTTCCTCTGTGCTGTCGCCAAACAAGCTGTTATCCTTTTTTTTTCTTTCCCCACTTCCAGGGGAACAGGGCTGTTGCTAAAGCATTTTTCCGTGCTCCTGGAGCACCCTCTCCTGTCCAAGGAGCCGCAGTTGCCATCTCAGCGCCGCAGGAGCACAGAGGATCTCAGCCCAGGCTGAGCTCTGAGGGCAGGATCGGGACGCGCCTTCCCGTGCCCTTTTCCACCCGGGAGTGACCCCGGCTCACCTGGGCTGGCTCCGGACAGCCGGGATGCCGAGGGTGTGACTCACCGCCTGCAGCAAATGAAGGTTTATTTATCTTAGACTGAGCTCCTAACGCGCTGCTAGAGCTCGTTTGTGTTCCTGCTCTAATAGATCCCAGCGTCTGCAGCGTTTCAAGTATGCTTCTCACACTTTCATTTCTCAAATTACACCCAGTTTACCTAGGAAAACACATACCTGGGTTGTAAAATTAAATTAAGAGGCAGAGCTGTCGATCTGATGAATCCACGGAGGGTCTGTTTGCATCCCAGGGTAGGTGTTTGTCCTGGGAAAACCCCACATAAATCAGAGGGGGGGGACGGGAATGGGCTGAGATCCCCCACGTCCCCACATCCAGGGGTAGCAGGAATGTCCCCACAGACTGAGGTGTAGAGTTTGAGATCGCCATATCCCCACAACCAGGGCCTTTAAGGAAGGACCTCGAGACCCCAAATGTGTCCGGGATCCCCGAATAGCCCCGGGGTCCTCCTCCTCCTCAGAAACACCATCGAGAGGGAGCCAGAGGGGCCTAGTCAAGGACGCTCCGCCCAGCGCCTCTCGATGGTCACCGCTCTGCGTTTCTATGGCCGGCCGCTGGAGGACCGCGTGGTGACGTCAGCGGGGTGGTGCTGTCGCCTTGGGGGAGAATTAAGTTCGGCCGCGCGGCGGCGCTCTGGGCCCAACTCTATGGCCAATGAGCGCCATGTGAGCGCGCGTCTCTATGGTGGGGCGGCGCTCTAGCCCGCGCTCAGTGGTGCGGGCGGGGCGGGGCG
>VYXC01000142.1:212092-252761 GCA_013397175.1 Platysteira castanea
CGGGCTCGGGCTCGGCGGAGGGGCCGTGCGTGCTGTGCTGCGGGGAGCTGGACGTGGTGGCCCTGGGCCGCTGCGAGCACCCGATCTGCTACCGCTGCTCCGTGCGGATGCGGGCACTCTGCGGCGTCCGGTACTGCGCCGTGTGCCGGGAGGAGCTGCGGCAGGTGAGGCCGGGCCCGGGGCTGGGGGGCCTTGGGCCGGGCGGGACAGCGCTCGGGCACGGGGCGGTCGGGGAATGTGCTGAGTGGAACCGGCGGGGACGGACAGCCCCGGTTATCCGCCCTCTGCCCCTGTCCCGCGGGGGCCTCCGCCACCCGGGCCAGTGGGAAACAAGATGTGAAGAAAATGGAGTTTGGAGTGACTGTTTATGGCTTGAAGTCAGCAGGGCTCGCTCTGGCAGCACAGAATGGAGCCTTTGCTCCCTGCTCCAGGAGGTATCTGCTCTTAGGAGGGATCATGGAATCATAAAATCCTGGAATGGTTTGGAGTGGAAGGACCGTAAAGCCCATCCAGTCCCATCCCCTGCCATGGGCAGGGACACTTCCACTATCCCAGGCTGCTCCAAGCCCCGTCCAGCCTGGCCTTGGACACTTCCAGGGATCCAAGGGCAGCCACAGCTTCTCTGAGAATCTATTTCTGGATTTATAAAGTCGCTTCTACTGTAAGAACTGAAATTCTTTACTCTTAGCCTTTCTGGGCTGGGGCTGGTAACTCCAGCTGTTCCCTAAATGTTCCTGCTACCCCAGTAATTCCCAGGCTGGGAATGTGAGCTGGAGCAGGCAATGGTAGGTGGCTCCTGTAACACCTTAAACAGCTGCAGTGCTCAGAGCCCAGTGGGAGCAGCTGGGAACAAGGAAATTCCCTGAGAGGTGTATGTGGTACAAATAATTTAGGAAGTGTTGTGTGTTTTGCTCCTCACATTCCTGGGAGTTAAGGAAAGAAGAAACAGTGGTTTCCCTGGCAGACTCTTAGGCATTGAGTCACTTGTCACTTAGAGACTCCAGGTTCCCGTGTGATCCTCCAGGAGATGGGGAGGAGCCGAGGGCAGGGCTCCTGCCAGGCATTGGCTGTGGAAGGGGTTGTGTTGGTTGAGGATATTTACTCTGGGAACAGCTGCGGGAGCAAAACAGACCAGAAACGTTTCCTAATCTTGTTCGAACTCCAAAGGCCAGGCTGGGCCAATCCACGTTTCCCTGGCGGGTTGATAAGATGTCCTGTGGCTTTGCTGACAGCAGGGGACAGTGCCTGGGGGTGGTGACAGCTGGGGCTGGCACAAAGCTCTGTGGGCGTGGGAAGCTCCCAGAGTTTGTGCCGAGGAACTTGCCTGGAATCCCACAGCTCCCGCTGATCCCGGTGCTGTGTCCCACAGGTGGTGTTCGGGCGGAAGCTCCCGTCCTTCTCCTCCATAGCCCTGCACCAGCTCCAGCATGAGAAGAAATATGACATTTATTTCATGGATGCGGAGGTTTATGCACTGTACAGGTGAGCGCTGGCTCCTTCCTGGAATGTCTCCCCGAGCACGTGGTGAGGCACGGGACGTGGCAGGAAGTGCTGCTGTGGGAGAGCAGGGTGGTGTGGTTTCCTGGGATTTGAGGAGCTGGGGACGTGAGTCACCTGCCGTGCAGGTGTTTCTGGCGAGGTGACAGGCTGGAGCAGGGCAGTGGCGCTGAACACTCAGCAGCAGCTCGAGGCTGCAGTGTTGGATTCACCAACACAACGCACAAGCTTTGCTCTCTCAATAAAAGGTATTTTTGGCATCTTTAGCAGCAGCAAACTTGCTGAAAACCTTCCCATTCCTTGCATGGCTGCTGTGGAAGTTGATAAAGACTTAATTATTGTTATAATTGTAATTACTGCTGTGCTGTACTTAGTCCTTACTAACCAAACCCAGTTGTGCCAAGTATTGCATGAAGAGTAACCTTGTCTTCACACAAAGATCTTAATTCTGAATGGGAGAGAAAAAAGGTGAAGTAAAGAAACCAGTGCAGAATAAAAATGTGGCATCAGCATCGTGTTCTACAAATATTTTTCATAACAATCTTAATTGGGAGGGTTTGAGATAATGGAAAGAGGAGTGGAAAAGATGAAGCCATGCAGGCAGTGGAGCCTTTTCCTTGGAGAATTGGGCATTCTATTCACCCTGAATTGGGCTGAGAGAGTAACTTTGGTACATTTACAGTTTTGCATGGCTTGATGTTTATGGAAATGAGGGAGTGGGAGTCTCCCAGTGAGACCAGCACTCAGCTCTTCTTGGGAACCATTTTGGTGTGGGTTTTTACCCTCCTTTCCTCATACAATTCTTTATCTCTCCCTACCGTATTCCTCAGTTTCTGACAGTGGAAAGTGTAATGGAATTGGATATGAATGTTGCAGGAATCAGCTGAATCTCCAGTAGTGGAAGGGTTTGTTTCAATTTACTCAGTTTTGTAGTGACAGTGTAGTTCCTACTCTGTGGCTGCTCACCTCTTCCCCAACAGCTGGAACCTTGGTGTAGTTTGGTTCCATCCCATTCCTGCCATACAGCAGAATTCTTGGAATAAGCAGGTCACAACCCACACTACAGATTGCAGGGGGAGCCGTAAAGCTGGAGCCTTTTCCTAGGGATGCAACATTTGTGTTTTGCTAAAGGTATCAGGGTGCTGAGAGGGAATTGGATCATTTTTGGGGCTCTCTCTCATCCCTTAGGAAGCTGCTGCAGCACGAATGCTCCTTGTGCCCGGATGCAAAGCCCTTCAACACCTTTGCAGATCTGGAACAGCACATGAGAAAGCAGCATGAGCTCTTCTGCTGCAAACTCTGTGTTAAACACTTAAAGGTGAGCTGGGCCTCTGCTTGGATGTGTGGGAAGGAGGGGGGGTTTCCCTCCATGACCTCCAGGAGCTCCTGGGAAGGATGGGAAGGCAGAACAGCAAGGATTTAAGTTCCCTCTTCCTGCAGTGAGGCCAGTTGCTTTATTTTAAGCCTTTCTCCTTCCATAAACTGATTAATGAGGAAGACCTGGATGTTCTCCAGATTTTAAATTAAACCCCGTGGTGGTGGCGGTGCCACAGTTGGTTTGTGCCAGGTGAACTCGAGTTTGCTGCCAAAAGGGAGGGGATCCAGGAGTGAGCAGGTTGACCTGAATGAACCCTAAGAAGTTTGGGAACTGAGCTGAGTCTTTCCTGTGGTCTTGGAGTCCCTGGAGGTGATTGAAGGGAAGTGGGGAGGGAGGGCAGGACCTTCTTTGGTTTGTGGTGTCCTTTGAGTTCTGGTGAGGTGCTTCATGCTCCGTGTACGTAGCCAGCACTGTGGGAACTCGTTTGTCATTTTCCCTCACAAACAATATTAAAACTTGCTTTTTAATTTCAGAATATTGTAGAGATTTTTATTTAAAAGAAAGAATTTCCGTGTTACTTGTACCCACTGAAAAGAAGCTCTTAAACTTGTCCATGGCAGAGCCAAACAAACCTTTTCCCAGAGCAATTTCCCAGTCTTTGTCTAGGCCAGAAATAAAGGATATTCTGTTCTCAAGGCTTGGTTGATCCTTTAGGCATCTCCAGAACCCTTCCTACCAGAATAGCTCACATGGTAGTGGGGACAGAGGGTTGGCTTATGATACACAATTTGTTCACTGAAGTGGATCCTCTGTGTGCAGCTATTTGGGGTTGTTACTGTTTGAGGAAAGTAAAACAGCTCACTTGGGGTTTTTAAATGTGAGAATGCAAAATACTGTTTGCTGATAAATACATAGTTAGGATTTTTCACCCCCAGAGATTAGAATTTAAACTTGTTATGGTATAAAAAGATTCCAAAGGGAAAAAAGTGAATTAAATCCATTTCCAGTGTTCAAAGAAATGCAAGTTAGATTTAATTTGGATCTATCACTTGAATTTTATTGCCTGTTCACAAAAATTTTTAGGTGTTGGTGATCAAACTGCATCTTTTTGAAGCAAATCTTCCACCCCTACAAATGGAGGAGTTGGACACAAGCTGGCTTGTTCCATTTAGTTCTGTGTCCATAAGAAACAATACAAATCTATAAATACAAATCTACGAATACAACATCTGTCTCTCCAGATCTTCACCTACGAAAGGAAATGGTATTCCCGGAAGGACCTGGCCCGGCACCGGATCCACGGGGATCCCGATGACACCTCCCACCGGGGCCACCCCCTCTGCAAGTTCTGCGACGAGCGGTACCTGGACAACGACGAGCTCCTGAAACACCTGCGGAGGGATCACTACTTCTGTCACTTCTGTGACTCTGAGGGCGCTCAGGAGTACTACAGGCAAGCAGATTATTGATATGTGTCCTTTCTCTAGCTTAAATTTTGAAGTAAAATTGCTTGGGTCTGCTTTGAATATAGGGGATAGAAGTGTTTGGAGGCAGAGTGGAGGAATGGCAGCGGGTTGGCTGCAATTCCTCAAACAAATAGCCAAAATATTCACTTTGAGTCTAGTTCATGCTTTAAAATTTTCTTTATTAGAAATGCCATTTTGCAGCCTGACAGCAGCTGTCTGGTGTGTTACTTTTAATGGTGGAGAGGATGAGAGGAAACATTCTTAAGTTGCACCAAGGGAGTTTTAGACTGAATATTGGGAAAAATTCCTTCATAGAAAGGGTTGTCAGGCATTAGAAGAGGTTACCCAGGGAAGTGATGGAGTCATCATCCCTGAAAGTGTTTAAAACCATCTGGATGTGGTGCTTGGGAACATGAGTTAGTGATGAACATGGTGGTGGTGCTGGTTGATGGCCTTAAAGGTCTTTTCCAACCTTAATCCTGTGATTCCTTGATTCTAATGCTCAAAAATTTGTGTGCAAAGGGAATAGAAGTAACTTTTTTGTCGTGTGCACAGCTGGATGTGCTGAGCATCTGTGGGTTTGGTTTAACACCTGGATCATGCATTGGCCATACAGAAACTGTGTCAGCTGAGAAACATCCCTGGGGATAAGGACAAACCAAGCACCAGGGCTTGTCCTCGCTTGCCCTTGTACGAGTGGCTGTGTCGTACCGTGGGAAGGGTCAGCTCTGTGTTTTCTGCCCCCAGCGATTACGAATACCTGCGGGAGCACTTCCGCGAGAAGCACTTCCTGTGCGAGGAGGGCCGCTGCAGCTCGGAGCAGTTCACGCACGCCTTCCGCACCGAGATCGACTACAAGGCCCACAAGAGCGCCTGCCACAGCAAGAGCCGGGCCGAGGCGCGCCAGAACCGCCACATCGACCTGCAGTTCACCTACACCCCCCGGCACCCGCGCAGGACCGAGGGTGGGCTGGGCTGGGGGCACGGACGGGCACCCCAGGGTTATGAGGGCACTCCCTGGGAGGGTGGGGAGGCACAGCCGTGGCTGCTTCATCCCTGGAAGTGCCCACGGTTGAACGGGGCTTGGAGCAGCCTGGTCTAGTGGAAGGTGTCCCTGCTCAGGAGCAAGATGTCCTTTAAGATCCCTCCCACCCAAACCATTCTATGGTTCTTATTCTCTTAGGCTTTTCAAGGACATCTGGTGAATATTTCATAGCCATGAAAAAATTCTTCCTGAAGAAGGTAGACGAGCCCTGGAACAGCAACAAGAGCTTGTAGAGGTTGAGAAGGCCTCTTCAGCCTGAGAGGTTGTAGAGGTTGAAGATAACCAGAACTTGCCCAGACAAAGCCCTCTGATGTAGTTTCAGAGCTGGCCTTGCTTTGAGTAAGGGGCTGGAGCAGGTGATATCCAGACATCCCTTCCTACCTGAACTGTTGTAGGATTTTTTCCCCTGTGTGAGTGTGATGAGGACACGTAATTTTAGGAGAACTGCTGACTTGGTCATCAGAAAGAAATAAGGATAATTTGTTTGTACCAGTATATTTTTGCATTTTTCAGGCATAGTGTGATGCCCACATTAGAGAAATAACTGAGAGTGATCATCCCTCCCTCCTGTTTAGGTGTTGTAGGTGCAGAGGACTATGAAGAGGTTGACAGGTTCAACAGGCAAGGGAGGGCAGGCAGGTTGAGCAGCCGAGGAAACCAGCAAAACAGGAGAGGCAGCTGGAGATACAAGAGGTGAGTAGCACAACGTTGTGGGGAGTTTCATTCCCATTGAGGGTTGGCTTTTACTTGCCAATTCACAATATTTTGGTGGATTAGGCAGAAGGAAGTGGTACAAGACTTTGAGGCCTCCATGGTGAATCCTTAGCTGAGAGCTTCCAGTCCAAGCCCGTGTCCTGGCTATGTGCTTGGTCATCGTGGAATTATTTTGTGTGAGGTTTCAGCTCAGGAAGCAAACCACGTAACCCTCGACTTGTGGGTTAAATAAACTCAGAACCCTAAATTAATTTCAGCAGCTGTTTTTATGCAAACTTCTCTAAACAGGATTTTCTGAAGTAGGTGACAAGTCTGTGCAGGTTTAATGGAGTTTTTGGTCTGGGTAATCATGAAATTCCTGTTCTAAGGACCTGTTTCATTGAACTAACAGATCTCTGTGTGGCCAGACTGAGTGCTTTGGAAAAGGAAGAGGGTTAAGTATTGAAATGAAACTTTGCATTTCTATGTCTCTTCATCCACACCAGACCCGAGTGCTTTTTACATCCTGCACATCTTATTTTCTTCTTTTTCTCGCTGGACGGGCAGCTGGTTCATTACTGGTGATTCCACTGGGGAAAAAAGTCCATCCCAAAACACTCCTCTGTTGGTGTCGCATGTGGATCGTGCATGTGTTGAGAGTTCATGCCCAGCCATGCCTCAGAGAGTTCCTGTGGCCTCCAAGAACGATTCCATACGTTTGGAAATGAACGGGAGAGACAGGTGTCCCCCGCATCCGTGGTACTGTCTCTCCCTGTTCACTCTGGATTCTTCTGGCCTGGATTGTTATTCCCACACATGGAACTTGGAAATCCAGGGGGGAATGTTGCCTGGCTGGGGTGGATTGGAGTGGTGGGGCTGGATTAGGCTTTTCAGCAGGTGGCAGCACGAGATCAGGGATGTCACTGGAGCTGGCACCACAGAGGTGAGACTGGAGCAAGGCAGCTGCTCTAAGATCCTTGCTGTTTGACCAAGGGAATCTGCCCTGTCCTGCAGGGAAGAAGAAGACAGGGATGTTGCAGCAGCAGTCAGGGCATCTGTGGCAGCCAAACGGCAGGAAGAGAAGAAGAGGGTGGAGGACAAAGAGGAAGGCAGCAGCAGCAGGGGGAAAAAGGAGGATTTGAGGGATCCTGATGTGCTCGGCTCCAAACGTGTGCCAAAGTCTTCAAACGATGTCACAGGTGAGTGTTGGACAGGTCCTGCACTGCAGGGCATCTCAGTGTCTCGAAGGTTCCCTCAGAAAGTTCTGCCTTACCCATGTTTTACTCATTTAAAGTATCATGAATTTCCCGTATGCCATGACGTAATGGGGAGCACAGTTAATTGAAGGAAATAGTGATGCATGGATTTAAATTGTTCTTCTGGAATGTCAGGTAATGACATCATCAGCTGCTGAAAATAGGCCTTGCTAGTGCCGCTGTCATGGTCATTGATAGCCCCTGCTCTGGAATGAATGGGTTTGGGTTGAAAACATGTCTTTGCTCTTTCTGTCCCTGTTCCAAAAGAAGCAGCTGCTAACGGAGCGCTCAGCCAGGACGACTTTCCAGCAATTGGCTCTGCAGCAGGACCTCTCCAAGGGTGAGTCTATGCAGGGCTGCAGCAGGGACAAAGCACATTTAGAAGCTGATTGATGTGTTCTGCATTTCTGGAGAAAATAATTTTCCAGATCATTTGATCACTCCAAGGCTTCCCCTGCCCTGTCCCCTCCTGCCTCGAGCTGTTTCTGTGCCGCTCACTGGCACGAGCAGCATCAGGTGTTGCTTCAGCTCCTGGCTTGATCTTAGAATCATGGAATAGAATCATGGAATAGAATCATGGAATAGAATCATGGAATATCCTCAGCTGGAAGGGACCCATGAGGATCATCCAGTCCAGCTCCTGTTGTACCACCCCAAGTGACAGTCTGAGGAAGAGTGGAGAGTTTGTGCTGTTGTCTGGGGTTGTGCTGCCTCAGTAACTCCAACCCTCTCCCTTCCCCACAGCACTGCTCAGCCAGCACTGGTTAAGCTTAAAGAAGAAGATTTCCCAAGCTTGTCCTCCTCTGCAGCTCCCAGCATCTCATCGGGGATGTCTCTGATGTACACGGCGACTGCCAGGAAAGCAGCCTTCCAGGAGGAGGATTTCCCAGCGCTGGTGTCCAAAGTGAAGCCCACCAATAAGACAGTAACTCACATCACATCTGCATGGAACAATTGTTCCAGTAAAAACGTGGTCAAAGCCATGAGCAGCCCCTGTGTCAACCAGCCAGCCAAAAAACCATCCTTAAACACCTCCAAAGGAAGTAAGAAGAGCAATAAACTCTGTGAGTCGGACGACGAGGACGGTGGTGGTGGCCTGACCACCCAGGAGATCCGGAACACCCCGACCATGTTCGATGTCTCGTCCTTGCTGGCAGCTTCTACCTCACAAACTTTTACGAAAGTGGGCAAGAAAAAGAAGATGGGGGTTGAGAAGCAGAGCTCGTCATCCCCACGCCTGTCCCAGGAGACGCCGTTCCCCAGGCCAGCGGCGGAAAAGCCCCCGGAAGCAGAGCAGCCATCCAAGGTGTTCCCTGCTGCTCACGGCCCTGACAGAGCCACAGCTGTCGTCAATGGGCATTCGGATAAACCATCAGCTGGCTGTGGTACACCCAAAGAGCCCCCCGGCCTTAAAAAGCCCCCAGTGACTAACAAATGCCCTTTACCTCAGGAAGACTTCCCAGCTCTTGGGAGCTCAGGATCAGCCAGGATGCCCCCGCCACCAGGTAAGCATGGAATGAATCACAGAGTCATGGAATGGTTTGGGTGGGAGGGATCTTAAAGATTGTCTCATTCCACTCCCTGCCATGGGCAGGGACACCTTGCACTATCCCACCTGGCCTTGGACACTTCCAGGAATGGGGAAGCGCTGCTGGGCACCACTAGCTTGGCTTATGGAGAGCCCAGAGAACACATGGATGTGTTGTACAAACTCATTCTGGCTCTTGTGTGAGGCTGTGCCACCAGGTGCCAGTTGGGCTCTGAAGGTAAAGGCAGCCTGGGTGTCACAGGAGGGCTGGAATGTCCTCTGGGAATCACCTCTGCCTCACAGCTGGAGGTGTTTGCTCACTGGGGGTGGCTCATGGATGAAGAGCTGATTTTTCCCTGTCCCCAGGGCTGACATATCCATGTGTTGTGCTCCAAGATCTGCCTTGGAAGCTGCTGCAGGCAAAAGGAATCTGGCTGTGTCCTGTCCCTGCTGGCACTTGTCACTTCACTTCCTTGGCCACTTCCTTCTGTGCTGGCAGAAGTTTCCTGCCGTTCTTTTAGCCATGACCTTGTGAAAGCAGAGAGACAGCAACAAACGTGACTTGGAGTGGTTTTCATGGAAGTGGGGTCGCATCAGAAGGTGCCGGCACCGCTGTTTGTGCAGCTCCTGCTGGGAGAGGCCAGGCCAGGCCTGCTGCCTCCTCCAGTGATTTGTGTTCCCTTTAATAATGCAAAAGTGTTTTTCCTTGTGACTTGGAGTGGGCTTTCAAAATTATTTTCCATTGAAAAAGTAAATGAATAATTAAAGCACTTTTCTCTGTAGAGGAACATCAGCCACTCTCAAGTGCTTCTTGAAGATTTTTTTTTAGGTTTTCTCCAATACAGTGATGTCTGCACCGCAAACTCTTCTTGATGCTTCTGCAGAGTGTGTCAGGCACTGGCATGGGTTTTAGCCAGGGGTCTGTGGATGCTCTAATTCCTGCCCCTTCCCTGCTTCCCTCAGGCTTTAACTCCGTGGTGCTGTTGAAGAACCCTCCTCCGCCTCCGGGCCTGTCGGTGCCTGTCAGCAAACCCCCCCCGGGCTTCGCTGTCATCCCATCCTCCACCATCTCTGAACCCGTCACTACAGCTCTGAAAGAGTGAGTCAGGGGCCTGCCAGGGGGTGTGGGGCACCTCACACCTCACTCGTGTCACACAGCTTCAAACAGCACACAGGGGTTACTCTAAGTGGGGCCAGCCGGGGGAAGATTCCCACTGGGAAGTCCCGGGGTGCTGTGCGTTGGATTCAGGAGAATTGCATAAACAGCCCTGTGTAGTTACGAGTCTGAGGAACTGTGCAATGTTTTGGCTGCTCAGACCTTGGTCTATTCTAGACTTACTTGGAAATCTGCAGTTCCAGCATATTCCTGTACTTCCCATCGATTCTGTGGGAGTCCCAGGAGCAAGGTGCTGAGGCGTGTTCTCCTTGGTGACCTTCACTGCTCTGATCTTTCCAGTAGCTGCTCTCTGGTTCCTTCTGGGATAGAAAGAGGAGTTTGTGGGAAAAGGGGAGGGAAAACTTTGTGTCAGTTTAATACAGAACCTGCATTATCTGTTGGTTTATTCATGGTGAGGTCTTTGCTCAGGTCTTTTGAGTGCACCCAGCTCACAGAGCAGCTCATCAGGACCAAGTTAAACTTGGATTTTAAACATTCTGTTTGTGTAAAGCTGGAATCTGATACAGAAACCCCATATTTTATTATCCTGACAAGACAGCTGCACGCTGCTTCTGTGTAGCTGGGCGAAGGAAGGACGTGCAGCTGTAAACTAGAACAGCCTTGTGATTTATGTCCCAGGGCATCTTTGTGTGACACAAACCAATGTCAGGGTTGCTTCTGGTCTTTTCCAACACAGGCCAAAATCCTGTCACGGATCATACTTGATACCTGAGAACTTCCAGCAGAGGAACATCCAGCTCATACAATCCATTAAAGAGTTTCTTCAGAGCGATGAGTCCAAGTTCAATAAATTTAAAACTCATTCTGGGCAGTTCAGGCAGGTGAGTGGGTTCCCAAAGCCTCCCTTTCTGGGAGGCCTGAATCCCAGTGGGATTTTTAATAGAAAAATATTTTTTTCCCTCTAATTATTGCCCTTCCCTGTCCCCTGCAGGGGCTGATCTCTGCAGCTCAGTACTACAAAAGCTGCCGGGAGCTGCTGGGGGAAAACTTCAAGAAGATTTTCAAGGAGTTGTTGGTGTTGCTGCCAGACACGGCCAAGCAGCAGGAACTGCTCTCTGCTCACAACGACTTCCGGATCAAGGAGAAACAAAGCTCCAACAAACCTAAAAAGAACAAAAAGAACGTTTGGCAGACGGACTCCCCCGCCGACCTCGACTGCTACATCTGCCCCACTTGCAGGCAGGTGCTGACCCAGCAGGACGTGGTCACCCACAAAGCTTTGCATATCGAGGATGAGGAGTTCCCCTCGCTGCAGGCAATCAGCAGGATCATCAGTTAGCTCTCCGCAGGGCCACGACCCAGGCTCTGGCTGTGGATGTGCACTTTGGAATGAGGTTTGGCAGTAGCGTGGCTGGGGGCCGGTGCCGGCTGAGGCAGTGAGGAGCAGGTGACTTGGGAAGCCCTCCTGGGCAAAGGGATCATGGGAATGTGCCAGAGCTCGTCCCCACCCACTGTCTGAGCTCCCAAATCTGGAGTAGGGTTAGGCTGAGCCGCAGGGGGGGCAGGCAGGGCTCCTTCCTCCTGGAACATGCGATAGCTGGGAATCCTTTTTGATCTGCAGAACGACAGGGGACACAATAGGGGAATAAGCTTCTGGTTTCGGGGTTTCTTTCTGGTTTTGGGGTGGGGGAAGTTTATGAATCACTGAAATGAATGGAAGTGGCTTCCCTTATAACATTCTGATTTTTTTGTGCTATTTCAGTGAAGATCACACTAGTCAGGGGTAAAAGGTGCAGGAAAGTGCTGCTCACTGGGGCGTGTGACCAGGAGAGCTGCAAACACTGGGGCTGCAGAGTTTTTCCTTTCTGTAAACAGAGTCAATTCTGCTGCTTGAAGAATTGGGCTGATCTGTGCAAGATTTGAAGTTGCCTCTGACCTTTTCTGTAAAGTTCTTTCAAGAAACTGATTTTGTAGCCCTGCATGTACAGTAACAGCATTAAGGCTTTACTCTCCGTAAAGCACACGGGAATTTTATTTAATGACTGCCATGTTTCTAATTTCTTGGATGTATTACTAGTGGGAGCTCCCAACAGCATCCTGGGACATTAAATGCTGCTGATCACTGACCATGTTTTCTGCAGTGCCTTTAAGTGCATTTATCTGTTTACAGTGGTCTGACACCTGCACCTCCCTCGGTGACACCAGGCTGATGTAGCTTTGCTCGTGTTCCTTGCCCTCCCCAAATTCCACCTCAGAGGAAGATGGGGATGTTTTCCTCCTTTGAAAATGACTCCTCCAGCAGCAGCTCTGAGGTGGTGGAGTGCCAGGAGTCGTCCCCCATGGCTGTAGTTCAGTGTCTGATTCTCTCCCATCTCCAGGTTTAGTTATTTGTAACACGTAGGAATAAAGCTGAAATTAATTTATGTAATTTTTAGTGACGAAACACAGCTTTTCTAGCAGCATCATTTCTATGAAATCGAGCTCAGAGTATTACCCAAGAGCTACTCCTGCCTACAGCCACTCTTCCTTGCCTTACACATGTTATTTTTGCTTGCTCTCAGGCTGCAAAGTGCTTTGGGTTTCTGTTCTTGAATATTTAAGACTGTTCTGACCCACCTGCCCATGTTGGATTTGGCCCAGAAGAGGCTGGGGAGGGTGATTTGGCTGCATGGTTGTTCACACACTGCATGAGTCCCTGGCAGTCCCTGTTCCTGCCTCGCTGGGGATCCTGGAGCTGATCCTGGCCCCAGGCAGGGACACCTGAGGGGGCTGGGTGCTGCCAGCTGCCCCCACCCCTTCCACTCAGCAACTCTCCCCATCCCGTTGGTTTGTAAAGTTCAGGGAGCGAAATGTGTCTTCCCTGCAGGAGCATCTTCTGTCTTCCCTTGGGTTTCAGTTATTTCTCCATCAGCAGCTCTGAGTTCCGCGGGAGGCGCTGCTGGGAGTTCCCTCGAGGTGCTGCATCTCTGGGGCCTGATATTGCAGTTTCCTTGTTCCTTGTGCTCACCTGATTAAATAAAGTTATTACCAAATTTTTTTTTCTATTCATTTTTAGCTCTTTATTGAAAATAAGTTGCAGTTGGTTACATGGACACCGAAAATACAGATCACAGATTGTTCTCTCAAAAGATATTTTTATATATATAATATATACAAAATTGTAAACATTTTAAACTTATTTCCATACACAGTCCACTTTATACTACACTGCACAGAGGTTAGTGACAACTGCAACTCCTGGAAGCGTCTGCTAGGACAGAGGTATCTGCAAAGAAACTGAACTTCCCCACCCTCAGGTGGGAGCTGTTGGAGATTAAAACTCTTAAAGGAGCTGAGGTTTTAATGTGTATTGCAATGAAATCCAGGCAGCTGAACTGGGGTTTCAAGTTGAGACAGTGAGGGCTGGTTCTGAGCCTCACTGGGGGCGAGAGGGGCTTGTGGCACACAGAGAGTGGGAATGCAACTGAGAACGGGACCAGGGGGACCAGAGGGGAACCAGAGCTTGGGGACAGCACGGGTTGGGAGGAGTCTATAAAAGATACAGCAGCTTTTACTGAGAAATACCCATTCCATAGGATAATGATGGGATTTCCTAAGGAATAGAGCACAGAGGGCAGCAGGCAGAGCCAGGAGCCAGCCCTGTGTCTTTGGGGGCTGGCACTGGGAGGGAAGGTACAGAACACCCCTGTAAGGGACTGGGAGGCCGGAGAAAAGAAATGCTGTGGGTGTCACTTATTGTGGTGTGAGCTGATGGGAGTCTCATCCCAGTGTCCAGGCACAAGAGCAGTGAGATCCCAAATTCCTGATGTCCTTTAAAAGGAGGGGTTTGCTCTCAGGGTCTGCTCCAGCCCCCTGACACAGAGCAGGTAATGGAGGGGGGGAATATTTTTTACTAAACATCACTTAAGCAAACTTCCACCTTGCAAGGAACAGCTTGAAATGTTGGCAACAATTCCCAATCTTTTAATATACTTAAACTACACAATGCATGATGTGGTTGCCTCAGTGCTGAGAAACACCTGGGTTGTGACAGAGCCTCCTGGAGCAAGAGGATGGGGCAGAATGCAGCTCCAGGAATGGCAGATGGCTGGAATTCTACTCTTTGCACCCAAATTTAGTGCTAACACTGTGCAGAAGCTTTTGGGCTGAGCTGAGCACAGCGAGGTCCTGCACTCTGTGAGCTCTGGGGAGAACAGAGGGTTATAAACAGCTTGTGAGGATGGCACAGCCCTGGCACACCCAGGGCACTCCTGGCATGTTTGTGGGACAATTTTGGGACAGCCCTGGCATCCTCTTAGGATGTGGCCTGGGTGGTTACAAGGGGGTGAGTGCTGCTGTACCACAGCTGGGAGAAAAGGAGAAAGAAGATGGAAATGGATGTTACAAATACCTCGAACCCCCAGCACACCATGGTTACTGCAGCCATGGCTCTGGTTCTCCAACCACGGCCCCTTTGGGGTGTGTTTGGTGACAACCCCCCCTGCACACCCTGCTCTGCCTGATGGACACACCGAGGTGCTGCCACAGCCACCGCAGGGCACTGGTGACACCCAAGAGCTGTGGGGACACTGAGGGGGCTCCCAAAGGATTTGGGGCAGGATTCCAGGCACGGCTGTCACCCTCCCTCTGAGTGGGGTTAAACTCAGTAGGGTGAGGGCTCCATGAGGCCGGGGAGCTGCACCAACAAACCCCAAAATGGGGTTGAGTCAGGCTAAGGTGGGTGAAGGCTCTGCCCAGGGAGTTTGGGGTTGTCCCGTCTGGCCTGGTGACACGGCCTCGGCGTGGCCACCTCAGAAATGAACCCAGCACTTCTCCCTGGAAAAATGCTCCAGCTGTGGGACTCCTGCCTGTCCGAGCTGCCCGTCCCAGTGCCACCCCAGCAGGGCTGCCACCCCTCTGCTGCCTGGGACTGGCACTTCGGGTGCAGAGGATCAGGGCTGACCTCCCTCCAGGTGCCTGTTGATTGATAAGGCTGGACACCGTTATTCCCAGCTCCAGTTTAATCAAGGAGCATCTCTCCTGTGCTGCCAGGAAGCCCCTCAGGCACCCAACCCTTCCTCCTCCTCCCTGCCCAGCAGAGCAGCCGGGTGCCTCCTGCAAGGAAAAGGTAACACTGACTTCGGGAAGCTGAACCAGCCACTGCCCTCGGGAAGCACCACGAGTTGTGCCGATGCGGTCCCCGTGTCCCTGCTGCTGCTCCAGAGGTCAGTCCCGGCACGGAGCGTGGTGGGATGTGCGTGTGGGGGCAAAGAAAGGCAATGCAGGCCTCGGGGGGACATTCAGAGCGTGTAATATTCAGCACGGGGGGCACACGGGGCAGGACACGTCCCGCAGGCAGACACAGCTTTAGCTCTTTACGGTTACACGGAAACTCTGGAACAGTTATATTATAGTTAGAAAAAATACACTGTACCCAACGAACATTATCTCACATACAATCAATTTAAACATTTAAATTGATTATAATTTTGCTAAAATATTAACACAAGTACTGTTTGTGCTGCTAAAGTTTCAGTGTTCCCTCTAAGGAAAATATTGCTACAGTTCTACCGTACCCTGTATTGAAATCCTCAGGGTTTTTTCTTTCCCAGCAAGACTGACTCCACAAAACCACAAAGATTCCGGAATTCACTGAGGCTGATACCGCACTGGGTTGGGGTGTCCGTGGTCAGGCACCTGTGAGGAGCTCGGCACAGCCAGGACCTGGAGCCGAGGCAAGGAATGCGCTTCGCCACCGGCAGTGACCTCCGGGGATGATTGGCTGTTTAATTAGTGCATTGATCTGCTGCTCATTAATTAGTGCATTGATCTGCAACACAGCAGCAGCAATGAGCTGTGGCGATGGCGACCAGGACCTGTGACAGGGAGGGGACGGGGGTGGCTATTGCTCCTCACGAGGTCGAAGGCAGCGTGGCTTTGCCGGCGTGAACCGGCAAGGCAGGACCCCGGACAGCCGGGAGAGCCGGGAGTCTCCAGGGATGGAGCTGCCACCAGCGGGGCTGGGAATTCAAGTTTCAGCTCCTCTGCTCAGCCCTTAGTGACACAGCCTGGACCAGCTGCCACACGGGAAGGGAAAGCCAGCGGGTGGCTGACAAGGACCCACCGGATTTTACACATTTCGTTCTTTTACAAGGCAGGAGTTTTGCAGCTGAACCCCCAAAGTGAGCCTCTTTCCTGGATGCTTTTCACCGACTCTCTTCCCACACCATTTCTAAACACAGGGCCATGAGCCCACACGGGATGGACTTTAATGGCCTGTGAAGCCTTTCCTGTTCCCTGCCTGAATCCCTCATTTCTGGAGCCTGCGGGGTGACACACGGGTTCTGCTACAGCTGACAGATGGTGGCTGCTCCCAGAATAAAAATACAAGTCCAGTATTGCTCCTAATGGCCTTGGATGTTGAGTCTGAGCCCCTCACCTTGGTCCTCACCTCCCCACAGTGAAGACGCGTCAGTACTGCCAACCAGAAATTCCTCAGGAATTTACAAACTTCCCAATCCCCCATGAAGGAGCGGAACCACGAAGTGCAGCTGATAGCTGATCACAGGCTATTCCCAGTTAGCAACCAGCTCCTGCTGAACTGGTTTCCACTTTCAAACAGTGACTTTATAAATCCTCAACCAGAATCCATCGAAGTGTAGAAGCAATCTGGATACTGATCCCAACCCCGGCCTGCTGTGCCCCCCCGAACCTCTAAACCAAGTTTTGCAACACCTGTTCGGATATTTGTTTTGTACAGTAAATATATACAAAGAAAAGTAACACAGACACCACTGATTTCCTTGTGAATTTGGCACTTTCCATGGAACCTGGACTGGAAGCTCTGCAGCGGGAGCCGACGGGGCCAGCTCTCCCCACTGCCCACCCACCCTCGATGGATTCTGTGTTAGCTCTGGAAGAACGAGATAATAATTCCTCAGCTGCTGTTTTCTAAGAGGAAAAGGTGTCCTGGGCTTTCCCAGCAGAGCTCAGAGGGGGCATTCACTCCTCTTCCCCACGTGTAGGTGATGTGGTACCAACCTTCCTTCCTCCTGGCTTAGAGGGAACACTGCTTTTAGAAACCCTGGGACAGGTAAGACAAGAACCAATACCACTGTACAGAATTCACTGCACAACGAGCTAATAAAGGGACCCGGCACTGACTCGCCACGGCAAGGAAATGGGACTGGATACATTTGGGACCGGGCGGGGGTGGCACCGCCCCGGCCCCTCAGTACGCTGGCACTTGGTAACCTTTGGGGTTGGGCTCTAAGGTCTCGGTGAAGGGGGGGCTCTGGTAGGTCTCCGTGCTCTCCACGCCGCTGCCGCCGGGGTAGCCGGGGTAGGCGGCGCTGGGGTCGGTGCCGAACTGCTCGGTGGCGAACAGGGACATGTCCGTGCCCAGGCGGTACCGCTGCAGCGCCCGCAGCGCCAGCACCACCTGCGGGCAGCGAGGGACGGGGTCAGAGAGGGCAGGGCTGCAGCCCCACAGCACCCCGTGTCCCTCAGCCGGACCCCACAGCCCCCCCCAGGACTCCCCAGGACCCCATGTCCCCCCAGGACCCTGTGTCTCACCAGCATCACACATCGCCCCAGGACCTCATGTCCTCCCAGGATCCCCCAAATCCCCAGGACCTCACATCCCACCAGGCCCTCATGCCTTCCCAGGACCTCATGTGCTCCCAGGATCCCACAGTCCCCTCAGGACCTCGCGTTCCTGCAGGATCCCTCATCCCCCAGGACCCTGTGTCCCCTCAGGACCCTGCGTCCCCTCAGGACCCCACATCCCCCATGTCACTGCAAAGCCCCGAGCCCGTCACAGCATCCCAGCCAACTGCCACCCCACTGTATCCAAGAGCGAATCCAGCCCCGAACCCCACCCCAACACTCCAGAAGCCATTTCTGCGGGACAGGGGGACCCCCAGAGCTCTGCCTGGGGTGGGGGCCCTGGCTGTGCAGATCTGGCACTGCTGGCCCCAATAAACCCATCTGCTGTGGGGAGGGAAAGCTGCCGAGTGCCAGGCACGGAAAATAGGTCAGTTCTGCCGAGACTCCTTCACCCTTTTCCAGGTTGCTGGAATTGAGGTTGCAAACGGTGGGAAATGTGGGCGGCAGAGCCAGGGGGGCCCGAGCTCACTCTCATTCCAGGAGGCTTCATTAACAATTCAATTAGTTTGTAAATGATGGGGTTGAGGAGGCTAAAAAATGCCTGTAGAAGCCAGGAATGACTTCCCAACTGTCCTAGCCATCTTCTGGGATGTAACAGGGGACTCGTGTCCCCACTGCCCTCCCTGGGTGGGAGCAGATGCTGATGGGATGGAGAACATCCCACCCACTGCCCTTCCCTGTGGCAGTCGACGATGGGGAAGAGCTGGGATTAAAAGAGATTTATTTGGATAATCATAAAGCAGGGAGCAGTTAAACTGGGGAGGAACTGGAGCAAGGCTTGCTGCTGGAAAGCCTCGGACTGGCTTTTGCCCCAATTCTTTTAAGGCAATATGGAATTAGTGCACATCCTGGGGCTCTGTGCCCGGGAAAAGCTGCAGGAAGGATGGAGGTAACAGGGAGCCATCCCTGCTTCTCCCCACACAGCCCCTGGAGCGGGAGCCCCCCGGGTGGCACAGCCCCCTCCGAGTTCATGTGGGGTCCAGCTGGGCCCCAGGGTTTCACACAGCCCTGGCTGGAGTCCCTCTGCCCATGAGGAGCCAAAAATGGGAGCAAAGGGGGTTTCTAGAAGCCCCTTCTCTGGGTGGACAGCAGAGGGGCCAGTCTGGCTTGTCCCAGGAGGGAGCTGACGAGCCTGAGAGCTCCCAAAATCCCGTAGCCATCCCACAAACCAGCTCAGTGCAGAGATCTCCTCCTGGGGACCCTGTGCCTCCAACAAGCTGCCCTGGGGCTCTACCGAGGCCCTGCAATCAGGGCAGCTCGTGGCTGCTGACACGTTTTCAACGGGAACAAAACTTCCCAGCCCCAGGAGAAAGGGAAGCCTAGAATTCCCCAGTGAGAGGGACCTGAGCTGATGCTTCCCGGGTAAGAAACCACCAGTTCCACATGTGGAGGGCCCGCAGCCTTCCCCAGTACAGCCCCTCACTGCCAAATTTGGATTCACTTCTCCAAATCCCATACTCCCCCTCCAGCTCAGCGCTGGCCCCGGGCAGGTTTCATTTCTGCTCTCCCTGCTCAGCTCCGGGGCTGTGCTCACCCAGATGATGATGGAGAAGAAGGAGAAGGTGATCGCTGCCCGCGCGGCGTCGGCGCCCTGCGAGAACCCCCTGGTCAGCGTCGTCCTCTGCCACTGGTTTGCCAGGAAGCAGAAGGCTACAAACCACAGGAAGGCCAGGAAACCTGCAGGAGAACAGGGCCGGTCAGTGCTGCCCCTGCCCAGCACCTCCCGTGCTGCAGGACCCCCTTTGCTGCTGCACAAACCACCCCTGTTTCCAACAGGAACGGGAATTTTGGGAGCCACGCCCCAAAAGGAGCTTTTTAAAAGAGGTTGATACAAAAACAGCGATGGAAAGAAACTTGTGGGGTCATCTCAGTGTGTTGCCTGCCTGAAGTTCAGCTCAGCTACACCTCAGCTTGATCTCAAAGATCCCCAGGGACAGCACATCCTCCCTGGACATGCTGGAGAGGGACTTTTCACAAGGGCATTGAATAATAGGACAAGGGGGAATGGCCTTAAATGAAGGAGGGTGGATTTACATTGGATACTGGGAAGAAATTCTTCCCTGTGAGGGAGGTGAGGCCCGGGGACAGGGTGCCCAGAGAAGCTGTGGCTGCCCCTGGATCCCTGGAAGTGTCCAAGGCCAGGTTGGATGGGGCTTGGAGCACCCTGGGATAGTGGAAGGTGTCCCTGCCCATGGCAGGGGTGGGACTGGATGAGCTTTAATGCCTCTTCTAACCCAAACCATTCCGTAATTCCATGGTTCCATGACACGTGAGAGCTCTGCTCACCCCTGCAGAGAATCCCTCTGGGCCTGCGGAACTGAGCAGAAACACTCTGGTGATTATTCCTGCCTGGAAGCAAAGCTGGCTGAGCACGGCACGGCTGCAGCTGCCCAATTCCATCCCCAGCCACCAGCACTGCCCGGTGCCAAGGAGCTCAGGAACAGTCAAGGAAAAGCCAGGAGCACACAGGGTCAGCAGCAGGGATGTTTCCCAGCACTGGGAAGGGGAGCTGCACAGCCTGGGCCCTCCCATGGTGCTGTTTTAAGGGTCTCCATCGTTCCTGACGTCTCAGATTCCAGGTATCAGTGCACACGTGGATGTCGGGAATGCTGAGCTGTCCAGCAGCCTCCCAAGGATCATCAGCCAGGCTCCCAGTCCCTGCCTGACTGCAGGGAGAGAAGAACCTTCCTTTATTCCCATTTATCCCCATTTATCTTGCCAGTTGTCCCTATTTATGATATGAAATGCCTGGGAGCATCCCCACCCAGTGCTGGAGGTAGAGGGCCCACGGCCTTGACTTCAGAATTTGCTCCTAATTGCAGTTTAGGACACATTCTTTGTCTGCTCCTGCATGGCTGGGCCTGGGAATTCCCAACCATGGGGCCTGGCCATGAGGCTGCAGGAAGGATCAGTCAGGCTTTCCTTTTCCAAATGACAGACACTTCACCAGAAGCAGCCAATCCCGTCACCAAACCCACCCAAGTCTCTGCATAAGCATTTTCACTTCCCTTTAGGAAGGTGACTTGTTGCCAGCATTAAACGAGACCTCTGGGGTTTATTCCTTAAAGGTCACCCTTTAAGGACAGGGATCTTTTCTGTTCCCCTGCTGTCACAAGGGGGCTTTACCAGCAGTGGTTCCCTGTTACGGGAAGCAGATCCAACCCCTACATTTGGGCCTCAGCCATTGCTCAGAATCCCACTGGGGGTGCTTTGGAAGTGGAAATCCCAGAGGTGAAACAAGAGCAGCTCCCAAAGGTTAATTTACATGGTGGGAGCAGCAGGATGGCTCAGGGACAAGCTCTGGGGCACAGGGCTGGCACAAGGGACGTGGGGCTGGCCCTGGTTATGCTCAGGGACAAGCTCTGGGGCACAGGGCTGGCACAAGGGATGTGGGGCCGGCCCTGGTTATGCTCAGGGACAAGCTCTGGGGCACGGGGCAGGCACAAGGGATGTGGGGCTGGCCCTGGTTATGCTCAGGGACAAGCTCTGGGGCACGGGGCAGGCACAAGGGACGTGGGGCTGGCCCTGGTTTGATGAGGCCTGGAGGATGAGCCTGTTTCTGTGTGTAACACTCGAGCCAGTGCAGCTCGGCCTCCCTGGCAGGACACCGCCACTGAGCCCCCGCTGCCACTCTGTCCTCAGTGCCGCCCCAGCCCTGGTGGCACCCACGGGATGTCAGGAGTTAAAATGACATCATGCACAGCCCGGACCCAGCACGGCTGCGCTGGGTACTGCGGCTGCCAAATCCCTCTGCACCACTGAGCTCCGTGAGGCACTGACCTTCCCCACCCTGAAACCACCAGCATCTCCAGCCAGGAACGGCTGGGATCGCCTCTGCTGCCACCCACGAGCACTTCCAGGAGGTTTTGTGATGCAGAGAGAAGCGTTTCCCCCTCCCCAGAGCAGCTCTGCCTGGATCTCCGGGCAGCAGGAGGATTCCCTGCAGTGCCACGGGCAAGGCAGGTATCACTGCCAATGGAGGAGACGGGGTCAGGCACGGAGAGCACCTCCAGAAACACGAGCCGGGTGTGGTTTGATGTTGGGAGAACTGACACGGATTTTCAGAGCCCTCAGAGAGGGCTGAGCTGGCAGTGACGTGGTGAGGCTGCATGTGCCAGCCCCAGCTCCAGCTGGATCGGGCACGGCAGCAGCTCCACTCCCCCCAGCACTCCGGGGAAAAGCAGAGCGCCAGGAAGCACCGCAGGAGCCAGGAGATAATGATCATTTAAGGATCTGCAGACAACAGAGTGCAAANCGGCACGGCTGCAGCTGCCCTAATTCCATCCCCAGCCACCAGCACTGCCCGGTGCCAAGGAGCTCAGGAACAGTCAAGGAAAAGCCAGGAGCACACAGGGTCAGCAGCAGGGATGTTTCCCAGCACTGGGAAGGGGAGCTGCACAGCCTGGACCCTCCCATGGTGCTGTTTTAAGGGTCTCCATTGTTCCTGACGTCTCAGATTCCAGGTATCAGTGCACACGTGGATGTCGGGAATGCTGAGCTGTCCAGCAGCCTCCCAAGGATCATCAGCCAGGCTCCCAGTCCCTGCCTGACTGCAGGGAGAGAAGAACCTTCCTTTATTCCCATTTATCCCCATTTATCTTGCCAGTTGTCCCTATTTATGATATGAAATGCCTGGGAGCATCCCCACCCAGTGCTGGAGGTAGAGGGCCCACGGCCTTGACTTCAGAATTTGCTCCTAATTGCAGTTTAGGACACATTCTTTGTCTGCTCCTGCATGGCTGGGCCTGGGAATTCCCAACCATGGGGCCTGGCCATGAGGCTGCAGGAAGGATCAGTCAGGCTTTCCTTTTCCAAATGACAGACACTTCACCAGAAGCAGCCAATCCCGTCACCAAACCCACCCAAGTCTCTGCATAAGCATTTTCACTTCCCTTTAGGAAGGTGACTTGTTGCCAGCATTAAACGAGACCTCTGGGGTTTATTCCTTAAAGGTCACCCTTTAAGGACAGGGATCTTTTCTGTTCCCCTGCTGTCACAAGGGGGCTTTACCAGCAGTGGTTCCCTGTTACGGGAAGCAGATCCAACCCCTACATTTGGGCCTCAGCCATTGCTCAGAATCCCACTGGGGGTGCTTTGGAAGTGGAAATCCCAGAGGTGAAACAAGAGCAGCTCCCAAAGGTTAATTTACATGGTGGGAGCAGCAGGATGGCTCAGGGACAAGCTCTGGGGCACAGGGCTGGCACAAGGGACGTGGGGCTGGCCCTGGTTATGCTCAGGGACAAGCTCTGGGGCACGGGGCTGGCACAAGGGACGTGGGGCTGGCCCTGGTTTGATGAGGCCTGGAGGATGAGCCTGTTTCTGTGTGTAACACTCGAGCCAGTGCAGCTCGGCCTCCCTGGCAGGACACCGCCACTGAGCCCCCGCTGCCACTCTGTCCTCAGTGCCGCCCCAGCCCTGGTGGCACCCACGGGATGTCAGGAGTTAAAATGACATCATGCACAGCCCGGACCCAGCACGGCTGCGCTGGGTACTGCGGCTGCCAAATCCCTCTGCACCACTGAGCTCCGTGAGGCACTGACCTTCCCCACCCTGAAACCACCAGCATCTCCAGCCAGGAACGGCTGGGATCGCCTCTGCTGCCACCCACGAGCACTTCCAGGAGGTTTTGTGATGCAGAGAGAAGCGTTTCCCCCTCCCCAGAGCAGCTCTGCCTGGGTCTCCGGGCAGCAGGAGGATTCCCTGCAGTGCCACGGGCAAGGCAGGTATCACTGCCAATGGAGGAGACGGGGTCAGGCACGGAGAGCACCTCCAGAAACACGAGCCGGGTGTGGTTTGATGTTGGGAGAACTGACACGGATTTTCAGAGCCCTCAGAGAGGGCTGAGCTGGCAGTGACGTGGTGAGGCTGCATGTGCCAGCCCCAGCTCCAGCTGGATCGGGCACGGCAGCAGCTCCACTCCCCCCAGCACTCCGGGGAAAAGCAGAGCGCCAGGAAGCACCGCAGGAGCCAGGAGATAATGATCATTTAAGGATCTGCAGACAACAGAGTGCAAACACCAGGGAAGAAGTGTTACCACCCTAATCACAGCCTGGTCTCCAGCAAACGCCTGTCGATGGGAACAGCTGGAAGAGCAGCTGGAAGAGAAGGTTGTAAATGCTGTTTTCAATGTGGTGGGCCCTGGCACAGGGTGCCCAGAGAAGCTGTGGCTACCCCAGAAGAGTTTAACATGGCTTGGAGCATCCTGGTCTAGTGGAAGGTGGACCTGAATGGGCTTTAACGTCCCTTCCAAACCAAACCATTCCAGGATCTTATGATTCTCTCATTTCTCCTCTCAGTGGATCCATCACAGGGACAAAGGAGAAAGGAGGCAGAGTTTGAGAGCAGTGCCAGCTCCCACGTGCCTGGCAGGGAGCAGAGGGCTGTCAGGATGTGAGGCAGGGAGCAGGATCGCAGCCTGGCTCCGTGACATGCAGCAGCAGCCAGAAGATGGATGTGATGTCCCCCTTCCGCTTGAATCCAAGGATTTCAGGCTCTGAGCCCCACGGAAGGGGCTGTAAATTTTACCTAACAAGGGCTGGATGGTGCTCCAGGACCATGGAAATGAGCTCTGCAGCAAGGCAAGAACAGCCTGAACCACGGGCAAGGCAGGGAGGTGATGATGGATGTTTTCATTTGGGACAGAGAGCCATCAGCAACGCTTGTGCTGGATAAATCACCTTCAGACTTTGCTAACAGAGCCTGGGAATGCAGAACAGCAGCTGCAAACAGAGCCAGGCAGCTCCCACGGCCGAGCAGAGGATGTTCCCTCCCAGCCTGGAGCATCCTGCCTGCTCCTGTCTGCACGGATGAGCCTCAGGTCGAGGGCTCAAGAGGGCACAGCAGCCCCGTGGGCAGCCCCAGCCCCAGCTGCACAGAAGCTGCTTCTGCTCTGCTCCAAACTTGCACAAAAAGTGAAACCAGACCCGAGGCAGCTGATGAAACCACCTTTGCTTTTCCTGAGCCAGAACAGGAGACGTGGGAGGGTAAAACCCCCTGTGTGGGCTCTGAGATGTGACCACCGAGCCTCACCTCTGTGGGCGGCCTCAGCAAACCCAGCTCAGCGAACAGCTCCGGCTGCAGAGTGACACAGATGAGTGGGACATGCCACCGTCCCCAGCCACCACATCTGGCTTCCCCAGCGCTCACTGAGCCCGTGGCTGGATGGGACAACTCCCCTGCCACGCCTGCTGTCCCCAGCCAAGGCACACGAGTCGTGTCAGGCATGGGAGGAGTGGGGCAGACTCGGGAGTGGAGAGGCAGGGCACAGCAATGACCCCAAGGAGCCAGACCCACGCAGAGCAGAGCAGAGCAGAGCAGAGCAGAGCAGAGCAGAGCAGAGGTACCTGAAAAGCCGAGGTCCAGCAGCACGGCCCGTTTGCGGTCCTTGACGCTGCTGATCTGCTGGAAGTACAGGTCCACCACGAAGAAGAAGATGCAGCCGAAGAAGGCGATGAGGCCCACGGCGATGCCGTAGCTGCAGGCACTCTCATTCTCGTTGAAGATGCAGAGCAGCTCGGGGTGCTGGCTGTCCTTGTTCACGTAGCACTCGTTCACGATGGAGCCGAACACCACGATGGAGAAGATCTGCAGGAGGAAGGAGAGAACACGACTTGCTGCTGTTTGCATTTAACTCTGTTTTCCAACAGCAGCGTCACTGGATTCAATCCCGTCCTTGACTCCATGGCAACGCGGCATTTGTGAGACACATCCCGGCTCTCCTCTGGTTGGTGGTTCCAACCAGTACCTGGGTGTTCCTCCTCTGTGAGGTGGAACCTCCTCCTGCCTTCCAGTGCCTTGCTGTGCAGAGTATTTTAAGGATCTTGTTCTCCAGACAGGCTGGGGTGGGAAAAAATAAACAGATGGGGCAGGTCTCTGCAGGGTCTTTGTGCTCGTGCTGCTCTCTGCTGTCAGGCTGTGCCCCACAAATCCCCTCGTGTCCCTGTGGAGCGGGGAGGAAGGAAGGGACTGGGGATAACTGAGCGGCTGAGCCAGGGAAGGGCTGGGTTGCTGGTGGAGGGGACATGGGACGTGCGTGGGGACACGGGAACAGCTCACCCAGGCACGGGGGCACGGGCTGCCCTCAGAGCAACAAGGTGATTTTTCAGCTGGTTTAGCAGGGCCTGAAGGATGCAGCTCCTGAATCCATTATCCAGTGACCTGGCTTGGGCCCAGGAGGGACAGAAGGGCAGGGGCTGCCGGGGCTGCCCAGGTCCCCGCGCTGGCACCGGAGGGTGTCACAGCCCTGCGGGCAGGGAAGGAGCCGGACGGTAGCGGCTGCCTCAGTTAGCACCACTCACCCTGCTGCATGCCCGAGGAATTCCCTTATCTCCCGGCTCCAGAGGCAGGAGGGGAAGCTGTGGGACCGGCTGCAGCACAATCCGCTCTGGAGCCTGCTCCGGTAGAGCCTGGGGAGAGGCCGTGAGCAGGGAGGGGAGCAGGGCGTGCAGGCACATCTCCCTCACACCGGGAACCTCTGATCCCATCCCTGGCTGCCAGCACCGGCTCCCGCACCCCTGCACGCATCCCTGCTGGCTCCCGGGACGCAGCTGGAGGCCAGGGATGCCGCAGCAGAGATAAGAGGCTCCTCCAGCTCTCCCGGGAGCAGCTGGGGATGGAAACAGGGCTCAATTGGCTCCCGCTGCACCTGCAGGAACAGCACAACACAACGGGCACGAGACAGGGACAGGTGACACGGAGGCAGCAGCCCGGGAGCCAGGGGATGAAGCACAGCTGGTGGCTCTCACAGTCACCTGTGTCACCTCCTGCAGCTCCCGGGGAAGCTGTGTCACAGCAGGGGAAACGGAGCAGAACCTACGGTGGGCAAACCACCCCCAGGGTTCCACCACTCTTTAACATAACACTGGGATAGACCTCCTCCTCTTCCTCCCTTGGAATTTAACCACGGCCCAGGGTCCTGTCCCACATCCATCCCTGGCTCAGGTCAGCCCTGAGCACCAGCCACGAGCTCAGTGGCCACCCAAGTCACCCTGTGGCACCTGCACCCTGTTCCTCGCTGGTGCTGCACTTAGGGAGCACTTGGGATGACACAGCATCATCATCATCATCATCATCATCATCATCATCATCATCACCATCATCACCATCACACACACAACAAGAGGAGCTGCGTGTAAGGAAGAAACAACAACAAACAGCACTAATAGTTTTCCCAGAGCTTTGGCAGCATCTGTAACATCAGCAGTTGTAAAAATCTGCCCATAAATAATGCAAAATTGTTATTTACCATCAAAAATAGCAGCAGCATTTATAAAACAGGCCCTGGAAGAAATAATGTGATTCTGGAAAACATGAATAATTGAGAACCTCTGATTCCACACGATTACTTCTCTGGCAGGCCAGCAAGCTTGTACTCAGCTTCTCTGAGAAGTTCCACCCAGTTCTCCCAGGATTAACAACCTTCTCCATGCTTTTGGGAGCTGCTGGGAGCCCAGAGCTCCGGTGGCTGAGGGAGAGCTCCCATAAATACAACGAAGGATGTCACAGCACAGGTGTGTGGTGCCTGCATCAGCTTTGCGCACCTGGGGCTGTCAATATCAATGTTTTTTTTTTAAAAAAAGGATGTTTTATCAATTAACACCATGAGACCCTCACAACCACGTTTCATTGTACAAAACATGGGACACGCAGCTTTTCCTTGGGAGGTCAAAGTAGCAAGGAATTCCATGTGCACATGTTTGATAGATGAGCTCAAAACATCAGCACTGGCTGGAATATTCCTGTCAAAACGAGCCTTACCATGGGTTTTCTCTCCCTTGCCCCAGGATTGTAATGTTATGGTTTTTCTTAAAAAACCCACTGGTGAAGCATTTTAATGAGACTAGATTTGGTGCTGTCTTTCTAAGTATAGACAGAAAAGTGCTTTTATTTTAGGAAAACGTGGGTAGATGCAATAAATGTGGGCAGGGAAATAAACCCCCCCATGTTTTTTAAAGTTCACGCAACGAAAGTGCATTTTCCCAATCACCTCCACAAACCACAGTGGCTCAAACCCCCGACCAGCTCATCAGAGACTTGAAAGAGAAAACACAAGGTGAGATTTTCCACTGTGAGCGAGATTTTACAGGCCTGAGCAGTATCTCAGAGGATTTGCAAAGGAGCCTTCACAGGACACTCCATTTTCCAGCTGAACAACCCAACGCAACCAGCAGCAAATTCCGTCCTTCCTGGAGGAACTGGTGCAAGACACAGTAAGAAAACCGCATTCTCCCCAGCCACCCCAGTGGGACACTGCGTCCTCCATCCTTGCATCCTGCCAAAGCTTCCACAGGGATGGGGGGGCCGCCCGGGGGCTGCTGGTGTGGGGGTTCCTGAGTGCTGGGAGCCCCCAGCTCGGGCAGCTCCAGCAGCACAGACCATTAGTGCTGCTCTGCCTTCGGCTACGGGGGGATGGGAAGGAGGAAAGCTCTCCTCTCCCATCCTTTCCATTTAGAGCTGCACTTCAGCCACACGAAGGAGCCTCAGTCACACCCTGGAGGGAGCATGACACAGGTCAGGAGCTCTCAGACCCACAGAGACATGGATGGGCTGCTCGTGCAAAGGGAGCTGGGGTTCCGCCAAACCAGGGAGAAACTGAGACCTCTCTTATTAATGAAAGCCAGCAGCCCAGTTCCCCAGTTTAAAGTTTGCTTCCAAGCAAGAGGAGACACCTCTCCAGGCCAGGCAGCATTTCTGTGGCACAGGACAACGGGACAGGACAATGGGACAGGTCTTCTCTGCTCAGAGAGTGGGGGGGCCCTGGCACAGAGAAGCTGTGGCTGTCCCTGGATCCCTGGAAGTGTCCAAGGCAGGTTGGACAGGGCTTGGAGCACCCTGGGATGGTGGAAGGTGTCCCTGCCCATGGCAGGGGGTGGGAATGAATGGGCTTTTAGGTTCCTCCCAACCCAAACCATTCCAGGATTCTGTAATTCTGCTGGACCCATCAGGCCCGTGCGGGAGCCCAGAGCACTGGGACACTGGTGTGCCCAGGACGGAGATGCCTTTCAGGTGTGGATAAAGCTGGGAGCTGTGTCTGCCCTCTCTCCACCACATTTTTGCCATCTGGAGGATGCTGGCTGGCCAGGCTGCCTGCCTTGCTTCTGGAATCATGCTCTGCAGATCCCTGCTCCCTCCTGGAGCTCCAGCAGGCTGGACCCCAGCACACACACATTTTTCCTCCCCGTTGCTTTCAGCTTTCTGCAGCCCATCACCTAAAATGCGCTTCAGGAGACCTTGCAGCCTGAGCAGAGCCAGGCAAGGAAAACAAAAAGCAAGTAACACTGGAGAGCACGAGCTGAGAGCTTCCGTGTGAGCTGTCAGCCATTTTAAGGTGAGATGTTTCCACTGCTGAGGCGCTGTACTTGGATTTGGGACCTATAAAAAACATCACCAGAAGGTGTGGGGTTGTAGGAGACTGCAGAACCTGGCTTTGGTTACACACGCAAGCAACCATTAATGTCAGCATGGAGGAAATGTAACGCACGAGGAAAAATAATCCAGAGCTCATTTCCTCTGCTGTGGCTCCTGATCAACAGTGCTGGGCACAAACCACACGTGCAGAGAGCCAGCGCCAGGCTCTGGGTGATCCCTCACTCCCTCCAGGGAGCCAAACGCCTCCTGCTCAGCTCCCTCCCCTCCTGGAGCCCAGCAAGGGAAGGACGGACCATCAAACGAGAAGGGAAAACAGTTAAGGTCAAATTAGCACAGGCCAAATCCTGCTTAGCACCGAGTGTTTCCCTAAGCCCTGCTAAGCCCCTGTGCTGTGTCGGGCACGGGCCTGGTGCAGATTCCCCGCTCAGGGATGAGTGGGACCCTCGGCACAGGGCCAGGCTCCCTCAACGCCCACCCAGCTCCGATCCTGGGAATCAGGTCCTGGGTCCCTCTCCAGCTTATCTTTACAGTTGTCAGTCACAGGGACGTTTCCAGCACTGATCTGCACAATTTACTGGAGGATGTGAAGACCAAAGCTGTGCTTTAAGCACACCAGATCTCCCACAGGGCTATGGAGAGGACCACGAAGGGAAGAGCTGGCATGGCTCCTGGCACACAGAGAGGTGGTCTGATGCTGGCTGTAATAGGTTTATGGCCACGTCCACCAGGCTAATCAGCTTGGGAGGATGTGTATTGATGACCACATGACTGATTTTTCCTGAATTACTTTTTCTGATGCGGGAAGAGATGCTGGCTGAGACACAGCGTCCATTCAAGGCTCCTAATCTCATCCTGCATCTGAGCACATGGCACACCAGCAGTGCTTGAAACCAGAGATGACAGGAGCATGACAATTTAGAACCGTTTTAAGCTCAGATGCAGCGAAGCTTCCCTATAATTCCATTACCAAAATGTTAAGTTTAAGTTCTGCCTTTAATCCATAGCCTGCAGAAAGAGAAAATTAAGACAGAAATCTGATGACCCTTCTGAAAAATGGTCAGGACCAAAGTCTGAAGCAGCTCAGATCATGCTAATGACTCTGAGCATCGCTGTGGGCTCCTGAAGTGCCAGAGCAGCCTTGGAGCTCTTCTCCAAGAGCCCCAAGTGCTCGGGGGTCAGTGAACCCCCTGAAGAGCCATTCAGAGCTTATTCCTTGCACTTCATCTGCTGAGCTCCAGGGAGGTAGAGGGATGGGATGGGATGGGNGGACCCAGCACCGTGCTTTTGCTGCTGCTCTGCACGAAATCACAGGAATTGCTGAAAAAGTTTACCAGAATATTTTCCAAAACTGCTTTTAAAAGCCAAACATAAGCCTCTGTTAAATAAACAGTTGCCCTGCAAAGCTGAGCAGCCACTTGAAAGTCTGGCTGGCACAGGCAGTCACAGAGAAAGGAACTCATGATTCTGCAGGTATCTGTCATGAATATCGACTCTGTTTGGCCGTGCAAAAAATGTCTCAAACGGAAACCACAAGAGCGATCACATCTCCATCTGACAAACTGCATCAGACAGGGGGGGAAGAGATGAATGAGGAACTGTTAAATGGTTCTTTCCAGCTTTTGATTTTACAGCTCAAGCCAGGAGCAGTTTTTTTCCCCCTCAGATACTCAGAATTACTCTGTCAGGGGGAGGTGGTTGTGGGAGGCAGAACCAGGAATCCCCTTTGGCCACCGCTGACATTTGGGGATTTCTGTGTTGGTCACCATTCACCTGCCAGTCCCTTACTGCCAGCACAAGGTCCCCGAGGCAGCCACTGGAGTCAGAAAAGGGAACTGAACCTTCCTTTGGTGGTGGCTCCCTGGGAAGCCCCAGCAGTGGTGATCAGCCAGATTAGCACGAGTCACTCACCTCAGGCACCTGGGGCTGGCCCCAAATCCCTGTGGGATTTCTCCATCAGCCCCACATAAAACCAGCCCATCCCAGGCAGCTCCCTCCTTCTCCCAAGGGAACCTGACATCACACATGGCAAGGGTCACATCTCCGGTGTGGGATCCAGCTGCTCGGGTTCACCACGGGTACAAAGATGCGCCACAGAGGCACAGGAAGGAAAACCACGTGAAGAAAACCCACCCCAAAGCCTGATCTCAGCCACACCCCGCACCTCAGCCCAGGGCTGGCTGAATAACCACCCAGGGCTGTTCTGTGCTGGCACGGACAGCTCATCTCCCCTGGGATAGCAGGCAGGGCAGCCTGGGAAGGTTCTGTTTGCTTTGGGAATCAGGGAGTGGCACGGTGGGCATCGGTCCGAGCTCCTGCCCGGCCACCAGCATGGACCACCTGGGCACCACCACGTGCCCCAGGCTTGCCACGCTCACACAGGACAGCAGCAAGAAAGGCAGCAGAGACCTCAGCAAGGCCTTTGGCTCCCTCCTCCATCCAGGCTCTCCATCCTGGCATGGGTTTGGTCTGGCAGGAGCAGCAAAGCAACAGCTCAGGAGGAACCCAGGCACAAGGGCCAGCAGTGGGAAGGGAATGCACTCACACCTCGCTCTGACTGCAGTCCCAGCTCACACTGCAAAGGAGCCGTAAGTGCTGAACTGGTTCCAGACACGGGTAACTGGACTGCACCTGCCAAGCTGGGGCTCTGAACCCCCAGGCTGGAGCAGTGATGAACCCTGACAGATCTACCAGCGAATGTGAGACCTGGGAGAAGGGTTCCAAAGGGATCTCCTGCATGAGCTTCCCCAGCCCAACCCCCAGCTCACTGAAAAGAGCAAAAAACTCCCTTTTTGCTCAGTGGGCTTTGGAGCCAACTCTAAATGTTGCAAACATTTATGGGATAGCGCCAGGCTCATCCCACGTTTGTACACACCGGTGGCCCCTGCACTTTGGAGGGAAGTTGATGCATTTCTGTAGTTGTAAGCACTCGTTTGTCACTGATTCCCTGTGAACACAGAGCCATGAAATGAGGGACCTTGCCACTGAATAAACCAGTGAGCATGTACAGGAATGCTTGCTAAGCTGGGACTTTTATTTTGTATCTATATTCCATACTCTGGTCCTGCTTCCCAGCAGCGTCCAATCCCCTTCAGTCCACAAGGACAGGGAGCCCTCTGGGTGCGAGGTGACCCACCACCACCGGTGGGTCAGATTTAACCAACTGTACCCAAACCCAACACCACTGCCTGCACTCTGCCATTGCCACTCAAGGAGGATCCAGACCAAGTTTTCTTCTGGGAAACAGCTGCTGCCCTGCGCCTGAACTCTGCCCAAAATGCCCCTTCCACACCAAGCTGGATGCCCCAGATCCACTCCTGGGCCCCGTTCTTCCCCAGCAATGGAGTCGTGGGCCTTCTCCAAGCCCTGGGAAGGACACCAGCTCCCATCCAGCCACACACTGCAGCATGTGGTTTAACTTTGAGCATGTGATTGCAGCTGGAATTGCTCATGTGCTCATGTTGTGCTGCTCAGAGCCTCGGCCAGGGCATCCCAGCCTGGGAGCGCTATGGACACACCGGTTGTGCCAGCTGGAAGGAGGGCAGCTGGGGGGCTGCACCTCCTCATCACACCTTTCCTCTGCTCCCTGCCTCACTGAGCACTGCCACAGGTGACACAGAGCCAGCACAGGTGTGACATGGGCTAGGACAAGCCTCAGGCCCAGCTCGGCTCATCCACAGCCTCCAGCCAAGCACTGGAGCCAGGTGAGAGCCAGGCAGACCCTTCCTACAGGGGGCTTTTGGGAAGGACCTGGCATTCCTGACCTCCCACGGCCCTGTGCACCTGCAGATCTCAGCAAAAAGCCAGGCTGGGGGAGGCAAATTAGGGGCTGCCCTTAGCCCTGGGCATCCGGGCACCACGGCCCCGGGAGCGCCCTGGCACACCTCCCTGTGCTGCCTGGCCAGGGACCACCAAAGCCTTCCCTGGGCAGCTGCACAGCCCATTCCACCTCCCGCTCCCTGCTGCACGGTGGGAATTCACAGATGGGAAACGTCCAACAAACATGACATCCTTTCAGCAGCACGGGGGAGCCGGGCAGGGCTGGCTCCCGGATTTCTGTCACACACACGCATGCACGGAGCGTGGAAGGCAGGAAAATGTCCTCTGCCTCCTGCTCCAAGCCCCATCCTGCAGCACCGAACAGGAGAGGGGCAGCGGCGCTTGCCCCCGCCGCTCCCTGCCCCATTCCCGAGGAAACTCCCTGCCAGCTCCCCCGGGAGCCAGCACAGCCCCATGGGGCTGGGCAGCGCCCGCCGCACCGGCACCGGCACCGCACCGGCACCGGGCACGATGCACCGGCTGCGGGCACGATGCACCTGCACTGCCCATCACCCCCGCACTGCCCATTGCCCCTGCACTGCCCATCGCCCGGACACTGCCCATCGCCCGGACACTGCCCGCAGCGCCGGGCGCTGTCCCCGCACCGCCGCTGCCCAGCCCCGCGCCTCCGCGGCCGTTCCGCCTTACCCAGGTGGTCACCCGGAGGAGGGTCTGCGGCTGCTTCAGGAAATCCACGGGGTCGATNGTGGGGGGGGGAGGAGGTGGGCACGGGCAGGCGCGCGCGGCCGGCGCGGGGCGCGCTCCCCCCCGCAGCGAGCCCGAGCTGAGCCCCGGGCACCGGGATGGGGCTCCGGGCGCTGTGACAGCCGCTGTCACCGGGGTGTGGGCACAGGCACTGTGACAGCCACTGCCCCCGAGCTCTGGGCACGGGCTCTGTGACAGTGGGACAGCCACTGTCCCCGAGCTCCGGGCGCGGGCACTGTGACAGTGGGACAGCCACAGTCACCGAGCTCTGGGCATGGCCACCACAGCACAGCTGTGGGCACTGTGGGTAGCCAGTGACTGTGGCCATGGTCACTGTGCTGTGGCTGGGGACACCACAGTACAGCCAGGATACCTTGCCATTGCCAGGGTCACTGTGCTGTTCCAAGAATTACCATCCTACGGTCACTGTGCTGCTCTGAGGATAGCGTGCCATGGGCAGGGGTGGGGTGTCCTTGCAATGGTCACCATCCTATGCCAGTGTCACCGGGCAATGGCAAAGGCTACCTGTGCTATGGCCCTGTGAGCAGCTGGGCTGTTGGCAGGAGGGCGATGCCATGGCCCGCAGCACGGGGAGGTCACCACGCTACTCGGCTCACCTCTGCTGTGGACACTGACCCCAAGATAAACACCACTTCTGTGGCCAGACCCCCCGAAAGGGTGGCTGTCACCCTTTGGGGACCCTCAGAGGCCCTGCAGCCGGGAGGGCTCTTAGACCAGGCACAAGCCGGGGCTGCGCTGGCCGCTCACCGGGGCCAGTGGCCGAGAACAGAGGGGAAGGTTCGGCAGCTGCTCTTTGCTGTTGCACACCCACAGCTGGTGCAAGAAAAGGGAAGTGAAAATGGGTGGGGCTGAACTCTTTGCTTCCCTCACGCTTGGAAGGAGACACCCAGAGCTGCTATGGGAGGGGAAGAGGCCAAGCCCCATCGCTGCTCCCTCCCCATGGACAGCAGGAAGGAGGAAAAAGAACCTTAGAGGGAAACCCTCGAATAGTGCGGAGGGAGTTCCCCCCGCGGCTCCAGGACCATCTCCTGAGTTAGTTTTCACAGCACCGCGATGCTGATCCCGGTTCCATAGATACCGATGCCATGACAACTCTGACATCATCCCTGCTTCGGACGGGAGCTGCAGGGAGAGGCGCAGGGAGGAGGAGCACGCACGCCCTGCTGGCACGGGGCTGTGGGGCTGGGGGCTTCTCCCGGCCCCAGCACGGCTCTCCTACCGCCCCGCTGCCCCGGCCGCCCCCTTCCCCATGCAGGGACCGTGTCACCGCCGCAGCACACGGGGTACCTGTGGCAGGTGTGTTCCACCCCTCACACACGATGCAGTCACAGAGTGAAAGATTCTCGTGTGCTGGATCCTATTCCCAGCTCCTTTTGGCGTTTTGCAGCTCTGCCAGTCTGTTCGTTCTGGCAGGTTGGGATCAGGATTTAACTGTTAAAGCTCATGGTGATGCCATGCAGTTTTTCTCAATTACAGGTGAGTCATCATCTCTCCAGGTCTATTTCTGACTCCCAGCAGGAAAAGCAGAATTCAGCCCTTCATTCCTCAATGTCACCAGCTCAGCAACCATCACATTTTACTAGGCAAAAACGAAATAGCCTCGAAGAGAATGGTGGGTTGGTCCCTCCTGCTTTCTGCTGGCAGGATGGCTCATGGAGCTGGCCAGGGATGGTACCCCAGTGCCAAGTGCATCATTGCCAGCTCATCCCTGAATTGCAGGTCAGGAACAAAGACCAAATTAACTTGAAGGGATTACCCGAGGTGAGATTTTCAATCAGCTTCAGCAGTTCAGAAGCAGCTGTTTCAGCATCCTCAAAAATCAGTTTCATGCTTTGGGAATGAACCATCCCAAATCCGTCAGCCCAGAGTTCCTTGTGATGGCAAGGGCTGCCCTGCTCCTCGAGGGTGGCTGGTGCCAGGGAGGCAGCATGTTCCAGGGACATTGCACAGGGAATCAGCCGGACCTCAGGGATCTGCTCCTGGTTTTCCAATGGCATTGGGAAAAACACTTCTTTCTCCCTCTTTCTAACATGTCTTGCCTAGCTCGTCTGTCCCAACTGGAGCAGGCATATTTTGGACAATGCAAGGCATGAGGGACCAGGACACTGCCTAAACTGAAATCCCTGCTCCTAAACTTGTCCTTTCTTTGGGGTTCATCACCCCAACTTCTGCTGTGGGCAGTGTTTATACAATCATTGCCCACATCATGGGGTGCCAGTTTTCTTCCCCTGCTACAGCTCAGATAAAGCACAGGAGGTATCTCCAGCCCACATACAAACTGTCTTTCTATCTCACTTCCTATTGCTGCAAATCAACGGATACACAGAGCCAGCCAATAATGGGGAAGGATATTGCACCTTCCACATTTTCCCCATCAAATGGAGAACAGCAGCATTTGGAAATGGCACTTCCCAGAGCATTTGTCCAGTTGGAACAAGTCTTGTCTGCATTTATCATTCCCACAGGATTTCAGGGATAGGGAACAAACAGAGCAGCACGCAGACAACTGCCCAAGATCTGCCCATGTTTTATTGTACATGAGTTTAATTAAGGGTAGTGGAAAACCTGTATTTGCTTTCTGCTTCTCCTAGTCATGCCAACGTCTTATCTTTGTCTCTATCACAAAAAACCTATCAGGTCTACGTGTGGTGACGTGATAGCCCCACATCTTGTCTCCTCCAGGTTTTGTCCTTCTTCAAAACCTGTTCCTGCCAGCCCTACCCACTCAGCCAAGGGCTGGGATCAGGACCCTTTAGGCACTGGAAGGGGCTCCAAGGTCTCCTTGGAGCCTTCTCTTCTCCAGGCTGGACACCCCCAGCTCTCCCAGCCTGGCTCCAGAGCAGAGGGGCTCCAGCCTTGTGATCAGTGACCTCCTCTGACCTCGCTCCAACAGATCCACATCTTCCTTGTGTGTGGGGCCCCAGAGCTGGACAGGGTGCTCCACTTGGGAAAAGCAATGTGAAACCACCTTGTTCTGGGAGCAGCTCCAACAATGTGTGTTTGGAGTGAAGCAATCCCAACGTGCAGGACACAGCCTGGCTGCAGTGCCCAGCCCGAGGGAGCTGGACAGGCTCTGGACATGGATTCCAGCCACTGACTTCAGCAGCTCCCTGCAGTCTGACCCTGCCCTAGCACGGGCGTGGGTGGGAAAACAGCTTGTCCTTCACATTCCCTGGGCAGCAGGCTTGAAAGCAGGCAGCACTTTGATAGATGTTCATGTCGTCGTTGCTCTGAAATGCTTTGCTTGCCATTCATTAGAGCTTGGCTGGTGCTGCTTTCAGCCATTAGGAAAATGAGAGTTGATGGGAATATTGAGAGGAGCTTAGAAGTCCATAGGGCCCAGTGGCAGAGAGAATGGGCTTCCTGATGAGCAATACCTTAGCCCACTATCACTAAGAGATCCAAAAATATCTGGAAGATCATTTATTAGCTGGTTACTCATCCACTTGTGAAACGTTTCTCAGGTGAGATTCAGCACTTACTGTACATGGATAAACTTAGGGTAAGTGTGCCAGAAAAAACTGTGGAAAACTTTACTAACTGAAATCACCGAAGGAAGACTGGGATAACAGAACCTGAGGAGCTGAGGCAGCATTGGTTTTGAACAGTGGAGTTGGTATCTCAGTGCTTGCATAAAACCCAAACTGAACCAAACCCCAAAGGGTTTCAAAACGCCTCTCAGTGGTGCAGCCGTGGCCTCAACGGCTCAGGAGGAAACTCGGCATCTGCTCCTCCAAATATTTCACAGCACGAAAAGTTTGGGGGTTTTGGCAAACCAGAATCTAATCTGATTCAGCCACTGCTCCCCACCTTGGGAGGAGCTTGAAAAAGGGGAATAAGGTCTCTTGCTGTTCCCCAAAGTGGCCTGCTTAGGAACACACTGGCAAGTCCCATCGTGCTGGGGACGTGCCAACCAACAGCTGACTTTGGTGCTTGTCACCTGCAGCTGTGGCACAGGTGAGCAGAGCTGACAGGTACAAGGACATGGGGCAGCTCAAGCTACACTGGACAGGAAGAGCTTCCACAGCTCTCATTTGAGCTACGTCAAGCTTTGCTGCCAAAATACACTGAAAATAAGAAAAGCTTTCTTTATTAACTGAACACAACCCTAACAGGTCCTCAGAATCATGAGCAGGACGGAACCAATGGAAAAGAGATTTGTGGGATGGATGGAGATGAGGGATTTTATAACTGTGAACACTGTCAGGCCCAGGCCTGTGCAGCACAAGCAGATTAAAACAGCCTCCCTGAAAGAGATTTTCATCTAAATGGGAAATACAGGCAAAGGCTGCCCTCACAGCTATTTTTACCCGCCTTTTGCAGAAGTGGTAGTGTGGCTGCAGAAGATGAAGTGACTTACCTGGTGTCTAGCAGGAAGCTTATGACTAAAAAAGAATGGAATTTTGATCTCCAGAGCCTCCAGCCACGTGCTCTGGCCATGTGAGCACTGTCTTTTGTACCTTGTATATCTTTTACCCCATCTAAGCAGCAGAACATGAGGCACAGTCACAGAATCTAACTGTTTTTATGCACACCTGGATGGAAAAAGAGGGGAAAACCCAGCTTTGCCTGACCATACTCAGAATTCACTCCATCCAGTACTGGGACTTGAGCTTAGAACTAAAGCTTGGTGTTCTGGGAAACATGGAAGCTTTGAGGGGCTGTGTGAAACATCTGCCTGGTGGGACAGACGTTAAATTAACTCAGCTGTTTTCTCTCTCAGATCTGCTAACCCAAAGCAAAACTCCCACAAAACTCTGTGGGATTTCTTCCTACCTTTTCCCATGCAGAACAAAGCAGGTGACAACCATGCCAAGGAAGTTGGATCCTTTCTCTGCCTGTTCCATGACTGCTGTGTATTGTTCCCTGTACCCACCTCTGGTCTGTGCAGGAGCCCTGTGCACGAAAATCACTGTTACAAAATTATCCAGTGAAGTTGACTCACCCTTTCTAATCTGTTAATGACCAAAAAAGCCAGAACTTCTCAGTATATGACCAGCTATGGGCTGAAGATCGGGTAGGAAATATGCTGGAAACAGCATCCAGTGTTTTATTCTGCTTCCAAGTGCAGATTTTAGCTGCAGGTAGAGGAATAACACATCCCTTATTTAGGTTTGCACACTAGTTTGAAAAGTAACTGAAGTCACAAAAATCTCCTCCCAAAATGACAGGAAAGGGACTAGGATGAGGTAAAACATTTGGTATCTGGACCAGTCTGTTCCACAGAAGAGACGGAAAAGTCAAGGAAATGCAAGGAAATACACGGAAATACATGGAACATCCTCTGTTGCCCTCTACTGTTGGCTCGGTCAGATGTAAAGGGAATTTTCCCGGTGGTTCCCCGTGGGAAGCGCACTGCAGCCACAAACAGAAGCCAAGGGAGCATCACGGGATGTGCTATATGAGAGGGAAAACTGGGACTAGGAAGGGGCTTCTGGATTTGGAGTGCTCGGGAGGAAAAGCATCACCCTGCACTAGCACAGCGCGTGGAAGTGGAGGGCACTTTTCCATGGGAAGCAAGGGCAGAACTGGGCAGGTCTCAGTGCCACCGTCGGGGTGCCAGCCCATGCCAGGTGCTGAGCCCAGAGAAAGGCCAGCAGAACTTTCCGGGCTGGATCAGCCACTCCTCACCAGGACTGTCACATGCCAAGGGGAACACAGCGGTTTCAAAATCTTGACCAGTGCTGGTGTGGCTCATCAAGACTTGGGAATTGGACTTGCGTGATCCCTGTGCGTCCCTTCCAGCTCAGGATGTTCTGTGCTTCTACTTGTGGAAACGTTAAGAGTAATTACAAAGATTCAGAACTGACAGCGAAATCAGGCCCGTCTGAGTTGGGATTTTTTTACATACATCAGCACAGAGAAGGGCATCGAACCCCAATTACCCTCAGCAAACCACCTCTGTTCCACAGTTTTGCAGAAGAGGCCAACTACCATCATCCCTCAGCTCCCTGGGCTGCGATGAACACCTGAGCTGAGTGCTGGCCAGCCTGGAATCAGGATTTGGTGTTCATCAACACTTCCTTGTGGGACTGATCCAGACCAGTGCCTCAGCTGGTCCCGAGGCTGGCCCTCATCCCCTTGGATTACATTTTAGCTGATTTGTCTCCACTCACCTGTGGTTTGCTTTCCTTGTTTTATTACTTTCCCTATGACCCTACAAAATCAAGAGCTGACTTCACATCACCTTGTTGGCTGTGCTTAATCCTGACTACACAAAATACTGAACAGCTCCTCTCCATCCTTCAGACAAAAACCCTGAGCAGCCATTCCAGAAATGGAATGAAACCCCAACAAAAATCAGTGCTCACAGGGAGGGAAAAAAAAACCCCTAAAAAATCCAAACCCTCCCCTCTCCAAGCCTGTAAAACTCTAACAGGAAGAATCTCCCACACTGCCTGGAACAGGCTGAAGCAAAAGACACAAGAAAACAAAGGAACTCTTGGGAATCCTACTGTAAACAGGAGCTTGCGTACACCCAGCGCACTGCAAAGGAACAGCTAATCCCTGGAAAAATGTCAAAGGCACAGTGCTGCTTCTGCCATCATCTGCAAGTCTGCCTGCCATCCATGGAACAGACGATTCCCTCAGGGCTCCCTGCTCTTTGCTTTTGGGGAGGGAATAAAAAAATAAGGAAAAAAAGTGAAGTACAGCTGGAATGCAAACCAGTCCATGAAAACAGTGAGGAATTTGGGAAGCTGCAGGGTTAGTCAGGTACCTGTCGCACAGCAGCAGCTCTTGAGCAAGGTCCCACAAGCTCCTTGGGCAGCACCTGCTCCTGGCTCTGCTCTTCCTCACCAGGGCTCCTCGTACAGAGAGGAAGCAGCTTCCCCATCCCAGGAAATGGGATTACAAACACTGCCCTTCAGTGATGCCACCCTGCTCCAAATCAGTGAGAGCTGAGCTACTCCCAACTCTAATGCTGCCCCTCATGCTGTGAGTAAATCAAAAAAATCACTGGAATCCCATAAAAATCCCCACTGTTCCCCATATAAAAGCAAACTCTGACCTGACAGGACCTGCTGTACAAATTCCTGCACTTCTGTAAGGCCAACAGAGAATTGCATCAATTCAACAGCACAACAGGAAAGGACCAGGAGCAGCCCCACCTTGTCTGATCAATCCACACAGAATCACACAACCTTACCTGAGCAACCAAACTATAATATATATATAAATATATATGTTTATAT
>VYXC01000142.1:252777-287158 GCA_013397175.1 Platysteira castanea
AATTTATATAGATATCATATATAAATATATATATATTTATAAATATATATGGTTTTTTTTATATATAGCAGTAGTATCTTGGCATGCAGAGTTTAGACCCACCAGCACAGCATGATCCCTGTTCCTAAGATCCCATGCAGTCGGAACCAGGAATGAACTTGGTTGCTTTATTATTTTTACATCAACAGGAAATATAATTTGAATACAGAGATTTTTAAAACTATATTTAATCTAGTGCATTTAGTAGAGAATTCACAATTTTCTGTACACGAGTACAAGTACCTCCAATGGAAATTCCTTACCCAAGACTAAAACTTGTGGTACAAATGAGCAGCAGAACAATCCCCCCACTCCTCACATGGTCAAGTCCACGGAGATGAGGATATGCCTGAGAAACAACTACGTCAGAGCTCTTCTGCCAAGCCAAAAACATGAGAGAACAGAGTGCAAGCACACATTGTATCAAACGGCCACTTGGCAAAGATAGAAACTGCCCTAAAAGCATCCTGGCAGCCACAGCTGGTGGCCTCATTTTTAGGCAGGATTTGCTAAAGACACTGACTTCAGCTTGAAGGCTCTTCCCTACTGCTGCCAAGACAGGACAGGCTTTTCCTCCTGCACTCCAACACCACCTCCCTGAACCACACAAAGTGACCAGAATGTGAGGGATACACCCTGAGCTCTCTCTCTGCACTCAGGGAGTGGACAGGTGTGGTGGGAGGTTCCCGTGTCCCTCTGGTCCCTGAGCCCTGGCCAGCACACCCTGGGACTGGCACAGGGCAGTGCAACTCCCCAGTCTGGTCCCTGGGCAGTGTGAAGGGGACAAGGGATGAGGCAGATGTTTCACCAACCTGCTCATTCACACTGAAGCAACTGAGGGAGAAATCTCATCATCTGCTCCGTGGGCGAGGAAATTGTCACAGAGAACAGTCGAGGGCAGATTGGAATGGAACACAAAATTCCTCCTTTAGCACAACCAAATCCAGAGGGAAACGCCTGCCCACACCCCCAGTTGCTAAAAGTGTCCTGACAGAACTGAGCCATTTGGGTCCTACCTGCAATAAGGGAGGGCTGCAGCCCGTTTGTTGGTCCTCTCCCCTCTAGTGGATCTCAATGGGCTTTGTTTTGGGGACTGAGTTTACCACCAAAAGACAAAAGCCAAGAGCTGGGATATATTTGTTCTAAGAACCTCAACATGGTGATAGGGAAATTTTCTGAGCACTTTTAACAGCCTGAATGACACCTTCAATCACACTCTTCACACAGTACCTTATCATCAGCTCATTCAGGGCTGTGTTTAGAAACGTTACTACATAAAAAGTTCATGGATCATTAGTCCATAAAAGTCTCATATTCATTTAACAGACCTGACTTGAAAGGACTTGACTGTGCCACAAAATACTAAAATGTGTTTCCGAAGGTGTTACTGGTTCTCTAATCACTAAGGAGAACCACACATGGTGGTGTGAAGACCAAAGTCTCAGATAAGAGGTGCCATTGCTCTAATTACAGCAGCACCATTAATGTTACCAGTCAAAACTTGGGAAAAACCCCAAGGGTAAATTCATAGGTGTGCTGTGGGGCATGAGATAAGGAAGCTCAATAAAATATGGAAGAAAATCTCAGCAGGAAACATGGAAGGAAAAAAAACCCCTGCTGTTGTCAGGGCTCGTGCAAACTTCTCCCAGCCAGGAGTGCAGGAAGGGATGAGATCATGACCTACGTGAAGAACTTGAAATGATTCTGACTCTGTTTTGTAACTGTCTCCTTTTATAAAGAGATGTGTTGGACGCATTGTGGTGTAAATGTATTTATAGTTCTACTTCCCTGGAACCTGAATTCACACTTAGGTATTCATACAGGGATGCAGCTGAGCCAGGAAAACTCAGAGCCTGGATTCTGCCCAGTTCCTATAGAGGGAACACACCCGAGGGGCTTCTCTGGGCCCCTGTGCAATAAACACTGCAAACCTCACACCACAGTCCTCAGCAGGACTCAAACACTGCAGGGCGTTTGTAAAGTCATTTTCTAGAGAGAATTTTAGCTGGGAGCAACACCAGAGTATCAAGCAGGCCAGCAAGTACCAATCAGGAATTTCATCTCCGAAATATCACATGCTAAACAAAGCTGAATATGCTTCATTACAAAAATTCTCCAGCTCTTTTTATGACAAAGATTCACACCAGAAACAAAGAGGTTATTTGCTTTATGAATAAGCAATTCCATAGAACTTACCATTAAATCACTTCTGGATTTAAAGAGAATTACCAATCAATTTAAAATATTTGAATTTTATGCTGTTGATGTTTTGTTCCATTCCTCAGATGAGGAGTTTGTTTTGCCCTGCTTTAGTTTCCCTTTCTGCAGTGTCCTCTGACATGTCAAGCTGAAACACAAAACCAAACTGAGAAATCTGGGCTCCATGATTTTAGTGTTTAAATTAAATGTACCTGCCCTCAGGACTTTTGTTACAGGAACTGGATGCAAAAGTAACAACAAACGCTGGAGATCCTGGAAAGAGAAATCCAGGGGTACAGACTTGGCACAAAACCCAGCATCAGTGTTCTCCATCAGAACAACAGATATGAAAATTACAATTAATCAGATGCATTTTTCTAAAACATCAGGGCAATGCCTGCAGAGAACACCACTGTGTTCAGGGAAAATGAATTCCAGACACAAAAATAAGCAAATGCCCCCAAAATCAGGAAATGTTGTAATGAAATGAGTTTGTCAGTGACTCAATCTCAGAGGTTTCTGGGAATTCCCATGTCAAATATAAGGCCTCAACCCCTCAGGTAATACATTACTGGTACCATTTATCAAAACATTATTGGGATAGGTTTTTCAAATCTCCTTTTGGCATTAGTTCAACTCTGAATCAGTCCTACACAAACAGAATTATTGACACCCACTGTCCCTGCAGCGACTCCACATGAATTGAACTGCTCTGCTGGATTCCCAGAGCAATCCCTCCTGGTTAATCACAGCTTCCATCCTTCCAGCCATCCCTCCAGCGCTCATCCACACGGGAGCAGTCGAATTCTGACTTCCCCAGCTTCCTGTTCACTTCATTGTGGAGGAGGCACAGCCACTGGGAGAAATTACTCCTGGTGCTTGTATCGGGTTGGTTTGTCCGTAATCTGCAAACAGGGAAGGGGAAACAAATGTTATTTCTTTATAGTTACCAAATTCAATACCCAAAGCAGGCACAGAGTCCCAGAGAGAGCACAGAGAGATCAATAATTATCACCAGTTCTCTACATTCGCTGCAGGTTGGTTTCATTCACTATCTGGTCTCGGCAACTGCAAAAGACACAGGACTCAAAGTTTATCTATGATAAAAAGCAAAAAGTACTGGAGTTCATCAAAACACTGAATTAAAATTATAAAAAAATAATAAATTAAAAAATTGAGGTGGTATTTTTCTCAGTGATGCCTGCTAAGTTAATAATTAGGTTTCAAACTTTTTTGCCTGTTCAACTGGAAAATTCTTTGAAACTTCTGAGAAAGACACTGAGGGCAGCAGAAAACTTTATCACAGAACCCCAGAATGGCTTGGGTTGGAATGGACTTTAAAGATCATCTCATTCCAATCCCCTGCCATGGGCAGGGACACCTTCTATCAGATCAACCACCACAGCCTGCTTCAGTCTTTGCCTACTCTCCACTACTGAGATTGCCAATACAGGACATTTTTGAGGTAAAAGATCACTTGTCTCCTGAAAACCAAATTATTCCAAGCCCCAGTCTAATTCCACAATTGTTCACAAGCCCAGTTTGAACCAGAAAACTCTGGAATTGCCTCAGGTAGGCCTTCGAGGCAGCACAGAACCCAACAGCATGAGGACAGGTGTTTGTTTTTTGAGTGAGTGTGTCTGTGATTGACGCAATAATGGAAGAAACCAGCTCAGGTAGCTACAAACCCCAAGTGCAGGAAGAGCTCCTGATATGCAAACTAGCTGCTGCAGCCCAGCACTTCTGGCAAGCCCCTCCAGCACAAAAACAAACTGAGGCTGCTCACCTTTCCCCCAGATCCTCAAAAAACCCGCTGAGGCCACTCACCTCTCCCTCAGGTCCTCTGCGCAGTGCTCGCAGGGGTAGAACTTGGAGAAGAGGTTGATGAAGTCTCTCATCTCCTTCTGCTGGGCCCCGGAGGGCCGGTCGGGGTAGTAGGCGGCCATGGTGTGCAGGAAGGCCCAGGTGCTGCGGCCCAGCTGCTCGCTGTCCAGGGGACAGTCCGGAGGGGGCTCCTTCTCCTCCGCGACCGCCACGTCCTGCAGTGGGACAGAGGGGTGTGAGGGGACACCGGGGCTTGGTGGGGAAACAGCCCTTTTGCATTGGGTGGGAAGGTGAGATGGGGAGAACAGGTCCTTCATATATTTTCTGAGGACGTGGCAGAGCACCCCTTACACTCACTGAGGGGACACTGCAGAGCCCTCCTCACACAGTCAATACGAACATGGCAAAGCCGTCCTCGCACCCTCTGTGGGGACAAGACAGAGACTCTTTCACATCCTCAGAAGACATGGCAGAGCCCCCCTCACACCCTCAGTGAGGGCAATGGCAGAGCCCCCTCACCCCCGGGGAGAAGATGGAGACCCCCTTCCCACTCCCACTGAAGGGAACTCTGTCCCCGGCTCCTTCACACCCTGAAGGGAACACGCAGCCTCATCCCACTTGAGGGGGCAGGATGGAGGACTAAGGGAGCTCTACAGGGGCTGGGGGTCGCCAGGGGTTCCAGAGGAGACTCCCGCCACCCCTCCCGCAGGATAGCCGCGCCTCACCGCGCCGCCCGGGGCCGTCTGCTTCCTCTGCTCGCGGAGCCAGCTCTTGAAATCCGTGCAGGCTCGGCACGGCTTCTTGGGCGGCTCCCCCGCTGCGCCGTGCGGGACGGCGAAGGGGAAGGAGCCGCTGTCGGTACCCGGGAAGGGCGTAGAGCCCCGGCCCGGCCGGCCCTCGCTGGGCGCCGCCATGTTGGCGCCGCGGTGCAGGACGGGCCGGGGCGGCGCCATGCCCGCCCGGGCGCTGTGAGGGGGCTTGGAACCGGCACACACCGAAGTGCCATTTCTGGTGTACTTTTACCAAAAAACAGCAGCAAACTCTGTATTTAAAAATTGTATGTGAGCAGAACAGGGAAGGGTTGCTTCACACGAGACTCTTGCCTGTGCTCCCTCGGTTTTCGCTTCACACTGCCCCTCAGGTATGATGGGGCTGTGCTCACCCTCAGGGTGGCACAGGGATCCCCTCACCGGGAGGCTGAAGGGGGTCTCCATCTGCTTCCCTTCTGTGTGAGGGAGGGTTCTGCCATGTCCCCCCTGAGGGTGTGAGGAGGTTCTGCCATGTCCCCCGTGAGGGTGTGAGGGGGCTCTACCATGTCCCCTCAGAGGGTGTCAAAGCAGTTCTTCTCATATGACCCTCCCAAATGAGCACAAAAATACGTATAAATATATGTACATATGGGGTCTGGAGCATCTCTGTGATGAGCAGAGACTGCGGGAGCTGGGCCTGGTCAGTCTGGAGAAGGGAAGGCTGAGGGGGATCCCATCAGTCCATACAATTCTTTCCCAGGGCTGCCAGAGGATGGTGCCAGACTCTGTTCAGTGACACGACGAGGAGCAATGGCCATAAACTAAAACATAACAAGTGCCACCTCAACATGAAGAAGAACCTCTTTCCATGACGGTGGCAGAGCACTGGAACAGCTGCCCAGGGAGGATGTGGAGTCTCCCTCTCTGGAGACATCCCAAACCCACCTGGACACATTCCTGTGTCACCTGCTCCAGGTGACCCTGCCTGGGCAGGGGGCTGGACTGGATGATTTCTTCCAAACTCAACTATTCTGGGATTCTGCAGTGTGTAGATGCTGTGTGTGGCAGAGCCCATGGCACACAGCAGCTCCCCTTCGTGCCAGCAGCACCGACAGGCACCTCAGTGTTATCTCCAGCACAATCATACAATCAACAGGGCGATTTTATGGACAAACAAATGGATAACTCCATTCAACTCATGCTCCTCTATTGCAACACACCCATATGAAGTTCTGCATGTTTTTAACACCTGTCACATGCTTGTAAATCCATATTGAGGGAGGATTTTCCTCTTTCTGAGAGCGTTGGCACATGTCACACCAGGGCAGGCGCTGCCTGGGAGTGTCTGGGTTCCTCGGGGTGATGGAGAGCCAGACCTGTCCCTAGGGCCTTGGTCTTGAGTGGACATTTGGCATTTCTTATTTTATTCCCAGAGAGCCACAGGCTTGTGACCACATGAGGGTGGTGACCCAGCTCCCGGGCAACAGTCCAGCCTGGCATCAGACTTTGGAGCTTGCTCTTTCACCCCTTGGAAATGCTAATTAGCTGTGGCCTTAAGAAATTCTTAATGGAGGACAGTGGGTGAAAATTTGGAGAGCAGCACAGACTTGCTCTCGTCCTCCTTTTTGGCTTGATTCTGTCATGCTCTTAATGGTTTGAGAGCTACAAGATAAGTCGTGAACAATGTGAATATTGTATCCACTTCAACTTTTCTCCTGTTCATCACTGTAGGTCAAGCAAAAAATATGATTATTTTGTTTAATGCAAACAAATGTATGTCTGGGATGGAGGTGGACCAAAATGTTACCTTATATGTAAATATATATGTATGTGATTTATTTAACACAGTGTGGTATAAAATGTGTATTAGAAAAAGCATTATTTTAGAGGAAACCCTTAAAAACTTGCCCTCAAAAATATTTCAACACTTGGTGCGTTTCATGTGGAAATAGCTGAGCTGTTTCCTGCTCTGTGGAGCACTGAGCTGATGGTCTGGATCTCCATCTTGGGGTCTCTATTTACCAGTGCTCCTTTATTTTTATTTATGTCCAATTTCATGGGAATACTTCTTTGCTGATATTCATGAGGGAGGGAGAAGACACGTGAGTAACTGGTAGGAACTGCTGGAATGGCTTTGTCTAAAGTTGTAGAAAACTATAAAGATAAATTTCACATGCAAAGGAAAGATGAAGTAGGGACAGTGACATTTTTATGTCTGTTTTCCTTGCTCACCAATAAATGTTTTAACTGATGCTCATGACCTCATTCATTTTTGTAAAATCAGGAAAACCGAGAATGAGATACCAAGGGAATTTCCTCCAGAGCTTTATTGTTTGGTCTTCAAGCAATTAGTTGCAGAGATTATTTCCAAGTCACAGCAATCCCCTGGCTTGGCCGTTAGCAGACTTTGCTTCCTTGATAGTGATTTAATTTATGTAGTCCATTAAAATATGAGCATTTTTATTGAAAAGGAAAAAGCTGATAGCCTGGAAGGAGGCTGTTGGTTACAGAGATTTGTGCTCCATGTTGCTCCCCTCGCCCCTTTCCTGCTGGGCTGTAGGAGCAGAGCTGGCTCTTTAGGAAAAGGTCCTCCCAGTTTTCTCCACTTGCCCTCAGATCCAGCATCAGCTTGGATTTCAAAGTTAAAAAAATAGAGAAATGCTCAAATTCAAGTCAGAGCAAGGAAACTCACTGTCTCTAAATGAATCCAAGTGCAGAGCCAAATTAGTTCCATCCAAAGGAAGGAATGTGGTGCAGAGCTGAGGAGGAATGAGGGAACCTTCCCTCCTGCTACCCCTTGGACAGCCCTAACGCACCCAGCCTTGTGCTCCCAGCACTGATTTAGGAGCTGGAGTGTGCTAGAGCCTGTTACCAAACAAACTCCTCACACAGATTAGATTTGAGGGAGGAATTCTTCCCTTTGAGGGGGCGAGGCCCTGGCACAGGTTGCCCTGAGAAGCTGTGGCTGCTCCTGGATCCCTGAGAGTGTCCCAAGGCCAGGTTGGACAGGGCTTGGGGCACCCTGGGACAGCAGAAGGCATCCCTGCCATGGGCTCCTGGGCACAGGTGCTGCCAGCAAAGCACCTATTTTCAGTTACTGGTGTTTGTGAGACTGGGCCCACTGAAGTCACTGAAGTCACTCATGTCACTGAATATGTCCCTCTTCCTCAGAGCCGTGCCTGGAATGGGGCAGCTCAGGGGGCAGTGACAGCAATCACCAGGAAGCAGCAGTAAAACCCATGCTGGAGAGAATGAAAGGCTATGTTTGCCTTTCTCAGAGCTGTTTGATCTTCTGCTCTTACCTTTGTGTCTGTTAAACAAGAGCTGGGAACAGGCAGCTGACAGTGGAGCTTGGGGAAGGAAGAAGCAGTGGGGCAGGACACCCTCCCTGGCCCTTTGAGCCCTGCAAAATCCATGGTACAGGGATCCTCACAGTGGGCTTAGGCAAGGACAAAGGTCCCATCCTAAATTTAGCCCCTGAGCAAAGGAGGGTGACCTCAAGGAGGGGTGGCTCTGAGGAGAGGAGACACAAGGAGAAATGATCCCGAGGAGGGATGATCCCAAGGGGGCTTCACACAACTCTTTCCCAGCAGTGTGACCCCATGTTCCTGCAGATTGGTCATTTATGGACTGGGACAAGGAATAATATTCTCAGAGCCTTCTTCATTTGGGAATCTAAACACCACTGAATATTCAGTAATTTATTTAAAGTTTTAAATAAGGCAACTGGAATAGATTGCCCAGAGAGGTCCTGGCTGCCCCATCCCTGGAAGTGTCCAAGGCCAGGCTGGACAGGGCTTGGAGCAACCTGGGATAGTGGAAGGTGTCCCTACCCATGGCAAGGGTTTGGACTGGATGGACTTTAGGGTACTTCCAACTCAAACCATTCCATGATTCTCTGATTTTTTGGGGGGAAAAATTCACCCTGTAAGGATCTCAGGGTCCTTACCAAGTGTTTTACCAAGTGTTTTTGTGATGGTTTTGTGGGTAGTTCCAGCTGAATGTAACTGTTTCCCTCTGTAGGGGAATACAGCAGGAAGCTGTCTTGTATTTACACATAAGAATATGAGCCTGAAGTCTGACCAGTGACAAGCCAGCACCAGGAATTAGTCATAGACTTGTTTGAGAAATTACAGCCAACTAGGAGATAGTAACAACAACAAAAAAAGACGTTCATTTCTAGGTAAGTGAATCATATTGATCCTCTCTGCTTGCGTACAAGAGCTACATCACCTGCAAAATTTCCCAAAAGTATAAATTTATCCCCCAGGTACCAGGAAGGAGCCTGCAGCCTCCCTGCCAGGGAATGGGTGAGATGCTGATCTCAGATCCATCCAGAACTGCTGAAATGTGTTCAGAACAGTCTGAAGTGTAAGACTGAGCACAAGGCACTGCCTTGCTCAAATCTGGTCATCTACACTAGACACTGAGTTCGTTCTTTTAAAATTGGTGCCATTTTTATGTGTGGATCCTCTTCTGATTAAAATGAGAATCCATGAGTAATCCTGTATATATTGGCAATGGCAGGGGCAGGGAGAAAACCAAATTATTTCTGCAGGTTGGTTCAGATGGTCCTGTTTGCGTTGTGCTCCAATCTGTCTCCTCCTTCCCAGACCCACTCTGAGCATCCCTGGAATCAGTTAATCCATTCTGAGGATAAACACAGCAAAACTGGGGGTTCCTTTTGTGTTCTTGAAAGATGAAGCACAAAGTCTTCAGTGAGCAGCTCCTATTCCTCTTGGCTTTGCAAAAGGAGAGTGGCCCCTGATTTGGGGTGATTCCTTTTTGCCACAAGGAGGTCAAAGGAAGTCACAAGGAAGTCTCCTTCAGTGGAAGAGGTTTTCCTCAAGTAACAGTTGCTGTGTTTTGACTCGTTAAGAATTAAACATTAATGAAAGAACATCTCCTTCCACATTACCCTTCTCTGACCAGGCTTTTGAGTGAAGATTGAATCTGGTTTTCCCTGGTTTCTAGAGGGGACAAGGAACACAAGTTGCATCTTTGCTCTGAAATACGTGTGAACTTTTACCCAGAGCTCCTGGTGCTGGTGGAATCCCCAGGAGAGATAAGGCACTGTACATACTCTGCTCTTTGATGGCCGTGGGGAATGAGGAAAGGGAAGGAGTGGGATGAGCATCTCTGACTAATCTGGAAGGAACACAATGGTCTTGTCTCCAATCAAGTTACTATTTTTAGCATGAAGTAAGAACAGATTTTGCCCAAGTGAAAACAGTATTTCTTCATGTTCGCTGGTGCTTGCTGTGCTTGCTGTTGGCTGTACTGGTGTTGCTGGGATTTTCCCCCGCTGGATTTGGGAATGTGCAGGCTGTGCACTGCAGTCTCAAATTCCCCTGGAAACTCAACTCTGTTTTTTTCTCCCTTCACATCCCCTTCCTGGGTCCCAGCTCGTCCACACAGCACTGGCCTCGTGCCATGCACTCATCAAACACCGCTTTTTCCTGAGAAAATGATTCAGGAGACCTCCTCTTGCAGCAGCTTAAGTTACATTCTCGTTCTTTCTGGAAGATTGCCTCTTGAATGACACTTTTGTCGTCTGCGTAACCTTAGGAAAACATGTCACTTCTATAAAAGAACTATGAAATGATTGTAGCAAGTGCTTGGTAAACAGGAGCCCCTGTGCTGTGTGTGCCCCAGGCAGTGAGCAAACCTCCTGCAACAGGCAGAGCTCTCCCTGGGCTGGGTGAGGCCATCCCAAGGGCTCTGCAAAGAAAATGACCCGTTGGGAGTGAGGTTTGAGGGAGTTTGATGCAATGCTGTGATTTTGGATCCTGAAATAAAGCTGCCTGTGAGGAGTGAGTGGTCCCCTGCACTGAAGAGGGATGTGCACCTTCAGAAGCTCCCGTGATGGAGTGGGAAAGGACTGAGCTGCTGCCTGGGCTCGAAGGGTTGCTGAATTTGGTCTGCCACAGAAAAATGCTTTAGGTGCCTGCAGAAGCTGCTGAAATTAGGATGAAATTAAATACTTTCTTCTGGAGTAGTTACTGCAAAATCTCTCATCCCAGCCTGTGTGAAAGTTCAACTGCTTCCTTTGTTCATGAGGTGAAGGAGACTTTTGTCAACTCCAGTGTCTGGGTTTTCATTATTCTTTTTAAATAAAGGTCTGTTTTTCTTATTTATTAGAAGTCTAAAACCTCTTTGTACTTTTAAAATCGGCTTTTAGCATCTGGGCTTTTCATTAAAGGTGCTGATAGGTCCTGTGTCATCGCAGGTGACCTTCAAGAACAGTAAAGGGCAGGTTTTGATCCTGAAGGTGAGTGAGGGAAAGATGAAGGTTTTCCACCAGCTTTGTTCCAGGCCCCCCTTGGCTGTGCCCACAGCTCCTTTCTGTATCTCCTCCTCACAGCTGCAGTGTCCTGAGGTGCTTTGAGGACTTTTCCTCTCTTTACCTTTCCTGTGCTGGGCAGAGAAGGAGAAATCCCTGATGCAGAGTCCCACGCATCGTCAGCCATGAGGGGCACAGGTCACTCACCAGCCCAAACACGACTTCTGTGTGTGAGAAAGGATGTTCATAACACAGCTCCTCCTCTCCAAGCATTTGGGGCAAGGCTGTTTCTTGTTAGACTTGGAAAATGGCTCAGGGGGAGCAGGATAGGAGCTGCCTGTGGCTGCCCCTGAGCATCTGTGCACTCTGATTCTGCTTCTACTGAAGTTACTCCTGATCCCCACTGAAATGAAAGGAAAAGCAGAGCATCAGTGTTTATTTGTCATGGAAGGGAAGCTGATCTTGGAATGGGAATACTCAGTGGGACAGCCCTGGTGAGTGTGGGCCTTCCTGCACTCTCTGGATGACCACTTTTGTCTTTGAAGCCCTGGGCAATCTGGGGCAGGCAGTCTGGTGTGACTCCCTATGACAATGCCTTAGTCACCTGCCATGACACAAACATGTTTCTGTCCCCAGAGCAGCTGTTTATGGCCAGAGTGATGCTCCTTGAGTAGCAGAGCTCTACCTTGGTGTGGTGCAGGGGGCTCTCTTGAAGCAGACTGCAAAATGATGAGAGTTATTAGGGGAAAATCCCATGTTTCCTGCATCTTGGCAAAGCTGGGCAGTGCTCTCCTACATATTGCCTGTTAATTTATTATCTCTTTCTAAAGGAAAATTAACTGCTGCCCTCAAAGCTGTGTAAATAAATATCAGTGATGAAACAGCAGCATCCGGCAATTCTTGCTGAGTCTCACTTTTTCTGGGCAGACCCTTCCTCCCCTACCATTAATAATTACCCATGAGGAAGCACTGATTTATGGCAGGATGACATGGAAACTGTAGAAGACACAAAGTAAACTTGACAATGTCAGAAAAACAACATTTGTCTTATTTTTTTATGAGTGAGTTCAAATGCCTCCAGCAGAGAAGTGGAATTAATGGTCTCTTCTGGTCAGTTATCCATCCTTCCTGACAGGAATGGCCCTGGCATGGCTGGGTGTTGTGGAGAGGTTTGAGGAGCATTGTGCCCGTCCAAGGGCCATCTGGCCTGACTGTTCTTTCAGTTTCACAGGTGGTGTCACTGCAGACATGAGGCAGCTCATGAGGTCATTTTCAAGTAGACAGTTTCGTGACATCACACTTGAGACTGCCAGGGCACTGGTACTGCTGTGACAGCTGCAGAGCTGGAACTGAGCCCTCCACCTGACTCCAGAGGTGGTGGTGTCTCAGAGTAGTGCCAGGCTTTTCCCCTCGCTCCCTGCACCTCAGTTCTGTGTCACAGTGACCTTCGCTTCCACAAAACATTTTCTCAATAATGAATTATTGAGTTTTTAGCAGTTTTGCTCATATTTGGTTTTGTACAGCACCCCTGTCACCAGCAATCTCCCAATCAGCCCAGTCTTTTCCAGAAGATCAGCTCTCCAAACTGCATGGCTGATCCTTCTGCCTCGGGTGACTTGCAACCCGCCATGTAGCTTCACCTTCCTGGTGTAACATTCCATTAGACATTTTCCACACCCCCCCTTTCTGCTTGAATTCCCTGAGAATGGTGAAATACAGCAAAGTCTTTGATCAAGGCTGTTTCCTGCTCTTCTGGTTTTTATGGCATCTGCAGATCAAGGCACTCTCTGAACCTCCACAGCCATCTCCTCCTCCTGCAGCTCCTCCAAGGCTTTCCTTGTCTTTGGCTTTTCCCAGTCAGGATAAACATGTGTAAACCTTTACACTCTTGGAAAGTGGTTTGTGTTTGCTCTGAGGCAGAAAATCAGGCCAAGGTACTTCACTGGGGATCTTGGTCCCAGGTATTTCCAAGAGCCACTTAACAGAGCCATGCGAGGGCGAGCTTGGCCCCAGCTTGGCTGCCAAGGAGAAGCCAAGGAGTGCAGGTTTGAGGACACGGAGTTAGCAAAGGGTTTTGGCACCTTGGAGACTGGGGCTTTCTAAATAAATTTGCTGGATGAAGTGATTTCCTCTCACTCCATAAAATCCTCACGCTTTGATCTGGGAAGATTTACCAGCACATGGTTTGGGTGGAGCCTTTGTAACAGAGGGATGGAGGGTCTGATTCCAGGTCTGTGGAGGGCAGGGAGCTGCTTCACATTCCTTTTCAACAGGACAGTTCCCATGCAGCCTCCTGAGCCAGGAAATGCCCTGGAGATGCTGTTGGAGAGATTTTCTCTCCAAAATCCACACCAAACTAAAGTGCTCCTTGGATAACTTTCCCTTTTTAAGGTAGGACAGATATCCAGTAGCAATAAATCCAACTGCAATAAATTCGCTTCCTTTGTCCCCAGAAACTGCCACCCTGCCGTGTGGGAGCAGCCTCCTGTGCTCATGGAACACAAACCAAGACCCTCCTCACTGTATTTTCTGGCCATCCAGAAGGAATCTGGCTTGGAATCCCTATTCCAGTTTTGGGTTTGGTTTTTTTTTCGGTAGATGAAAAATCACCTGCAGCCATTGCTGAGGGTTTGAGACAGCAGGTGTAGCTGGGAAATGAAAGGGAGGCATGGCCGAGCCCCTCAGTTTGGGTTCCAATAATGATAATGATAAGGATAATTATAGTGATAATGGTTCAACTGAGGCTCTATCAAAGAAGAGGCGGTTTGATCACACAGTGCCCATCAGCCCTGAGGTTCAGGGAGAGGACAGGCTGTGCAAGGCTGGAATTACCTCTCCTGCTGTGCCTCTGGGCAGTGGAGCTGCTCCTTGGGAAGAGCTGGTGGCTGCCCTGGGAGGGTAGGGACATCTGGCTGGATGCAGGGCAGGGCACTCAGAGCTGAATCTCCACCACATATTTACACCTGAGGAGCTTTCAGTCTTTTAGTTACATCCTGGGGATGTGTCTGTTCACAACGTTGGCATCTCCATGGAGATACTGATAAAACTTATCAGAAATCTATTAAAAGTAACTCAGCAGGTGCGAGAAAGCAGGAAAAAAATATTTGCAACAAATATTACTCACGTTAAGTGGTGCCTGATCTGTGTTTTACAACAACTCATGTTCTAAATCAGTTTTTGGAACTAGAGTGAGCTCAGCTGTCCGTGCAATGCAGCCATAAAAACCTCATGTGAGTCCCGGAAATTTCTCGGGGCAGGTGCTGCTGCTGCTGTGACCTCCTCTAACCCAGGGCTGGCAAACAGCCCCGGCTCCCTTCCCGGCACTGGTTAGTAAGGATGTGATAAAAGAAGGTGTTTCTCCTCCCCGGCTCCCTGAACTATGTCCCGCCTGCACCCGGCAGCATTTGCATGTTAAAAGCATGGGGAAAGGTAAAAGGCACGCGGTAGTTTGCCAAATTACGGAATTTCTGCCCGGTGGCTGGGCGGAGGAGGAAGCTCGGGAACACCTCTGCCCTGCCTCCTGCTCCAGGGTATTTAAACTCGGCAGTCGGGGCTGGAGCCGCATCTCTGCTCCCTGCAGCTCACACCCTCCCCTCACACATCCCTCCAGTTCCCTGCGAAGGAGGAGGAGCAGCCGTGGGGAAGATGAGCTGCAACAGGTACCCCGTGGATGTGAAGGCTGTCGGCTTCATGCAATGCAGAAAACAGAAGGTACTTTAGTTTTTACTCTTTGCTTTGCTTTGCTTTGCTTTGCTTTTTTTTACTTCCCTAAATACGATTTACCAATTGGGAAACTAGACGAGTTACTCTTCCAGTGGTATGTTTGCTCCTTCCCCACAGTGTTGGGATTGGAGCCTTGGCATCGGAGCCTTGGGATCTAGGACAAGGGGACTTGTTTTTTAATGGGCTTCATGTCTTGGGTTTTGCTCTCTTTCTGTCACAGCACGATAAAATTCTCCTGGTTTCAGCAGTGACTATCCGACAAATGCTGATTGCCTGAAAGCATACAGAATTGAACATTGTGATTAAATTGCTTTTCTTTTCCCTTTTCATTTCCCAGAACTACATGATGTTTGTGTCTTGGTCAGATCAGAACAACATTCTCATCTACAGGACATTTGAAGAGTTTAAGAAATTCCATGTAAGTGACTTTCCAATTCCTGAAAATTCAAGATTCCTGTCCTGGGGAGGGGAAGGAGCCCAGCCATGTGTCAGCTGTGAGGAATCACTGTTCTCTCCTTCTCCTTGCTTTTAGAAAGAGCTGAAGAGAAAATTTCCTACTGAGAGTGGATCACTCAGGAGTTTACCCAGGTTTAAAGGTAAGGACAAATCTCTGATTGATCAACAAACATGAGAGTGGTCGGGGACAGTCATAACCCATGACAGAGACTGAATTCAGTCTTTGAGTCTGACCTCCTCTGGAACAGATTAAGGGCTCACTCCTGCTCCTGCCATGGCACCACTGGGTCACATCAACGTGTTTGGGTCTAGTACAGACCTAAAATAACCCAGAAGGGCTTTTTTAATAGATTATTGCACTCGGTAGATTAATGTTACACTTCAAATATTGGCCTAGAGCTTCTTGAAACTTTACATGTGGAAAAAAGATAAATTTAAGATGTTAAAAAATTGTATCAGGAGCTGTTAAAAATGACAGGGAGGCAGGGACAGTGACTTTGTACAGTTTGGGCTTGGGCAGGAAGGGTGGTGGGTGAGTGCACCCCGGTGTTCAGGGGAAGGATGCTGCTCCCAGGGATCCAGATCCATTGCTGTCCTATCCTAACTGTGCCCTTGTTATTTTGAAGGTATAATTATGCAGCAGAGGAAGGGAGGGAAGCTGAACAGGTGCCTGGAGATCCTGAAACTGCTGGAAAAGTATTCCCAGGAGCTGCTGAAAACAGATGTGAAAATCTCCCGGGGTGAAGAGGTGAATCAGTTTTTCAAGGCACAGACTCAAGACCTCGATCCCTCCTTCCCTGAAAACAGGTATGAAATCTGAGTTGTATTTTTTTGTTTGTTCATGAGACAGAAATGTTATGGGATGTGGGTAGAAGGGAAACACCAGTTACACTCCAGGGCTCAACTGGGTTCTTTAATCCAGCTTTATGTTGCTTCTGATGCCTGAAGCTCTTCTCAGCCTACTGCAGAAATTATTTTACCAAAATCAGTACAAAACTCGACCTTCCACTTGAATTTTTGACACGAGACTTTACTTTTCAGTGTTGTGATCATGCCATCAGTATTCAGAAGGGAGAAGAACCCCCAGCCCCTCTCCATCACCCTCCCTCAGGCATCACAGAGCTACCACTGCATCGAGGCCTTTGAAACCAAAGATACAAAGAACAGACCTTTCACAGTGGCTCAGAAGGAGATTGTGGAAGTGTTAATCAAGGACATGACTGGTAGGTTTGAGAGGATTCAGCATTGGGGTGGATGGGCAGTTGGATTCACAGCTTGGCAAATGCTGAGGTAGTGTCAGGGTTGCAGGTGTTTGTATTTGTGTGCTTACCTGAGGGGACAGTGAATGTCATTCCTGTCTCTTGAGTCCCCTACCCAGGGATTATTGTCATCTCCTGACTTGCAGGCTGTTAAAATCTGCATATTTTTGGACCTTGTAGGCTGGTGGCTGGTGGAAAATGCAGACAAGCAGATAGCCTGGTTCCCAGCCTCATACCTGGAAGAGGTTGATGCCTGTGAGGACATCCAGAATGCCTTTAGCTCAAACGAGGAGGGTAAGTCCATTCCTCCTTCAAAACATGAGTTCTACAAAACCCCACCACTTCACCCACTGCCTGAAGTCCCTGCCTGGACCTCTGACTTATGGTCAGCTCTGCCACCACCTGTGGGTCATGGAATCGTAGTATGGTTTGGTTTGGAAAGGACCCTAAAGCCCATCCCTTTTCACCCTCTGCCATGGGCAGGGACACCTTCCACTGTTCCAGGTTGCTCCAAGCCCTGACCAACCTGGCCTTGGACACTTCCAGGACACTTCCACAGCTTCTCTGGGCAACCTGTGCCAGGGCCTCCCCACCCTTTTTGTAAAAAACTTCTTCCTCATATCCAACCTAAATGGATCAGACTGGGGTCCCTGAGCAAACCAGTCACTCTCAGGGACAGTTGCCCTGCAGCTAGGCTGGTCTCTCAGGGGTCAGAGCATTTTCTCCACAAGGCAAATCCAACCTCTCCCTCTCTCCACAGGCAGCCTGTACTTTGTGGTGCAGGCCTACGAGGCTCAGAAGGCAGACGAGCTCTCGCTGAACCAGGGGGTGGTTGTGGAGGTGGTCAGGAGATCCCACAATGGCTGGTGGCTCATCTGGTGAGGAGGCTTTCCTAAAGTCCTGGCTCCCCGAGGGAGCTGCTTGCTGTGTCTACCCGTGTGGGATGCACAGTGCTCTGCTCCCTCCCCTTGGGCCGAGGTGCTGGAAGGGTTTTCTCAGTGTCCTTTCCATCCCTGCCCTCAGGTACAATGGCTGCACTGGCTACATACCCTCCCTGTGCCTCCGGCCCTACAAGAACCCTCACCACAAGCTCCAGACCATCATGAGCTGCGGCCTCAATGCCTCCACCCCGAACCTCTGCTCCCCCCAGCCCCGGGGGGAGGCTGTGGCTCAGCCCAGGCTGCAGCCTGGCCCATCCCGTGAAGAGGACGAGAACTCTCCGAGAAGCAGATCCCGGTCTCTGCCCAGGGCCAGCTCCACCCCGGAGCTGGATTTGGACAGCTCCTCCCTGAGCTCGGGGAGCAGCAGCGAGCGGGACGCCCGGCTGGCCTGGAAACCCGACTTGTCCCGATCCCTGCCCGAAGTGGAGCAGGCCAGGAGCTCTCCTGTCCCGAGCCACGGCCTGGCCACGCACAGCAGCAAATCCCCACACCTCAGTGCCAGGGACAGGAACGATTCCGGCTTTGTGGAGTCCTCTGCAGCCGAGCTCAGCTCGTCCCTCGCTGACCCCGAGCTGGCCGCGGCTGTCCCCAAGGTGCCGGCGCGCCCCTCGGCCCACGAGATCCTGCAGAGGTGCAGCACCGTCACCAAGCGCGCGGTGCAGCAGTCGGCTCGCCGGCCGGCCCTCCAGGCCCTGCTCCCGACCCCCAGCCGGCATTAGTGTCCCTGGGGAGGGGACACGGGACAGCCCTGACACCCAACTGGCTGGAGTCCCCTGGGAGCAGCTCCAGAGCGTCAGGGCTTGGGACTGTCCTTCCCAAGGAACACACACACATCCATCACCTCCCTGGGCAACCCCATTCCACAGGGATCACCATTGGGCGAGGACCGAGTGGTGTCACTCGGTGCGGATCCAGCAGCTCCAGAGCTGGAGGTCACTTGGCAGTCAGTGAGTTCTCACTGAGGCGGGCGTTCCCCTTGCCCTGCAGTACGTGAGTGTTTCACAGTCGTGGCTGTGTTACTTTCCACACCAGGATGAGTTGGCACAGCCACGGCCATGGTAGAGAGCAAAGGAGTGGCACCAGAGTGACTTAGTCACCCCTGGCACCCTGAGCTAGTTACTGGATTGGGGAGGGATGGCACGATGCACCTGTGTGGTGTCAGTTACCTGAACCCCCTATTTTATAGATCTTTTTTTTTACTTTTTGACTTCTGGTGTTGGTTTGGGGTTTTTTTTTATAGATTAGTGGAGAGGCCATGAAATACGGGGATGGGCTGGATCTGCTGAATGGTTGTGAGAATTAAAACCCTGTTGGGGAGGAACCTCATCCCCGTTCCCTGCAGCCATGTCTGTGCAGGCACAGGAGCACAACCAGGGGAGTCACAGATGTGTCCCACTGGGGGATGGGGACAGAGGTCACTTTTACGGACAAAACATTCCTCTTTCCAGGGGGCTGAGTAGTTACTGAAACTCACAACGATTCTAATCCTAAGGTCATTTGCTAGAATTGAGTTAGAAAAAGAGTTATAGGAAAATTAGGACTTTTCTCTACACTGATGGCTTTAATTGTACTTACTCTCCCACATATCTGTTAATATTTTTATAAAGAATGTGTGAGGTGTTTGTGTTGTTTGTATTTTATACATTTTTGTCTATGAAATAAAATACATGTAAATATCTCTGAAGCCATCTTGTGTTTCATGCTTTAAAAATTTGCTATTTGGGGAAGTTAAATTGTGCTGCTCTCCATTCCACATGCTAAATTTGGGGTGGGCCCAGATGAGATCCCTGCCTTGGTCAAATGCTTTACCCAAGCAGGATCCCAGCTCCATGAATCCTTTAACTCCCAGTAAAATCCAACTGCTTGTTGGAATTCTGCCGTTCTTCCAAACTAACTGCTGTGTGTGAGTCTGAAAATTCAGGGTGTGAAAACACAAACCCCAGGTTGGCCAAAGAAATGACCTTTTCCTTTCATTCAGCCCTGAGGAAATGGGATGCTGGACTTGATTTAGAAATTAAAACATTTATTATAAAATACAGGAACTAAAAATCCAGCTGCCATCCTGGTGGGAAAGAGCTCTTTGGAAAGAGAAATTGGTGGGAGGAGGGTCACAGAGTCCCCTGGTCCTGCTGGGCCACATCTGCCAGCCTCATGTTCTGCCACATGAACTCGATGAAGGTGGAAGCCTGGAGCAGCCGGCTCAGCCTCTGGAAGTGGCGCTCTGCAAGGAGGGAAAGGCTCAGAGTCACAGGGGAGGCAGCAGAACCTGTCCTCAGACTGTGGAGCCAGGCTGGGAGAGCTGGCAGTGTCCGGCCTGGAGAAGGGAACACTCCAGGGAGACCTCAGAGCCCCCTCCAGTGCCTAAAGGGGCTCCAGGAGAGGTGGAGAAGGATTTGGGACAAGAGATGGAGGGACAGGACACAGGGAATGGCTTCCCACTGCCAGAGGGCAGGGATAGATGGGATATGGGGAAGGAATTCCTCTCTGTGAGGATGAAAAAGGCCTTGGCACAGAGAAGCTGTGGCTGCCCCTGGATCCCTGAAGTGTCCAAGGCCAGGCTGGATGAGGCTTGGAGCACCCTGGGATGGTGGAAGGTGTCCCTGCCATGGCAGAGGCTGGGTTAGCTGACCTGTCCCTTCCAACCCAAACCATTCCATGATCCCTGATCCAAGTCAGCACCTCCAGCCCACACCCGTGCCTGCAGCAGTGCCTCACCCGTGTAGGGCAGCAGGGATTCCACAGCAGATTTAATTCCTGAGAACTGCAGGAGGTTGTCCGGTGCCTCGTGCTTCAGGAGGGTCTCCATGACAGTCTGGGCCTCGTGGCAGTTTCGGGAGTTGGTGTTCCACGTCACCAGGAACGCCAGCACTGCCTCTGTCGGGGAAGGAAGCCTGTCCAGGCTGGCACACGGGAGAGGCCACCCTGGAAAACATCCCTGAGGTCCTACAGAGAGGTTCAGCTCCCACACAGCGACTGAGGCTCCCCATCCCTGGCAGTGTCCAAGGCCAGGTCCTGGTCTAGTGGAAGTGTCCCTGTCCACGGCAGGGGGTGGCACTGAACAATCTTTAATGTCCCTCCCAACCCAAACCATTGCAGGATTGTAGGATTCTAATTTCAGGTGACAAAACAAGCCTCTGACCCAAAAACTTTCAGCACTTTAATCCTGCAGCAAACCTTTCTGATCCTTGCGGAGCCGAACAATGTTCTCTTCCAGGCGCCTTCTCCCCTCAGGTTCCTTGAGGATGGCTGGAGACAGAAATGAGAGCAGGGACACCACGGGTAATTTCACTTAGGGAAAACAGGCTTTCAGACTAATTATTGGACTTTGTAGCCTTGAACTAGGTGGAAAGGGTGTTGTGGGAAGCAGAGAGGGCAGGAAATGCCTTCAGAGCATGCTCTGGACTCACCCTTGACCACTGTCAAAACCGTGTGCGGCCGGTCCAGGGAAATTGCCAGGCCCAGAGCTTTGAGGTACCGTTTCTCATGGAGCAGGTTAGAAAGCTCTTGCTCTCTGGAAAACAAGTCAGGGGCAAGAGTGAGACCAATCTTTGGGTAGTGGAAAAAAACACTGCAAAAAAACCAGCAGATTTGGCAATAACAGTTAAGAAGTCCGTGGTGCTTTCAGTCAACGCCTCAATTCCCTCACTCCAATACTGGGATCAGGTGGAGCTGGGTGGCTCCAGGTGTGGACTGCACAGTTTGCCTTTCACAGCTCTTTAAGGCACAAGATCAACTCACTTCATAATCTGCTCCTCCTGTTTAGCCTGTGCTTCTTTCTCCTCCATTTCAGTCACATCCTATATAAAACAAGATAAAGTTGTATCAAATCCAACTTTAATACAGAAGGATTTCGATTTAGTCATCAAGTGATTTGGAGACCATTTTCTGCAGCAAAATCTTGGGGTCAAGTAATTTAAGTGCTAAATCCAGCAATTCCCCACCTCCCTCCAAACCGCCAGTGCTGGGGCCCATCTGCTGCTCTGAGGAAATACAGGATGGCCAAAAAATACCCCCAAACCCCAAGATCAGCCTTGTTGACGTAATTTCAAATGGCACAAAAGGAGGAGGGCACATGAGGAACAAGCCACTGGGATGCTGAGCTCTCCAATTATCCCAATTATTAACCCAGGGAGGAACCAACCCCCTGTGCTGTACCTGCCACAGGGTGATGCAGGAGTCACTGGAGGCTGTCACGACCATGTCATCATTCTTGTTGGAGTGAAGACCCCAGATTTTATCTTCATGACCATCTAACGTTTTCACACACTCGTTTGTTTTAATTGTCCACAGTTTTAAGAGACCGTCGGATCCACTTTTGGAAGAGAAACACAACAGAAGGAATCACTGGACAGATCCATTCTTGCTCTGTCCCATGTCAAATATCAGATGAACTTGTCCCATTCCAGTGCCTTCCAAACAGGAGCAGAATTAACCAAAAATGTGGAGGGCAAGATGCACCCTTAGCTCTGCCTATTGTGTTTGTCCCAACCCAGAAATGCCACAGCAGCCACACAGAATCCATGGAACAACTGGAGAAGAGGAAGATAAATAACCTCTGCAGAAAGCTTGGGCTAAATATGGCATCTGCCTACTGATCTTTCCAAAGTTTCTTTGGACACAAGACTGTTCCCTTTTGGTGCTGATGATGAGCTCAGATATTCCCTTAACTCTGTAATCCCCCCAGATCCCCAGGCAGGCACAAACCTGCTGAGCAGCTGAGCCCCTCGGCTCACAAAGATGATCTTCAGCACCGAGGCATCGTGCCCTTCAAAGGTCTGGAAAACAGAAAGGAAGCTCAGCAGTGCCAGAGCCACTGCCAGGCCTTTGGAGAGACACAAAAGGATCTGATTTACTCCTAAAGGCCAAAGATATAAGTTCCAAGGTTTTGAAGGACCCTTAATGAACCCCAAGGTTTTGCCCTGAGAAAGGGGCAAAGTTCTCCTCACCTTCAGGCAGCTGAAGTCCCGAAGTCCCCAAAGCTTCAGGGTCCCATCAGCTGAGGAGGTGGCCAAGACCTGATCCACGGGGGAGAACTGCACACACCAGATCCCACGTTTGTGCCCAGAGAAAACCCCCAGGAGGGAGCAGTCAGAGCAGGACCAGAGCTTGGCCAGCCGGTCCTGCGAGCCCGTGGCCAGCAGCTTGTCATTGGGGGACACTGCCACGCTGTTGATGTCCTGGGGAAGCCACAAGAGGAGGAGAAAGAGGGTCAGGCCTTGGCTGTGGCTGTGGGACATGGAACAAACGTGGGCTGCAGCACAGGAAGCACCGAAAGGTCAGGAGCAGCTGTACCTTGTCATGGCCCCTCTCAGTCACTCTGGCATGGAGGGGCTCTGGGCTGGAGATCAAGGCTGCTTTTGCTTTGGAAGTGAGGGATTCCGGGATGTTCCAGATCTTGATGGTGCAGTCCTGGCTGCTGGTCACTACGAAGCTTTCCTTCAGCCTGAAAGGAACGAAACCATCAAGTGCAGGGAAGCAATTCAGTGGTTTCACCTCCCTGACTGGGATCTCCACACTCAGCCACTGCTGGGATGTGGAACTGTGTTTCACAGCTTTCCAAGCTTTCATTTCATAGTGACTCCCCCACTCCTGGAAGTGTCCAAGGCCAGGCTGGACAGGACTTGGAGCAACCTGGTCTGTGGAAGGTGTCCCTGCCCATGGCAGGGGTGGCACTGGGTGAGATTTAAGGCCCCTTCCTACCCAAACCATTCCATGATCCCTTCACACTCGGGCACCACAAGAAGCTGGGAGCAGGGATGAGAAGCAGCACAGCTGGGAGGGGGGCAGCACCCACCAGGACATTGCCCTCACTCCCTGTGGTCACAAAGGGGACCCTCCCCAGTTTGTGTTACCTGGAGCAGGCGACAGCGCCCACGCCGTGGGCATGGCCCAGGCCCTGGGCCACACAGGTCACCTTGCCAGCCCTGCCCATCCGCCACAGCCGGATGCTTCTGTCCTGGGGGAGGAAGGACAGAAGATGCTGGAGTTTTCTGAGAAGTCATCAGTCCCCTGTGCTTTCATCACATCCCCAAGTCCGACTGGTCCCATATGATCCAGCTTGAGCCTTCACCTTTGTCACAGCAGGTGACAGAATCAGCCCCACTCTGGGGTTCCAGCATGGGGGTTTATTTCTGGTTGTATCAGAGCTTTATTTTTGGGTGTATCAGGCAACTTTTCCCTCACCAGTTTCACACTAGCAACTTTTCTGAACTCCAACACCAGACCAGGATGTTTGGAGAATGAAACATCTCATTCAGGCCAATAAAATACAACCAATTTTCCCAGGGACTATGTTAAAAAGGGATAGTGGGAGAACCTTGTATTTTGGGGATGCAGCAGACAGGGATTGTATGAACAAAAAGCCCTTTCTGGAGTTCCAAAAATAATGTAATTTTGCCCACAAGGATCACTAGGAATGAAGAGTTTTGTTAAATGGAGAACAGTGACACACCTTGGCACAGGTGACGAACATCCGGCCTTTTCTGAAGACATCCAAAGCCAGGATTGTTTCTAAACAGAGGAAATAAAACCTGGTGGGTGCAGAGCAGTACTGAGATGGGACAACAGAAAGGGGTGAGTTAATGAGCCCAGTGCTTGATGAGCCCAGTTAATGAGACAGGGGACAGGTCTGGGACACTGGGACAGCACAGCCCCAGTCCCTATGGACTGAGCCTGTCACACACCTACACCTTCAGCTCCAATTTAAACAGATCTCACTGCCAGGGACAGTGGGATATATCCTTTCTCTACACAACTTCCAAACTTGCTGTGATGCTGCTCCAGAGAGAACTGAAGGACTCCTCTCCACCAGAGTCCCAGGAGAAGCTGCATAAAGGAAGAGCTGCCCACATCCCCCCTGGCCAGTGCTGTCACACACCTGTGTGGCCGTACAGGATCTGGCAGTGGGACGTTGCCAGCTCAAACACTTTCAGCTGGGGGCTGTTGGTGGCCACAACAATGTGAGAGTCACCAGGGCCCAGGAACTTCACATCCAGAACCTCCTCGTTGTATCCTGCGAGCTGGAATGGAAACAGTCCAAGAGGGAAAAGGCAGCTGAAGGAGAAGGTGGGAATGGCTGGTTTTCATTTAATACTGGGTGTAATTTCTACACCCAGGAGGGATTTTTGGCTAAGCTTGTTCTGCTTTCTTGTTTCTGTGTTGGTCTCTGGGCAAAATTCCCCCAAACCAGTGAAATTCCCTGGCACTATGGAACATTTCCAGAACAGGCCGGAGCCAAGGGCGCCCCTGGGCAAAGCTCTTCCAGAAGCAGAGCTGATCCTGGAGCATGGATAGAGGGAAAGGGAGGCTGAGGCTGTCACCTGCTTCCTGAGCTGGAGGGTTTGAGCATCATAGAAGACGATGTTGTGCTCCACGGACACGGTGAGGATCTCATTCCTGGCAGGAACAAACTGGCACTGGGAGAGGCTGCGCTCGCTCGGCTCCTCCCGCAGCGCGAAGGGCACGGGCTGGCTGTGCACACAGGCAGCTGTGGCCACGTCCCACACCCTCAGGATGCCTGAAAAAACAGCAGAAATCATGGCAGAGCCACTGCTTTGCACAGTGGACGTCCAAGGAATATCATCCAAAGCACACTGGGGAAGGCCACAGAGCTCCGAGGCAGGAATGGGCAGGATCCAGTGGCAGGAAAAGCCTCAAAGCTTTGCTTCTTCAGTGCAAATCAAACTGACTGAGTTTGAAAACAGAGATAAATGTGTTTGAGTATTAAATAGATCAGAGTGTGCCTGCCCCATCCTGTTCATCTACTCCTGCCTGAGGAACTCAGGAGCAGGCTCTGCTCTCCAGCCACATGGAGAACACACATCCCAGGAATAACAGCAGTGAAGTGACTGAAGTGCCACCCTTCAGGCTCCAAACGTGGCAGGGACACCCACCTTTGCTGCCAGCTGTGACAAAGTGCAGCCCTTGTTTCTTCACACCCAGCTGAGAGAAATCTCCCTCTTCAGGCAACAGCACAGCAGCTTCCACGGTCTGCAAGAGTCAGAGAGGCACAGAACCAGAGCTGAAAACCCGTGGGAAGGGAAAGAAATCTGATTTCACAACATACAGACCCTTAAGAAGGAGAAGTACTGCAGGACCACGGCCTAGAAACTACAAAGGACCTCAAAGGAAGAAACAAAAAGCAGTTTCACCTCGTAGACAGGAACGGTTCTTTTGCTCTCTCTGGTCTCCAGGTCCCAAACCATGCAGATCTTATCACGGCCAGAGCTGCAAATGAAAAGCTCAGTTTTAGTGCTAAATCTGTTCAGCTCAACTCTGTGTGCAAATTTGGCACTGTGGGAGTTCAACACCTGCCTGGAGAATCAAAGGGAGGGAGAGCACCAGCATTCCATGTGCCAGCACAGGATATTCCCAGAAACACAGGCAGGGTGGATGGGGCTTGGAGCAGCCTGGGATAGTGGAAGGTGTCCCTGCCCATGGCAGGGGGTGGCACTGGATGGGCTTTCAGGTCCTTTCCAACCCAAACCATTCCATGATTCCAATGTACAGGTGCTGACACACACTGAGCACTGGTAGAAGTCCTTCCCCTCACAGCAGAACCTGCCCAGACCCGCCAGAATCCCCCAGTCCTGCAGGAGGTGAGAGGATGGAGGTTCAGCCCTGCCAGGAGGTACCTCAGGAGGGTGTTCCCATCTGCAAATGCCAGCGAGGTGACAGCACTGAAGTGCCCGTCCAGCACTGCCACACATTTGCTGGAATTCAGGTCCCAGATGCGGATCTTGTAATCGATGGAGGAGGAGAGGAGCTGCAGGCGGGAGATGTCCGGGTGGAACTCGACCAGGCTGGGCAGGAGGAGAGGACAGGACAGGAATAAACCACCCAACAGTTAAATAATGTACATCCCACAGCAGGGCAGGTTGGATGGGCTTGGAGCATCCTGGGCTAGTGGGAGGTGTCCCTGCCCAACAACTCTGTGATTCCATAGGAATTCTTGACCAAACTTTCCTCTCTGGGCAAAATCAGCCATAACTCTGCTCTCGAAAACCAGGAAGAGCTCAGAACCTGCTCGAAATGGACCTTCATGTTCCATTAATTCAAGAATTCCACATCAATCCCAGTATCCCACCACAGCCAGGGACTGACAAACATGACTTGTCCTTACTGTACCACTCCAGAGGATCCTTTCAGGTTGTGTGTGCAGTAGTGTTTGATCATATCCCAGATCTTAATGGTGCTGTCACAGCCACCTGGGAAAAGAAAAACATCTGGGAATGAACTCTGAAGGAGTGAGACATGGGAAGTCAACAGATCCCCACACTGGACACGGCACTGGAGCACTGAACCTCTCCTGACCATGCACTCAGGAGGTCGCTGCCAAGGGAAGTTCTCCAGGACCAGAAGATCCCTTGGGTCACCCCCAGTGTGACAGTGGTGGCTCGTACCTGTGGCCAGCAGGGTGGCCGTGGGGTCGAAGGCCATGGTGGCCACGGGCGCGGTGTGCACGGCTCGCCAGGTGCGCTCACAGCTGGGCTCCCTCCAGTGCCACTGGCGCAGCAGCAGCGCCCGGCTCCCCGTCACCAGCACCTGGAACGGGGCAGGGGCAGCACCATTAACCACGGATTCACTGGCTGGGTTTGGGGTTCTGTCGGTCCCACACAGAGCACGAGGTGCTGCTGCTGGAGCTCAGGGTCTCAGCAAGTCTGGGTCTGACCCAGAGGGAAGGGCCTGAGAAGGCTCTGGGGGGTCTTGGGAAGCACAAAGGGCATGGAACAGAATCATGGAATGTCCTGAGTTGGAAGGGATGCACAAGGATCACCGAGTCCAACCCCTGGCCCTGCACAGACACCCCAAAATCTCCCCTGTTCCTGGCTCAGCCTGTCCCAGGCTGCTGACAGCCCCCAGCACAAACCCACCTCATCATCAGGGCTGAGCACGAATGCGGTGACATCCTCTTCCTCATCCTGGGAAAACAAAAGGGAAATCCCACAGTTAAACCATCCCTGGAAACATCTCAGAGCTCCCTTCTCCACGCGGCTCTGCTGACACTGAGAACAGCTCGGGGACCACCTAAAAACCAGTGTTGGGCTCCGTTCCCACCCTCCCTGCACTCCTCAGTCCTGGGAGCTTCATATCCACAGTGGGAAAACCCCTCGGGAGCTTCGGAAAACCCTCAGAAGAGGCCGATCCCAGTCACCTGCTGGAGACTGTGCAGGAGAGCTCCTGTTTCCACATCGATGACGTTGACTTTGCTCCCACAGGGGCAGAACATGAACTTCCCATCGCGGCTTATCTGGAGAAAAGGGATCGGGAACAGGAACGTTAGAGTCAGGAGGCGCGACATTCCCAAACGCTCCAGAACCGGGATTACCTGGATTCGCCCTCCCTTGTAGAACGGCTCAATCTTCCGCGTCGCGGCGTAGCTGGAAGGGAAAGAGACGCGCGGAGCGGCCCCGTTAAAGCGGAGTAGCGGTGGCCCGAGGGTTCCGGCCGCCCAGCCCAGCCGAGCCCGGCCTGACCCCTCACTCGCCCTCGCAGCCCCAGCCCGGTCCCGCCACTCTCTCACTTGCTCTTGAAGCGCACGGGGCCGACAGCGGCGGCCGGGTCCGTGTCCGCCATGGCCGCGGCCCACGTGCTTCCGGCCGCGACTTCCGGAAAAGGGGAAACACTTCCGGCCCCGGCAGTGACGTACCGAGGAGGCGCCACCAGCGCCACGCTGGGTGCGGGCAAGGAGGTGGCTCCGGGGTAACGGGACAAAAATTCCCCATTGCGCCGTGCAAGCGGCGACAGCCTGGCCCGGAGCAGCTTCTGCGGTGCATCTTCTCAGCGATTCAGAGCGCTCTGCAGCAAAACATTCCCTCCCCGCCCCAAGAAAGCGACTTCCCTGGTCCAACCATAGCGTAAAGCAGGACTTTTGACAATTAGAAAGAAGAGAGACGCTTCATCTTTTAAGTATTTAATCTTTTATTACACATCAAAACACAAAAACGAATCGTTTGCAGCTGTGACTCCCGTGTCGCCATCTCTCACGGTATCCCCGTGCTCTTCACAGCTCCTCCGGGGAAGGGATCGCCATGGAAGTGTCAGCCCAGCCCACGGCGGCGCCGCGGCTCTCACCGGCCAGGCAGGGGCACCTGTTACAGGAGAACAAAGCGCTCTGAGCAGCAGCCACTACAACCCGCTCATTCCCGGTACCCGCCGGGCACGGGGCTTATGGGAACATGGGTTTTATTGCCCACACAGAGGCGTGGGCAATAAGCTAAATGTTCCCGATGCTATGGGCGCCGTTATCTCACCGGGGGCCACAGCAGACCCCGAGTGATTTTCAGACTGCGCCGGGCGCTACCGCGGCCCCCGATGCGCCTTCCCGGGACGCTCCCTGCACCCCACCAGGCCGGGCTCCGGCTCGGGCAGTGCCATAACCACTTCCCAACAGAGCTGTATAAAGGTTAAAGGCGTACAGAAGAAGGGAGATGTGGCAGTGCCCTCCCGCTCCCAGTATCACACGTGCTCACCTGTGGCCGCCCCGCCGCGCACTGAGCGCTCCCAGCGTGCGCGCCCTGTTATCCCGGGAGCCGCGCCCGCCCCGCACTCTGTATAATTTACCATAAGCCACTCATCCTACCTGCGGTGTATTCCTCATTCAGCTCTCGGGGCTAGCACTGCCGGGCGCTGCTCTCGCGAGATGCCGCGCACTATAAATAGCGGGCGGCGCGGCGAAGCGGCCTTCTACGCTGAGAGATCACGTAAGTACGGCGGGAGCGATGGCGGCGGGCACCGGGTGGCCGCAGGCCCATCCGGCCCCGCCAGTGACCGGCGGGGCCCGGTTGACGTCCCGCTTTGTTCCAGCAAATGGCGGACGACGCCGGTGCTGCGGGAGGAGCAGGAGCGGCCCGCGGGGGCTTCCGCGGTGGATTCGGGACCGGGCTGCGGGGCCGCGGGCGCGGCCGCGGGAGGGGCCGCGGGAGAGGCCGCGGGGCCCGCGGAGGCAAAGCCGAGGATAAGGAGGTGAGTGGGGACCGGGGGTGCGGGACCTGGGGCTGAGGGTGCTGCCAGCCCCGAGGATGGGGCAGCAGAGCCGGGTCCCGGCGGGTGCTGGCACCTGATGACTCTTGCTCCTGGATTTCGTTGCCAGTGGATTCCTGTCACCAAACTCGGTCGCCTGGTCAAGGATATGAAGATCAAGTCTCTTGAGGAGATTTATCTCTTCTCGCTTCCCATCAAGGTTAGTTGCTGTGGACATGGACGTGATGGGTCAGGGAGATGCTCCAAAGGCTGGAGCCAGGCTGGGAGAGCTGGAGGTGTTCACCTGGAAAAGAGAAGGCTCCGGGAGACCTTAGAGCCTCTTTCAGCCCCTAAAGGGGCTCCAGGAGAGCTGGAGAGGGACTGTGGACAAAGGCCTGGAGGAAAAGGACGAGGTGGAATGGATCCCACTGCCAGAGAGCAGGGTTAGGTGGGATATTGGGAAGGAATTCCTCCCTGTGAGGGTGGGGAGGCCCTGGCACAGGGTGCCTAGAGAAGCTGTGGCTGCCCCTGGATCCCTGAAAGTGTCCAAGGCCAGGCTGGACAGGGCTTGGAGGAACCTGGGATAGTGGAAGGTGTCCCTGCCCTTGGGAGGGTGTTGGACTAGCTAACCTGTAAGGTCTCTGTCAACCCAAACCATTCCAGGTTTCCATGATTTTTGTGTGCTCAGTGCCTGACTTTTGCAGGAGTCGGAGATCATCGATTTCTTCCTGGGCTCCTCACTGAAGGATGAGGTGCTGAAGATAATGCCTGTGCAGAAACAGACCCGTGCTGGGCAGCGCACCAGGTTCAAGGTAATCCTGTTCTTCCGGATCCTGGCATTCAGAACTTCCCTTTTGCATTTCTAGTGTCATTTTAATCACTCCAAATGCCTAGTTTTGTTACATTTAGTAAATATTTCGCTGTAGGGACCATTAATAGCTTACTAAATGTATTCATTTGAAAACACCAGTGATACGTGCAGATGTTCCTTGAAGCAGCACTGGCCCAAAAGTTAAACTGCAACACTTTTAAACTTCCTTTTAACCAAACTATTCTGAGACTGCAAAATTTAGTTGTTTTTGCACATCAACGTTGAGTTTTCTGGGAGAAGTTTGGGGTATAAAGAGGGAATGCTGCTGGGATGTCATGGGGAGTTCTGACCAATGTGAGGCTGCAGCAGGGAACTCAATCCCAGTGCTTTAACCGTGCTGATTTTGACTGAAGGATGAACTCTGAGGAGAAAAACGGGTTTCAAGAACCAGGGGTGAGCTATGGGTTGTTCTTGCTGAGCAAACACCTCAGAGTATCCCTGGTGGGAGATGCCGCTGAGGGAGCAGTGAAAACTCCTCTTCTGCCTGCAGGCGTTTGTCGCTATTGGGGACTACAACGGTCACGTGGGGCTGGGGGTGAAGTGCTCCAAGGAGGTGGCCACGGCCATCCGTGGGGCCATCATCCTGGCCAAGCTGTCCATCGTGCCTGTGCGACGTGGGTACTGGGGCAACAAGATTGGGAAGCCGCACACGGTGCCCTGCAAGGTGAGTGTCCCCTGCTGGCCTGGCCCTGGGGGCTGCTCGGGGGGTGTGTTCTGGAGGTGTGACCCGTTGTGTCCCTGCAGGTCACCGGGCGCTGCGGCTCCGTGCTGGTGCGCCTGATCCCGGCTCCCCGCGGCACCGGGATTGTGTCCGCCCCTGTCCCCAAGAAGCTGCTGATGATGGCTGGCATCGATGACTGCTACACATCGGCACGGGGCTGCACAGCCACCCTCGGCAACTTTGGTGAGCTCTGGGGCTGGCATGTAGCTTACAGCCACTTCTGTCACTGATGGGGCACAGCATCGCCATTTTAGAGTGGTTTGTGCCTCTAGCAGTGAAGCAGAAGCCACGACTTCTGCTGACAGTGTAGGGTAGTCCTGCTGCAGGTTCTGTGAAAGTTAATTACAGAAATGTGGGGTTTTACACCCATTCACACTCCAGAATCTCCCAATCTGCGCGATTGCACTTGCGTGCCGTAGTGTAATTGTCGTAACTGGAGAGAGAGAGAAACCTGAGTTTTGTGGGTTCATCAGAGAGACCCTCCCATGGTCTTCCTGGTCCTTTCAAAATTCCACATTTTTGCAGCGGGGGGCTATTGTTGGAGCTGTGGGTGGGATCAGCAGGCTGGTTCTGCAGCAGTTGACAGGCAGCGTGACATCTCTCCGCAGCTAAAGCCACCTTTGATGCCATCTCCAAAACCTACAGTTACCTGACTCCTGACCTATGGAAAGAGACTGTCTTCACCAAGTCTCCTTACCAGGTAAGAGCATTTCGGTAACTTGCAGCTCAGATCTTACACTTCTTGCCCCTGAAATTCAGGTTTCTGTACCCAAAGAACTGGTAGCTGTAAAGTTGAGCTACCACAGCCCCACATGCACACCAGGGATGGGAAGTGGTGCTGAGGAACCCATGAGAGGGGTTTGAGGGAATAACTCACGGTTGATGTGTTTTTTGCAGGAGTTCACTGATCATCTGGCCAAGACCCACACGAGAGTGTCGGTGCAGAGGACCCAGGCAGCTGCCGTGGCCACGACCTAAGTGGGTTTTGTACGAGAATAAAGTGATCAGAGAACCAGGAACTGGTGTTTGGTGTGATGGGGGTTGGTACACAGGGCAGGTGGGTTAAATCCTGGAATGGGTTGGGTTGGAAAGGACCTGGAAGCTCATCGAGTTCCAGCTCCTGCCATGGGACTGGTTCCAGTGGACACCGCTGCTCCAAGCTCTGTCCAGGCTGGCCTTGGGCACTTCCAGAGGCACATCACCTGAACCCAAACTGAGGGAATTCTCGGCCAATGCTGGGCAGAGCAGCATAAAGTGTTCTGGTGGCTCATGGAGGAGAGGAAGCAGTCCAGAGGGCAAATCCCAATACTGGCAGCCCCAAGTGCCTGTAGTTGAGGGCTTGTAGAGCTCTTCAAAGAATGAATACAGATTCCAGCTGTACAGATGTCTGTTTATTGTGGATGCCAGCGGCAGCAGAGGTCAAGGAAGCAACATGCACTTGGATACCAGCACCATGGAGGGAGGAACTGTTTTAGCTCTCCTTTTCTTGTGCTGCTTTCCTCTCCTCCATCATCCTGTGCTTCTGCTTCATGAGGCACGTCCGTGCATTCCCATGGTAACCCAGATCACCATCTGAAAAAAAAGGAAGTGTCTGAGCAGTGCCTCCCAGAAGCTGCCATGTTCCATGACAAGTGTGGGATGTGGCTTCAGACCCCCCTTCCCTGGGTTTAGGACCCTTTCCCTGTGTGCTGCTGCCATACTCACATCTGTCCTGGTAGGCCTTGGTGACCTGTGCCAGCAGCTCCATCTCCTTGGCACAGTTCTGGAACTGGTTGGGCCCTTCCCGCTGCTTGCACGCAGCCATTCTTTCCCGGACTATCTCCACGATTTCCTGATCAACCATCCTACCGGAAAGATGGTAATGAATGCAACAGCAGCCACAAGATGACAGAAAAGCTGAACCAGTGGGTGAGGACACCCTGTAGAAGGTCAGCTCTGGGATTTTCAGGGTCCTGGTCCCTAATGCCAACACGCCAGGTGTGCTGCAGGGACAGCAGGACACTGATGTGTAATTGGGTGGGCTGGAGGTGCTGCTTCAGCACCCCAGCATCCACCAAAATGCTGCAGGTCCCAGAGCTGTACGCTCTGCTGTGACCAGCCTGGGGACAGTCCAGGGGCAGCCATACCTGTCCCTCCTCCACTGCGCCTCGGCCTCATAGTAGCACAGGTAGTCACCATCCAGGCACTGGCTCAGGTCAGGCACACGGCGGAACTTCTGGTGGTAGTAGTAGAACTTGTTCTTGGTTTGCCACCGCTCGATCCACTCTGCAGGGACACCCTGGTCACACACCCCAGCTCCAAGGGGCAGCACGGCCCCGGTGCTGGCACTGCCCAGTGCCACCTTCCCAGGCAGCAGCAGGGGGTCCATTACTGCGTCCAGCTCATGCCCTCCTGTGTGCCTCTCCCTCTGTGCTGTGACACTGTGTCTCTGTATCCCAAGCCCCTGCACCTATCCCTGCTAAGCAGTGTCCATGCTGGGTCCCATGTCCCCGTCCCACCATCAATAATGTTCGTCTGCATCCCATGTTCCTGCGTCTGTCCTACTATCCAAGCTGTGTTCTTGCCTGTCTNGTCGACGACATAGCTGAAGGCGCTCTGGAAGAAGTTAACGGGGTTGGGCACCGACGTGGTCCTCTCGGAGACGGGGGTGCGGGTCGGCGGCACCTTGTACGCCTCCCAGTCGTGATCCTCCGGCATCGCGGCGGCAGCGGGGAAAGATGGCGGCGACCCCTGAGGGGGCGGGAGCGCGGGAATATGGGGGTGACCCCTGAGGGGGCGGGGCGCGGTAACATGGCGGCGGCCGCGGGGCAGGCCGGGAGTTGTAGTGCGCGTGTCCCTCCTACGTGAGGGGATCCCACAATCAGAGATGGGTCAGGTTGGAGGAGCCCACGGTGCGTCTCGTCAGCTGCNGTGCTGTGACACTGTGTCTCTGTATCCCAAGCCCCTGCACCTATCCCTGCTAAGCAGTGTCCATGCTGTGTCCCATGTCCCCATCCCACCATCAATAATGTTCGTCTGCATCCCATGTTCCTGCGTCTGTCCTACTATCCAAGCTGTGTTCTTGCCTGTCCTATGTCCATGCTGTGTTCTGTGTGTCCCCTGTCCATGTCTGTCCCTGTGTCCGTGTTGTGTCTCATGTCCCTGTGTCTGCTCCTCTGTCCACGCCGTATATTTGTCTATGTCCCGTGTCCCAGTGTCCTGTCCCTCTGTCTGCCCGCTGCTGTTACTGTCAGGACCAGTGCCCCCGTGTCCTTGCGTGTGCCCTTTGCCTGTCAAGGTGCCTGTGTCCTCATGCCTTTGCCCCGTGCCCCGGTGTGCCCGTCCCTGCGTCCCCGTCCCCATGTCGACCCTCAAC